>CM037782.1:64722996-64772996 GCA_021229015.1 Solen grandis
ACGACAAAAAATTCTTAAAAACTTTATCAGTTAACGATTATCTTATATTCGAAAGAATCTTCTCCAACCTACACAATCAAGAATCATGATGATTTCATCATATTTAAGTTATCATAAACTTATTTCGTTTCAAAGATCTTGATATCACACATGCATACAACAAGGCAACAGAAAAAGGTGATTAATCATATTAGTGTATACATAATCAAATATACCTTTCCGAAATTCTCTGAATCAGTTCAATGATACAAATCGACCACTATAAAAAGGTGATAATATTTCATACACGTCCGTAATAACAAGAGTTCAAATACTTCTATCCTCTCTCTCTGCATCTATTCTAATACCTTGATTATAAATGTTGATTCAACGTTAACAGATGTCGAAACCTATGCCCGTTGAGCAGGCAGAGTCATATTGAGTAAATGAATGATTATGAGTGGAGTAAGTATATCAGATATATAGACTTCATATAATAATGAAGTAATGCTCAAGACGAATAAAAAACTTTTAAAAATACTAGTTAATTAAAAAAGAAAGAACCAGACAGGATTCTGTTTTGTAATCATTATACTTCTGCTATTCACTGTCTATTCAAATTTAAGTTTCAAATCAATACCTTGAATAGTTTAGGAGTAATGTTCTGGACAAAAATTGATATAAAATAAATAAAGGGAGATAATACAAAAATTGGAACAGGCAGAGTTATATTTCTTAGTAACTGCACAGCTCCAACTTGCCATCATATAATGTTTCAAGTCCTTACCTTGTTTTGTTTATGAATTGTGCTCCCCCCAAAAAATATTAAAAACAGGGAGATAATCCAAAAAATGGACATAGTGGGATTATGGTTCTTGGTCACCGCACTCTTCCTAGTTGTCATCTATTTAAATATAAAATTTCAACACCTTGCATAGTTTTCAAGTATATAGTAAAAATGTTATTACCTTGAGAGAAATTCACTGTAAAGTTAAGTAATGGGAGATAATTAAAAAATAATCAAGGCAGATGTACTTTTTTTTCTTCTTTTTTTTGCACTTCCCAAACTCACCACCTTTTATGTTTCAAGTTCAATACTTTGAATAGTTTTTAAGTTATGCTCCTGAAAAAAATGGAAAACTAAAACCTAAGAAGGGAGATAATTCAAAAACAGGGCCAGGTAGAATTATTATTTTCAGTCACTGCACTTCTCCTAGTCGCATTCTATTCATATATGAAGTTTGAATTCAATATATTTTATAGTTTTCAAGTTATGGCCAATGTTAAAGTTGCTGACAAACCAACAACCAACAAATCTGGCAACAAACCAAAAACAAACAGAAAGCAAAACAATATGCCCTCGATCACAGATCGTGGAGGCATAAAAATGTAGGTTGAAATGTGGTTACGTGACATTAATATTAATGTTACCGGGGTTTGGGATTCAATATATTACGATGCTGCCTCATCCGGTGCAGATTCGTTTTAACCGGTACATCAACAACAACCTGAAATAATAATTATGATAACCTATGATATCATAATTAATACAATATAGAAACTCTGATTAAATTTGAGATGTCACAACTGTTTAGAATATCATATATGATATGATAATAATTAATGGCGGAATACTTGTCCTTTTGAAAGGTATATCGACTCTAGATATGTCTGAATTATTTTAGAACGAGTTTATATAGCAAAGACAGAAGGCTGAAAAGTGTGAAGTAAAGAGGAATTGAGAAGTCTGGGTATAGGGAGAATATTAAGGAAAGAAGGAAATCCAAGAAGGGAAAGTATCATGAGAAAATTATGGATGTTAATATATAAGCATGTAATGACAAAACATACATTTCTATAAACAAAGACATGAACATTACATGCACACTACAAAACTTGACGTTTCATATTTTATTGATTATCATGAGAAGCACGTGAAACCTGAGCAGCATAACCAGATTAAGAAAATATTATTGTTTAAAGTTAAGTTTGATTTAGACTACTTAATCAACACACACACACACACACACACACAAACACACACACAAAACAAAATAAACATATTCTTAAATTAAGTAAGAGATCCAATTTAATACTGGCTGAAACTGGGTCTTGAATGAATATGCTATACAATGATAGGAAATGTAATAAATGCACAATTTATTATCGGTAATATTATTTATCAAAATGCAAACTTTTTTTTTTTTTTGTAATCTAAAAAATGTAATTGCAGATTATCCTCATTTATCCCATCTTCAAGTAACGGAAAAAAAGTAAATAAGTTAAAGAAAATAAATTTCAAAATACAGTATATTTTCCCGATAATATTGATTGATTACACACAGTACTGTTAGGTAAATATTCACGTATGCCTGTTAACATAGTTACATGAATTTAATATCGACCACTATGTGTCGTAGGGCCGCCTTGGCCGAGAGGTTACAGTCATTGACTATAAATCTCTCAGCCCCTCACCGCTGTGGGTTCGAATCCCGGTAGGGACTTCAGATTTTTCATGTGAGCCTTCCAGCTGGCTTGCGGTAGGTCGGTGGTTCTACCCGGGTACCTCTGTGTACTCGGGGTCTTCCTCCACCTGTAATTAGCTTGACGTCGCTATATGATTGAAATACTATCGCAGCGACGGTAAACCCCAATACAACAACAACAACAACAACTATGTTTCGTTTGTCATATTTTTGACATGTTTATGTAGTATCATGTACTCTCAGTATGTCATCCTTGGCATGGGAAATTTGAAAACAAGAAGCACCATATTTGTTTATGTCATTTAAAATAAGGAAAACTTAAACCTGCCTTGTAATTAGCTGGACGTCGCTATTTGACTGAAATACTATAACATACAAAGATCAGTGTTGATTTCCGTTTGAGAAAATGCTCAATATTTTTGTAGAACCACCAACAACAACAGCTGCTACTACTACCACCACTACCACTACGACTACCACGACTACAACACCTACCACGACTTCTTCCACAACTACGAGTACAACAACCTCAACCGATAATATAACTAACACAACAAATGACGCAATGAACACAACAAGCAGTGCGACTAGTCAGCTGTAAATACAACATTTAAAAGTACGACTCCCAGTCAAGCAATCGAAAGTACGACTAAAATAGAAATAGTACCACCGAATGGTACGAAAAAGTCATTTACAGAAAAATCTACCACTAGCACAAGAGCTAGTGTATTTGAACCATCTACGACGTCGAGTTCAGGTACAAGATTGACGACATCAAGTATAAACGAAAATGAGGAATCCTCTGGTACGTACATCATAACATCAACATAAAAACGAATACTATATACTCATCAACGGCAAATCCAGACATACGCACGGACATACGTGCGTACAATACGTCAGAATAATGTAGACATACTGCAGTATTGAATAAAAAATGTCACGTTAACGCTGAAATTTACGAGAAGCCATCCTTTGTTTATTTTAATTTGATTGCTAAGTCTCCACTTCTGTGGGGTACCGAGCTTGATTTTCAAGCTTTGAAGGGGGTCACGTGAAATTCGTATAATGTTCAGCGCATACATTTCGTGTTCAATTAAAAATCGTTTAGACATGTTCATGGATTCTCTAATCTTCCTGGGATACAACTTTCGTATTTCGTGAGTTATTTCAGTCACAAATATTAATCCCAATAATCGGCATTGATTAAATTTCTTTGATTTTGTCCCTTAAAACAAGTTAACTGGTAAAGCAAGTATTTGACACTATCGCCACTTAGCTATAAACTTGGTCATGTTGTTGTTAGTGATGATAATGATGATTATAGTGATGATGATATTTGCTGCAGCTGGTCCAAGCAGAGATACGATCATCATGTATGGTGCCGGGATTGGCGTAGTCGTCATATTCCTAGTTGTAATAGCTGTCCTCCTATGCCGGTAAGTTTCTATCCAGAATAGACTAGTTTTTTTGTTGTTTTTTTGAGGTTACCGCATCTGCGGACGCGGGGCAAATTTAGCTTAATTTCTAGGTTTGAAGGGCGTCACGTCAAGTTCGTAAAATGCTCAACAAAAGCAGACACTACTGTATCTATCTTCTCCTAGCAATTACGAATTTACCTTTTTGTTTGATTAACTCTGAACGACTCTGATATACCCATGATGGAATTACTTAACTAAACAGAAAGAGATTGTATAATTGAAATACAGAAAGAAATTAAGCACATTAAGATTATACTTGAAAAATCTGTTCTAAATATTACATGATAATGATACAAAGCGAGTTACTGTTAAAAGTGTCTTCGGCATTCATAATTCGTGTTCATCACATAGACAATCATGTCAAAATCGTCTGTATGTCGTCTGCTTCGCTTTCCAGGTTCACAAGAAGACTCAAGAGTCCTTCCGCTGATCAGGAGTCTAGCAGACGGAGTGTGCCGCCGGTAGTATATGTCTGTCTGTCTGTACATTTTATCCAACAATATATGCCACATATATTTCAAATGGTGGTTTAAGTTTCCCGTAAAATATAACATTCATGACGTTATGTTTTGTTTCTAAATGCCTGTTAATCTGTTTATTACTATCATTAAAAAAATATTTGTGGAGTTAAATCAAAGCAAAAAAAGAAAAGAAAGACCATCAATAATCTTAGGTCACAAGAGTTTAAGTACATGCGTACTGACCTCCGATACCTTGTTACTTAAGTGTTGTTGTTGTTGTCGTGCTGGAGTTTGCTGTCGCCGCGTTATTATTTCAGCCATATAGCGACGCCCAGCTAATTACAGGTGAAGAAAGATCCTGGGCTCAGACAGGTACCCAGGTTGAATCACCGGCCTAACGCAAGCTAGTTAGAAGACTTCCTCGCATGAAAACTCCGAGTCACTCTGCCGGAACTCGAGCCAACAGCGATTCTTAAGCGTTATTACATGTACTTCAACAAATACGTCTGACTAGTTCCAATAGTTTCATAACCTCACGATTATTTAGCTGTGTGTTATATAAAGATAATGTTTTACTAAAATTGTCTTATATTTAAAGTTTAATTTCGGCCATACGAAACATAGTGTTGTGAATTACTGTAAATAGAAACAAAAGTGTCGTCTGTTACTATAAATAATATCTAGATCGACAAAATTGCGCCCGTTTGTTTACCTGCAAAGCGGTGCCTGTTCTACTTTGCATATTTTGGTCAGTTAGTGAAGCTAGTATAATTAAATGTGTGGATTGTGTTATCTACAATGAATTAAAGATGGTTGAAATAAACTCGTGGTGAAAAAAGTTGTGCTCTCCTGATTTCGTTCGTATTAATTACTGAAATAATATTTAACTGACGGTACCCTTAATCACAACATCAGGTTTTCGTTAAAAATATATAAGCTGCAAACTATCCCCAATACTTTCGATGTTAAAATTGCACATCATGTTTTATTCCAAATACTTCATATTTTGGGGGAAAAAGAATGATAAAAGACCACCTGGGTGCATACAATCTTTTGCATATTAGTAAATACTGATGCATCTTTTATATCATACCTTAAACAGACGGTAGGCAATCCGGCATTGGAATTCCGGCGGGGACTGGTATTCGAAACAGGAGGCGTTGGGAAATACGACACCTATAGCTCTGGCAGCATGCTCAGTAACATCAGCCGACATGAGTCACGAGAGAGTTTAAGCGAACCATATTACCAAGGAAACCACGTACTACACAATGGCCACATCTCAAACCACGATGATGACGATCTATTTTCAAAATCTAAAATTCAGAATGGCGGCGAAAATGTGGCAAATTTCATAAATGGGTCTAGTGTATCTGGCAGTGTAGCTAATGATGGTGACGTCACAAGATTGAGAGTAGACGATGATTTAGATGATTTAGACGCGTTAGATATGGAAGATGAGGTCAATACAGCCTTATGAAATGCCATGCACACTCCCTATATTCTTCCGCAAACAACTTAATAAGTACAATGCTTAAATATCGTGTAAATATTCAAGTACATTGCACCAACATGGTCATGATACGCCGTATGTGTCACGAGAAAACAGCAAATACTTTGTAGTCGTCAAGATACCTAAAAAGGCATGATCGCCGAGATAACGAATATCAAACGCGTATATCCGAATAAAGAAGGCCAGGGAATGAAATTTTAATCGAGTCGCGGTTATTGCTTTGCAAGAAATGGTCAAGATCAAAGCACTTTATACAATGCTGTGTTTCAGTCATATAGTGACGTCCAGCTAATTACAGGTGGAGGAAGACCCCGAATGCACGGAGGCATTCGGGAAGAACCACCGACCTACCGCAAGCCAGCTGTAAGGCTTCCTCTCATCATGTTTAAAAGAATGAGCAGAAAAGTCTACGAAAATCTGAATGAACCCGTGTACTTAAAACTGCTTGTCCTAATGATATTTAAATATGTTGGCACGTTTATAGTAATTGATTTAAGCTTGAAATAAGAATTCTAAGCTAAAGGTTTCGGTTCACTTAATTATCAATATTATATGTGTTTTTTTTCCCTCTAAATGTCATATTAATACAAATGGTACTCCATAGTTCTCTTCTGATTTGCTTCTCGGAGAAACTTGCGTTGTTCTCGTGATGCGTACTGCATGACATCAGGTAATGTGCAGCTATACATAAACAGAACATCCAAATCATTACCATTTTCTGTCACCTTTAATGCATTCTCATATAGGGGTTTTCGTAAGTTGTGTATTTTTCTATTACTTTATTTGGGGTGATTGCCGTCATCAATGCATTTTTTATGTTCGTTATGTTAAAGTGTATATAGCGTAGTTACTTTAACATAAAGACTGAACATCACGTGTCAAATTCATAAATATTCTTTATACTCGTATATTGCACGTATCATATCATTCTGAAGTCATCAGCGATCACATCTTATTTGATAAGGCAAGTTTTCTTCACTAAATTGATAATTATTAAAACTAAAATAAACTGAAAGTTTTCCTTTGTATCCAAAGTCTATCGATATATTTGTAAATAATTTTGACATTTCTTAACGTTTTATTACGTTGTCACGTCACGGTTGGAGTGTTAACCCTTATTGAAATAGGCGGAGTTACAATATTGGTGTTATACAACAAGCCGACAAACCGAAAGGTGTGTCCATCATAACATTGAAAACCTTATTCTCTCAGTGGTATCGGCGCTTTGTTTATTTATGCAAAAGCTGTCGTTTCTAAGGTAAAATGGGGATCGGCAATACCCGCTATAATTCGCTAATTCAAACTGACCAGTCAATGACTGGGGAAAAATCTGAAATGTATGTTTATTTCCCATTGAACAATATGTAAAAATTTTACACCGGGTTTACGTCTCATTTCGGAGTGAAATTAGCTACATGTATACCATAATATTTGTAAGTTCGATGTTTCGGGATAATGTATGGACAAAAAGTTTTAAATTACTATTAGAATGAAAAAATGTAAAATTTCAAATCAATCAAATGCATCTAAAAAACAATATTTGACAAAACTATGTGTTGACAGTTTGGTTAGTCTAAATTTTTCCTAGTACGGAGTTTCCTACAATAAAAATTGGAAATAAATTTGACAGTGTTGCCCAAAGTTGATATAAACTTCCTTTGGCATAGTATTTTGCATTAAAAATAACAGAAAATGGAGAACATATACATGTCACTTTTGTAATGAATTATTAGCTCACCTGAGCACAACGTGCTCAAGGTGAGCTTTTGTGATCACCCTTCGTCCGTCGTCCGTCGTCGTGTGTCGTGCGTCGTCAACAATTTGCTTTAAACGACATCTCCTCTGAAACCGCTGGACAGAATTTAATGAAACTTGGCAGGAATGTTCCTTGGGTGAGGCTCTACAAAAGTTGCTAAAATACAGTTGATCCATGAAGAACTCTGGTTGCCATGGCTACAAAAAGAAAAATAATTTGAAAACTTTAAAAATCATCTCCTTCAAAACTACTGGCCAGATTTCAAAATAAATTGGTACAGATGTTCCTTGGGTCAACCTCTACCAAAGTTGCTAAAATTATTCCGATCCTTAAAAAAAACATGGCCGCCAGGGGCGGGGCTTATTTGCCTTATATGTATATAGAGAAACCTTTAAACAACATCTCCTCTGAAACCACTGGACAGAATTTGATTAAACTTGGCAGGGATGATCCTTGGACCAACCTTCACAAAAGTTGCTAAAATAAACTTGATCCATGTAGAACTCTGGTTGCCATGGCAACAAAAAGAAAAAAATAATGAAAACTTTAAAAATCATTTTCTTCAAAACTACTGGCCAGATTTTAAAATAAATTGGTACATATGTTCCTTGGGTCAACCTCTACCAAAGTTGCTAAAATTATTCCGATCCGTAAAAAAACATGGCCGCCAGGGGCGAGGCTTATTTGCCTTATATGTATATAGAGAAACCTTTAAACAACATCTCCTCTGAAACCACTGGACAGAACTTGATTAAACTTGGCAGGGATGATCCTTGGGTCGACCTTCACAAAAGTTGCTAAAATAAACTTGATCCGTGTAGAACTCTGGTTGCCATGGCAACAAAAAGAAAACAAAATGAAAACTTTAAAAATCATCTTCTTCAAAACTACTGGCCAGATTTTAAAATAAATTGGTACAAATATTCCTTTGATCAACCTATTTATCTCAGGTGAGCGATTTAGGGCCATCATGGGCCTCTTGTTAAGTTATTGTTATCAATAAGCGTAAAAAACACAGATTTTGTACAGTTTGCAACATTTTCATACACTACGTGTATCGGATGCATTGATTAATATGAAATAAAATATTGAAACAATATCTCTAGTTGTGTTCAAAATATGCACTACTATACAATGAAAGCCACAAACTGTGTAAGGGATGCAACTCGGATAGGCATATCCTGATAATAGTCAACAGCGATAACAAATCAAAGCGCTGAAGGCACTGAAAAAGTGTGTGTGTGTGTGTGTGTGTGTGTGTGTGTGTGTGTGTGTGTTAAAGGGTTTGACGAGCTGCAGATATGCAGGGTAGCTTAGTTTTATGCAAAATACAAAACTTATATTAAAATAATGAACGATTGTTGTTTTAGATTTGTTTCCTTTTGATTAAGATATGCATATTTGATATAACTCTTATACACTGTGTGGGACGTTAAACCAAACTAGCAATACTATAAACTGTAGGCTATAGAAATAGGGGGACGATAAGAGTGGCGATGTGCTAATTGTTGAAACAAATAGTGGATTCATCTTTAATTTCTTGTAATGACCTTGTTAGCGCAAAGTTAAGGCGGGTTTATTTGCATTGCGCGAAAATTTGACCCCCGTTTATTAAATTTACTTTGATAAACAAAAGAAATGCGACAATACTATTATCTTAGCACTATCAGCGCTTTGATTTTTACTCAGTATATCTTATATAACCGAGCGACAGCACAGTTGTTATTTATAGATGCAGTGGCTCCTAACCTACTTCAGAGAACAGATATACAGGTATCTGCCATTCTATAGTACAACAAATAAACCCTGGAGATATCTGAGATATTTTGGTGTCACTATAAGTAAATTACACGGATCTGTATCGGAAATCAAGCTTTCTATATGCATCATTGTAACACCACTAAATAACCAAAACCTGCACATTCCACCATTCAAATTTACCCACAAGCCACTTTCGCATTCGAAAAAAAATATATTCCTGCGCATGGTTGTTGTAGCGGTAAATTATTCAGCCGAATAATTTGCGCTACAACTCTATATTTTTCTTTCATCTTCTCCATCTCTCTCTCTCTCTCTCTCTCTCTCCGTTTATGTTTTATACACAATTCATGTTGACATGTTTGAAGTTATGCTCTGTCTGTGTCATTTATTATGTTCATACAAATTATGTTTATTAAGTTTCATTTATATTTCGCTAAATTTGTGTATCTCGAAAAAGTATAATATCTAGATGTAAATTCTTTTCATAACTTTGATATTTGGCACGTGTCATGACTAATTAGTTTATTGCAATTTTCATGTCTGACACCTTTAATGGCTTCATTGATTATACCTTTGGTCATCTAGTGGCATGATAAGTTTTGTTAATCCGCTTTGTCACTTTTATGGCTTTCCAGTAACTCCGCCCACAAAGGCGTGATTGGCATATCTGTTTATTCTGTAATTTATTATAAAAGTTGTTGATTTTGAAAAAAGAAAAGAGGATTCCAGTCTTAACCACCGTCCTGTGCAGAAGTCTGTCAGGACAACCATAACGTATTTGATGTCAAATATCGTGCTTTAAATTTATACAGAATACTGTATATTATTTATTGATTAGATATATCTGTGTTGAAATATATTTATTTAACAACACAGAGACTTGTGTATTTTATACACCCTACAAAGCGTAACTACGGAAGAAAAGTTATTACGGACTACCGGATATCTAAACTTTTCTATTTTCACCGGGTTACCATGGTTGAGTGAAAGTTACGCAACATCATAGAGAAATTAGTCCTTTTGAATTTTAATGCCATATACAATGTTTGTATCCCGTAAATATGTATCTTTTACTCAAAAGTGGGTTTTCACTAGTTTAGCTGAATCTAAGCATACCTGTGCTCGAGAATCGTGTTCAATCGTTCGATCAGTCATACAAAATTGAGAGTTTCTCGGTTTTTTATGTATAGAGATGGACCCTGAGAATGTGGTATCCGTGAAATCGAATCAATTTCGGATTCGCAAGATGAAATTAACTTATTGGCTGACTACATATACGATCCCCACGCAGTGATCTCCCTTCATTCTTCGGTATAGATCCCACACAAAACACCTCGGGTAATTCTTCATTTATCACCGATGTATTCCGATTGTATAGCTCTCTGTCACCTTGATATGCAATACATTTGTGTAATAGTATTTCTGATATTCGCTTTTTTTTTAGTTTTCTCTCATTCGGATGATATAATGATGAAATAAATAAAAAAAACTAGACATTTGAAAATTGATGTCTCCCCCCCCCCACTCCATTCCCCACACACATATATACACTAAGATGCAAATAGTTAAAAGTTAAAGGGCTGGCTTATTGTTAAAACTCCGTACAGAGTTATGGACATTGTGTGTGACACTTCCTCTCATCAATTTCATTCCATAACTGGAATTTTGTTTCAGTAGCATAAGAAGAGTTATCTTGCTGTCAAGAAATTGTGATAAGGGGGAATAACTCCAAAAATACTGAGGACAAAGTTATGAACCTTGTGCATGACACTTTCATTAATTTCTTTCCATAAACGAATTTTAATTTCAATAGCGTGAGTCGAACTGGAGTTATCTTAAGGACAAGAAATTGTATAAAAGCGGAAAAACTCCGACAAGAAACATTATTGTCTAGTACTGGATTATGCTCTAGTGTACTGCAATTCTTGTCCATAACGTCTACCCACCTATGAAATTTCAAGGTTATATGTCTCATAGTACATGAGTTATGCTCCAGAAAAAAACTTAATTGGAAAAAATTAAAAAAAAAATTAAAAAAAAGCTCCTCCATGTGATCTACCCATCTATGAAGTTTCAAGGTTATATGACTCATTGTCTTATAGTATGATTAACAAAGGTAAATAACTCCAAAATATGATGTGCAGAGCTATGTTTCTTATGCATGACACTTTTCCTCCTTGATATCTATCGACCTGTGAATTTCACGTAAATAGCTTTGATACTTTTTGAGTTATGCTCCGGACAAAAATTAATATGAAATTTAACAAAGGGCAGAGTTTTTGCACTGCACTTCTTCTCCATGAGTTCTATCCAGCTGTGAAGTTTCAAGTTAATAGCTTTTATACTTTTCGAGTTATGCTTCGAACAAAAAGTGTGACAGAAAGACAGACAACTCCGACAAAAACATATAAATATGGGTGGAGACATAATTATCTGAAGCACTTGGGTAAGACTAAAATTTTACACACCAATAAAACCGCTGGAATCACGTCCGATAATGCAAAAAAGAAAAAAAAGTAAAAAACAGTGTGTATGGGATTTAAACAAATTAATCACGAACATTAAACAAGTTGTCTTTTATTTGTACACTGTTGTAAAATATATCGATAAAGCTATAAATGTGTCCACTGTAAAGCCGTATCTAGGTTTGGACCCAAAATTATGCAGCATTTAATTTTCAAATGTACTATAATTTTGACATTTAGCGAATTCAAGTGGCTCCCAAATTTATTGAGCTGGGTCGATTTCATCGATGCATCGATATATCGGCAATTTTTGCTGACGATACACAATCGTGGTTCTTACCTCAAGAATCGATTATCAAACGATACTTCAATGGACGAAAGTTTTTGGTGTAAACCAGTAAAATTGAATATGCCGCTTGGTCTGCCGCTTAAATCTTAAGCATAAAAGTCTATTTCCGTAAGTCATTGTTGCCCTTTGTTGACTAGATTGACTAGTACACTAGATTTCAAAATAAAATAAGATTTTTTAAAATAAAAATTAACTTAAAAATGCATTTTTATTATTTTTCCATGTGCCTAATCATCATAGAAACATGGATGCGGAAATCTAATTTACAGCAGAAAACTATTAGTTGGCCATGTCAGAACTACATTATTTGTATATTGTCAAGTATCGTGATACTGTATCATATCGAACCTACAATATCGTGATACATCGTGATATTTTTTTTGCTGGTGATACCCAGCTCTACAAATTTAATAATAAATGTGCATTTTTAAAAATATGTCTTCTGAACCTGAAAATCTCACTTTCTTTACCTTAACAAACATAGAGGTCTGAACATATCGATTTAAAGCATAACAGTTTCTTCTGAAAGAATCATTACAATTCAGCTAAATGAGATTAACCATGTCCCATATGGGATAGTACAGATTTAATAATAATATACATGTATACATTTACATGTATATAGCTTGCCAAATAAGCATTTAATGTGTTAGTTCATGAAAAATTAGAAAACGTTACATAGTTAATGCTTGCTTTAAATGCTGCTGTACCCTGTACATTTTATACATGCTTAAAAATAAGACAAATTATTATAATAATATTATAATGAAATTGGCAATGTATATGAAAAAATGTAGCTCAATGAAATAGGTCACATATATGTTTTAAACATGAAACATGGCGACAATTCAATCATCCTAACTGAGGGCTAAGTAATCCATGGGGACATATTTCATGAAATGTTCTGATAAATATTTTTTCACAATTATTTCTGTTCATGCAGATCTAATTCGCTTACCATATTTGCCAGTTTAGTCATTTAAACTAATATATTTTTAAAAATGTGACTGAGACTGTCTGTATCTTATTCAAGGCTTTATTTTAGTCATTACTTAGCGCTAAGTATTGGTGGTAGAATTCGAGCCTGAACATTCAGTTACCAACATATTACTTATACACGGTTATATATTTCATTTTTCAATTTAACGACTTCCGGTTCTATGTCTTTCATAAGATTTGCGACGGCGTAGTCCGTGAACCGTTCCATTTGATGGCACTTGACTTCTGAGTTGTTTCTCAACCACTCCCGACGGCAGCTGCGGTAGTGGTGGATGATGGCGTCGCTTTTCTCCGCCATGTACCTGAATGAGTTAACATGTTGGATATACAAACTATAAAAAATAAGAAAAGAAATGTATGTTCGTGTCATCTTTGTCGTTTCTGTTTCTGAATCTATCATCATCTAATTCTTCTTTACCGCCATCTTTATTAAACAATTACAGGTCGGAGCGCGCAAAATTTGTGCGTTGTAAGTAATCAGTTTTTCCTCAAAGATAATTCATGTATAAACATTTTAGCAAAGTGGCATTTACGATTTGAAGTGAAATAGCCAAAAATATTACATTGCGCTCATTTTGTGGGTTAGTGGACTGTATATCCTTATACGAAAAAAAAAAGAAATAAAGAAAATAAAAAAAATATAAATAAAAGAATTTAAAACAAAGGGATGGCTGGATACAATGTACATGTACTAGTGACATCAAACATATGGACTTGGGGCCTATTTTACTCAACTATGTAATTACAAATTTTACCTTAGTGTTAGGAAAGTTCTACTAATTTCATACTTACATAATAAAACAAAGTATCACCCATTTCAATATATTACACAAACTAATCACTTCTTCTGAAGAAAAGACCCATGTGGACAGTGATATTCTATATATATGAAGTTTGCAATTATGGAGATTTAAGCATAGGTCCCGGATTACCCAGACTCAATAGTGCACGAAGACTACATGCATACCTCTTATATGGACCCTTCTTCAAGGGGCTAAAGTTGTGAGTGGAGAGCCCCCCGGGGGCCAGGCGGCTAGGTATCGTCACAACCTTCATCCTGTCCTTCATTGGCTTTGTGCTATTCAGATATTGTCCAACCTTGAACTCTGACCCCGTTTCCATCTGATCCCATGACGTCACGTGCACCTGCACCATGAAGTAAAATCCTGCTGCGTTTGGCTTTTTCTTGAACATTTGTTCCTGAAAAAGATATTTTTTCCAGATTATATGACTCTAACTTTCACACAAAACAGGTCTTCAAGGGACCAACATCTGCTGACGGGTTTTGATTACCAATCATCGTAAGAAAATTCTGCAAATTGGTGATCATCAAAACTTGCTGTTGCACTTCACATAATTTCATCAGAAGGTAAGTATTCATCATACATAAAAGCATCTGGAAAAGTGGCAAAAAATCTGCTTAGTCAGACTTAGTGAGGGTCTCTTTTGGTAAGTTGGTAGCACGTTGTAGACTAGCAACTTTTTTATTGATGACCTTCGATACCCAGCCAGGTTATAAAGACAGCAGTTTATCATTTTAAAACTTAACATCAAATCATTCAATGGCAATAACGTTTTATAAAGGTGTTTTCAGTCCGTATAAAAACATGCTTTTAAACAAACAATTACAAAAGGAACTAGAGTCGCTGACGCGACAGCATCAGATTTCGCGGATACAACAGTCTTTGGTGCCTAGTAATGCTACAAAGTTCCGTTTAGTATAGGGTAGAAGTTGCATGATTCGAACAGGTACCTAATTGTAAAATTTTAATCAATTTTGTTTCTCATTTTGCCGCTGGGGGGAGGGGGGGTGGGGGTTTGCTTAAAATCACTCTCTTGCTTATAACTAAAAATGTTGATGTCTTATTCAAATGCGGTTTTCAGCATTCTGTTCATTGTTGACAGCACAACAGAATATGATGGATTTCAAAGTATCGGGTACGCGAAAATATTTGCGCTAGAAGATGTTGAATGTTCGAACCTTGAAAAACAACAGTGCAAATGAGAGTAGGTCTACGAAAAACCTGCCCATTTTTGAGATTAGATAGAAGAATTCTGTTTGCTGCATATGAATTATAAGACAAATACGCACACAATATATGGGTTGGCGAATTAAGGGTATGTATTGTTTGTCTACAGGATGCGATCAAACTTCACTAATATTTTGGAGAAAAAAATCAAAATTTCAAAAACGTGACTTTTTAGGTTTTTTGAAGCTCTTGGCTTATGTTTTGTTCAATCTTCATCATATTTTCACTCACAGGTAATGTAGTTTTATGATTCAAAGAGCCTCATAATTGAAAAAGTAAAAAAAAAAATTGCAATGGTCAAGGTCATATTACGATTATAGGTTTTTTCGGCCCAAAATAGCTCAAAAATTAAAATGAATTTATTGAGAGAAAATGGACAAAAGTCTAAGTGCTCAAAGAGCTCTTTCCAGTGATGTTATGGTTTAAAAAATTGGGCATGATTTGGTTATTTTATGACAGTTCAAAGTTTGATCCATTGTTGATCAATTGTAAATAAGTTTTTATGCTTCAAACTGGAAATTTAATGTTCGAATCATGCAACTTCTATACTATACTAAATGGAACTTTGTAGCATTACTAGGCACCAAAGACTGTTGTATCCGCGAAAACCGATGCTGTCGCGTTAGCGACTCTAGTTAAAAATTGTTTTCATTTCAAAATATGTTCATCAAAACCTACAAATAATTCCTTAAGAGTCTTGTTTGAAGATCGGGGAACCAGGTATTCGTCCATGTCCAGCATCATGACGTACTGGTACCCGCGCAGTCTCTCTAAACAGTCAAACACCACCAGCTGTTCGTCGTTCCACGCCTGCAGATTCTTCGCTCCAATAACTGCTGTCTTCCTGTCCTCAGCTGTGACGATTTGTATTAAGCTTTTTACTTGTACAAGTTTTATCTTACCAAAAGTTCCTTCCAGGGCATTTCTAAACTATGAAGTATGAAGTGAAAGCTATTTTACAACAACTGCGTATGGAAGGTATAACCTTAGAGTAAGAAGTTGGTTTACTATGGTTGCACATTTCTCCAAGTCAAATCTTTCTTAATATCATTTTTTTCTTTAAATCATGGTAGCCCAGGAAATGAAGCAAGAAATTCATGGACATTTTTTTAGGGCTATGTTCAATTTAGGATGACATCGTGTTTTCTTTATCGAGACAACACGAAGCCGTAATTCAAATCTACGCGCACCTGCTTATTCGCTACTGATTCGGTGTAGACTTAACAGAAAACCATCACGTCAGCAAAAAAGCTAAAATGGCCGATAAAATGGCGGGAAAATGGCGGACTTTGATATCACGTGACTTCAGACTGGATCCCGTCTCATCGTAAGAATCATGAAGCACACATAATACTTAGCGGGCAAACATGGGAAGGAACAATAAGTAATACTTATATGTAGAAAAATAAAAGACATCCTACATGAACCACCTTACACTAAAAACAACCTAACAATGCAGAACACATCATTCATTGGATAACCTCAATGTAGAAACCACCTCACTTTTAGGACTGTCTCACAAAAGGCTTAGCCAAGAAATAAAGGATATATATCAGTTTGAGAAATCCCGGATTAATCATCCCGGTGCGAACATTTTTTACTGTAAGAAAATATACATTGCATAAAGTGAACTACTGAGGTGTAGATTTGATTTCAGCAGAGTAACTGACCGTGCCAGGATTTTCCACTATATACTCGTATTTAACCATTTACCTCATGAATATTCATGCCCTAATTTATGACTTGATGAATACTAATTGACGGAACTTAAAATTGTTACTGAAATAACAGATTTTTTCTTTACCATGCAGACAGTGTAGAATCTGGGCTATAATTTTGTATGAGCAATCAGAAGAGCCCCTGATCGGGCAGCAGCTATAGATGTCTAATCTGCGTCTGCTCTTTTTGCCTAACTGCCAAAATGAGTCTATATGAAGTAAAGGGTTTAAACACCCAATTATTAGACCGCCTGACTATATGCACGAACTACAGAAACTCACTTTGTTTTGGGTGAGTAAAAGGCGTGATCTCGGCGATTCCCAATGACCTGTAGTACATAAGGGCTTTGCTGGCGGCATGATTGAGGTCAAACGTGTAAGTCAGGACCTTGTCCACGCCCAGACGTCTGTGGATCTCGAACCATGACAGGATGTCGTCTGCCTTGATACCACCGTATACAAACTGCAATAAACATAATAAGTTTATGTAGAAATGTTGACTGTACCACTTGTTAAACTAATGCCATATACAAACTACAATTACCATTGTCGTCTGGAATAATGAGTTTATGTACAAATATTGGCTATGTCACTTGTTAGACTAATGTCGTCTGCAGCAACATTAACGAACAAACAAAATGCTTTGTCTTCATAAACATAAAGTACTCTCCTAGCCAAAATAGAAAACAATTAAATTGCATGAACCGACAACACAAACAAGTAAATACATACATTTTACATAAAACAGATTCAAAAGTGTTTTGGTTTAATGTCGGCATATATTTCCTTCTGAAATACATAATGCTTGGCTGCTTATAATCACCTATAATATTAATACTTTCGAAATTAAGAATGCTGTCATATTGGTAAAATAATACTAAAAAGGTTTTACACCAAGCATTTTATATTTCGGAAATAAATAATACATTTAAATTAGCGGAAAAAAACACCTGTGTGTACACGTTAGTTCATATCGTATCCTTGTCTATATAAAAAACAGATTGGTCAGCGAATCGATTACCTGTTGAATATAACTGAAAAAAAATCTTCATTTGTCGGAGTTTGCTTAGTGTGGTTAAGTCATCCTTTGATATCATCATCATTTATGACAGGGAGAATTATGGGCGTTCACGTCTGCAGACGTCAAAAGTTACTCAAAATGTAAATTGTTGTCTACAAAATATAACAAGAGGGCCATAATGGCCCTGGATCGCTCACCTGAGTATAGGGTTACCCAAGGAACATTATTCTGTATTAAAACATTTTGAAATCTGACCAGTAGTTTTGAAGGAGATGATCCCTGCAAAGTTTAATAAAATTCTGTCTAGCAGTTTCAGAGGAGATTCAATATATACATCAAGAGCAAATAAGTCCTGCCCCTTGCAGCCATATTTTTTATGGATCGGAATAATTTAGTAACTTTTTTGAAGTTTCAGAAAAAGATCAACCCTGCCAAAATATGTCCAGCGGCTTCAGAGGAGATGTCATTTAGATATTTCACAATACACAAATAAGGCAAATTAGCCCCGCCAATAGCGGCCATGTTTTTTTTTACGGATCGGAATAATTTTACCAACTTTTGTGAACCTTCACCCAAGAATCATCCCTGCCAAATTTTATCAAATTCTGTCAAGCGGTTTCAGAGGAGATGTAGTTTTAATATTTCACTATATTACATTAAAGGCAAAATAGCCCCGCCTCTGGCAGCCATATTTTTTTACGGATCAGAATAATTTTAACAACTTTTCTGAAGCTTCACCAAAGGACCATCCCTGCCAAATATAATTAAATTCTGTCGAGCAGTTTCAGAGAAGATGTCGCTTAAAGATATCACTATACACATATAAAGCAAATTAGCCCCGCCCCAGGCGGCCATGTTTTTTAATGGATCTGAATAATTTTAGAAACTTTTGTGAATGTTCACCCAAGGATCATCCCTGCCAAATTTAATCAAATTCTGTCCAGCGGTTTCAGAGATGTCGTTTAAAAATTTCACTATATACATATAAGGCAAATTAGCCCCGCCCCTGGCGGCCATGATTTTTTCCCGATCGGAATAATTTTAGCAGTCTTGGTAGAGAGTTACCCAAGGAACATCTGTACCAAATTATCTTGAAATCTGGCCAATAGTTTTGAAGGAGATAATTTTTAAAATTTTCATATTTTTTTCTTTCTGTTGCCATGGCAACCACAGTTCCACATGGATCAGGTTTATTTTAGCAACTTTTATGAAGGTTCACCCAAGGAACATCCCTGCCAAATTTAATCAAATTCTGCCTAGCGGTTTCAGAGGAAATATCGTTTAAAGTAGATTGTTGACGACGGACGCAGAGTGATCACAAAAGCTCATATTGAGCACTTCGTGCTCAGGTGAGCTAAAAATGACAGCTGCAATTTAAGTAAAATGATATTGGTAACAATGGGTTTTCATTTATAAAAAAAGAGATCAATGTCACAAATAACCGGATTTGTTGAGTATTGACATTGTTAGCCATAACCAAAGTACTGTTGTAAAGGAAGTTGTCTAAGAATCATTAAAAGAGAATTTCTCAAGCCGAAAAAAAGTACATGTATCAATTTCAGGATTTCGGACTCGAAACTGTCAGAATGTGTGAAAATTTGTCTCTTTCGTGTGCACATCACCAAGATACTATTTCAAACAGCAGGGAAGCAAATTTTGGAATTTCAAAAGCCAATTAAATTCGGTTTATAGAAAATCTAAAGTGCAGGAGAGTTATTTATTTAATCTCAGTGCGATATTGAAAAAAACTTAAGGGGTGAAGATGTTTGATTGGATTTAATGTCCTACCAACAGTATATCAATCAATTTGGGACTCTTGGCTTTTAAAAGAGTGTTATCGGTCAAAAAGCGCAGCAACATGCACAATACGCCTGAGCGCGAACGCAAACAACATTTGTCTATATGTCTACTTTTCTGAGATTTTAATATCGTTGGAACCAACGGTATATATTCTGTTACGGTGGGGATGGCAACTGGTAATACTTCGTTTACGTGAATATTAATCAGCTACTTGGTGTACTGTTAAGCCACACATAGTATTTGAATAACCGTCATTGAAATAACGAAGGCGAAAGACTTTCAAAATCCGAAACAACATTAAATAATCACGCGCCGTTTCATTAGTAAATGATCCGCGCTGTCTCTGCCAGGGATCCAATTAAATCCTGCGTATGAAGTTTTGCTTATCAAAATAACCCACGGTCGATTAGGGAGCAAAGCGTTTTGAGAAATAAAAATTGCCGATTTTAGTATAATTTTAACGACTTTGAAATTTTGCGGCCTTGGATCGAACCCATTTTCTCTTGAATATCGGAACCAGTCTTAATAAACTTGAAGGGAACAAAACTAATCTGTGTTAGGTAAGGACAGGGTTGACTTAAAAAATAGCAATGGCGGGTACAAACCTTTGCACAAACGCCGATTTTTCCCTCTTGTCTTTGGGCATACAACGGTTTGAGGTACCAGTTCAGTTTAGTATTGCACACTGTTAGGGCTCCAGCTATTGTAACGTGTTCCAATATTTTGTCAGAAGTATTCTTAGGTGCTGGACATACATATTGCTTCACTGCCATATGAGTCTTGTCTTTAAACTGCCAGTGAATCTTTTCTTTCATGTTGGTTGCTTCTATTTCCCTGCCACGATATTTGAAACAACACCTGTACGATCTGTTGATGTAAGAACGGTGTTCCCAGCCTTGCAACAACACCCGGTTCCAACTACTTCCGGTTCCTGTTGAAGAATTGCCAACAATGGCGGAATATAAATAGACATCATAACGAAAACCTAAGATTCGTTTAATGTCCATAGGACGAAGAGGCTGTTCGATAGTCTTGTTTGTGTGGACGACCGCCATTATGGGTTCGAAGTTTCTGCGAACATCGATAGGTTTAGCTACCTGGAAAAATAAATGCAATGTGCGTGCTAGCAGAATTAAATTAGCACAGACGTTTCCATTACATTTGTTTTCTCCTCCAATATGTATCAATACAATACTTGGTTGGTTGGCTTCATGCATGAATCAAGAAGAAGGATCCCCCCGACACACCCGAAAAATCTAAAAAGAAAAGTGATAAAGTAAGAGGAAAAACTCCTGAAAAAGAAAACGACATAATCCGGCATTAGCTTGTGTTTATCGTCCCACTGACGTATTTATCATGGTACCAGGCCGTACAAGCAATATCTCCGGTTACTGAACGAATGTTCGAACTAAATAGTCACCTTGACCGGTAAAATATTATAGTCGTATTTTTTGAAGATACAACGACGAATTGCTTAGCGATTCCATATTTAGACCATGATACTTATTTTATTAAGAACTTGTTTTATCCATTTAACCCTCCGAAGAAACACATTATGATTAAGGTTTAATAAAAATACTGCAAGGCATCTAAACAGAGAAATGAATAAAGGTAAGAGTGTCTTGGTCCAGTTGCAGCATTCATGACTGAACATCTTAAGGCTGTGGGTTCGAATCTCGCTGCGTGCAAAAGTCTTTCCTGGCCCAGGCGCAAAGTCCTGCTACAACCTAGAGACTACCGGAAAGGATAAGCATAAATTGTCAAAACATGATTCCCAAAAGATGTAAATAATGTAGAATTATTACAAACATTTATCTAGCTTAAATATTCTTTACTTCTAAATTCGATTACACCGATGCGACCTTGCCGGGATTCAAACGCTTTACTTACTGAAGATATTGGTACTTGGGATTGCCGACGACTGAATTTAGCCTCGGCAATTTGTTCGAGCCACCTCTCGTCAATCAAGAAGAGGGCGGAAGCAACAACTAGCAGCAAAACGATACCGGACTTGTACACGGAACTCATGTTGCGAAACAACCTGCATTTCTGCATCTTTACCACTGCCCGATCTGAAATAGAGACAACAACGCCAGTTTTAATTGCTTGTTTCGTTCAGTCATTTCTGAAATACATAAGGTTAAAATGAAACATTTTTGTATCAAGCTGTAGTGATACTTAAACTTCTTACGCTATATTACATTTGTTTTCCCAAACAAATCAATTTCTGAACAAGAATATCGGCGATTTGGAGACGTTTTGTGGGTGTGTTTGTTGGGATTAACATCCCACTAACAGTATTGCAGTCATCTGGAGACTATATCTGCTGGAGACAGATATAGTGCTGCCACACTGCAGTATCTCGACGTAGACATGTGGCATGATACCACACTCAGTCATATTATCCTGACACTGGGCCAACCAGTCCTGGAACTACCGTTATATGCTAAACGCAAAGCAAGTTGGAGAGGTTTCTACATGAGAAAGATATATAGCGCTTTCAGACTTCTTGAAAAAACACGGTCACATTAATACCTTTATTTACTAAGCACCAAACATTTGACCTATACATTAACTCGGGGATCGAACCATCATTGTTTTAGGGCGAGACGAACGCTCTTAGCACTAGGCCATCGGGGTCAAAACTTCTTTAATATGACAAGAGCTGTCAGAGGACAGTACGCTCGACTATTCAAAATGCTTGTTGGTAAATCAAGTGAAATCTATTTCAATTCTTGCCCTTCACATACCATGTATATAATAATAGTCAAAACTGATATAGTCTGACACCCCTTAATATTTTATGAAGTCTAAAATCAATTCCATGCCTAGTTACTGAGACATAAGCATAATGAACACTGTGCATGCAAAACTTTAACCAAGTATCCAAGTTAGAAAAAAGCCATAATTTGTATAAAGTTCAGCCAAAAGTTATCCTCCTTGGTTTTCTGATGCCGCTGAATACATTCCTTAACTTTCTAGTCAATATCATAAACAATTTCTGAGATATAAGCTGGATAGTAACTTGAAAAAACTTAAACCAAAATTTCTAAGTTAAAAGGGGGCCATAATTTGTAATATATTCCATCAAGTGTTATCTTCCTTGAAAGTATGATACCCTTAAACAAATTAAAGATGTTTCAAATCAATCCCATGTCTGGACTCTGAGATATAAGCATGAAAGTACCTTGCATGCAAAACTTTAACCAAAATTTCTACGTTAAAAAAGGGGCCATAACTTCTAATATAGTTCATCAAAAGTTATCTACTTGATAGTATGATACCCTAAATAAATGAAAGATGTTTCAAATCAATCGCATGCCGGTAAGCATGAAAGTACCTTGCATGCAAAACTTTAGCCAAAATTTCTCAGTTAAAAATGGGCCATAATTTATATGGAATTCAGTCTACCTTGGTTGTCTGATGCCTCTGAATATATTTATAAACTTTCAAGTCAATACCATAAATGATTATTGGAGATATAAGGTTGATAGTAATTTGCATGCAAAACTTTAACCAAAAGCTGCAACGCCGACGCAAGAGCGACTACAATAGCTCTCGTATTCTTCGAATAGTCGAGCTAAAACTGACATTGCAGTTAAATTTGCGTATAAAGCCGCAAACCTGCTTTAAGAAGCCACCTTTGGTCCAAAAAGACATATTCTACAGCTGACCTCTACTAAGCGGCAACCTTACCCCCCCCCCCCCCCCCCCCCGACCACTTACACAACTTAGCAATCATTTTTTTCTATTATGAGTAAGATGTGAGGAAGTCTTCCAGCTGACCAACGGCAAGTTGGTGGTACTACCTGCTTTGGGGTTTTCCTCAGCCTATAGCAGGCTGGACGTTGGTATAGGACTGGGGTAATGTCACCTCCAAAGTAACAACTACGCATTTCTATTCCCTTGACTGGCAGCTATAGAGAAGTTGTTTTGTTCATTATTTGAACAGACGCCGTATAATGCAAAAAAAAACGCCTACCCTTTTTAGCTAGCTCATCGAGTGTTCCAAAAATAAATATTCACATTGGATTTGATTTCTTTCAAAGCACCACAGTAGACAGCTAATCGGAATGTTTATTTGCAAACACGGCATATTCGCAAAGATTTTTTTTGTAGATATTTAAACATATGTGAGCCAGATCTTCTTTGTGCTATTTGAACATGTTTAATCATAAACCATTATTTCGATGTGTATAGAAATTTGTGAAAATGAAGTAAGGAAAACAGTTCTGTCCAATACACGATGTCAATGAAACGGTACAATATACATTGCCTTCTTATACGTCTACAAAATTCGGTCTGTATAAATATCTTCTGTATATTCAATATGAAAGAAAAATGGTGGTTTGATGCTGCAGCCAATCAATTAGCCCAACAACAGATCGGCTACACAAGAAACTACATATATGTAATCTGTAGTAAGAGACCAACTATATTAAATGGACTTGTTATAAGCGATCAGCTTTAATACAGGTCATATCATACAGTTTTAAGACATGTTATTAAGTTTTATTCATAGATCTAGTATTATAGTGTGATTTGTTTTTTCCATAAGTGACGTTGTTAAGACATGACTTGACTATTTGATTTACCTTCGCTTCGACAGTATTTCAGTCATATAGCGACGTCCAGCTAATTACAGGTGGAGGAAGACCCCGAATGCACGGAGGCATCCGGGTAGAACCACCGACCTACCGCAAGCCAGCTGGAAGGCTTCCTCACATTAAAGTCCGAATGACCCTGCCGGGATTCAAACCCACGTGGTGAGGGTCTGAGTAAGTGTTAAAGTCAACGACTTTACCCTCTCGGCCACGGAGGCCCCGACGTTGATTAAGAACACCTATTCAAAGTCCACTGACTGGCTTCCTAAGACAAATTTGACAATATGCCTATCATAAATGGGTGAAAATCTCTGTTAGCAAAATATCTCCATTAAAAGGGCATCCGTGGCCGAATGTGTTAAATCGTTCGCTTTATATCAGCCCCTCGGCGCTAATGGTTAGAATCCCGCCAGGGTCACATGAATTTTCTTTTACACGCGAGGAAACCTTCCAGTTAGCTTGTGGTAGGTCGGTGGTTCTATCCACCTCTGTGCGCTTCGTGTTTTCCTCTAGCACTGGCACTAGAACCATAAAACTATTCTACGTATCTAGAGACTCTGAAGGCGTTTTATTCATCGCACACGTATATTCATATATTTATTGAAACATGGTAAGGAACGAAATCTGACATTGCTCTATTACGGAGATCGTCGCTTTAAAGAGAAATACTCTACCATTGACTTCCATGCACGGATCGCATTCTGACATTAAAGTTACATGATAAATAAATCCTTGGCCACAAATAAAAACTTTTTTTTTCTATTTGACGTAGAAAAAAAGGCGAAATATTAACGATTTATACATTTAAAAAAAAATCTAACGCTTTCAGTTTCCGTGATGTTTGTTTATTGGGTTTTACGCCCATATTTCAGTCATTCAGACACTATGCTTAAGACTATAGATAGTGCTAACTACAGTATCACGCCGTGAACATGTGGTATGATACCACATCCAGTCACATTATCCTGATACCAGGCAAACCAGTCCTGGAACTACCCTGTATATAGCAAGGGAACTTTATACCAGTACAATTCTTTACGACTTTGGTAAGTCGCGGCCCGGGATGGAACCCATGACATCCCGCTCCCGAGGCAGGCGCTTTAACCAGTGGGCCACCGAGGCCGATCATATTCCGTATTGCTTCCAGGAGTGTAAGAATTCAGTAGTAGCGATACGACTTACGATTACAGTATGTTGCGAAAAGGGATCGAACGTTTCCGTGCTCCTATATCTATTTTTCGTTTCCTACCAGTTTAAGCAAACCCGTGAATCTGAACTCCATGTTAAGTATCGTTTCTAAAATTAAACAGACGTAAACTTTTGAATCCACAATTTAATCTGAACACAATGTCGCATCAATTGGTCCAAATATGTGAAAAAGAAAATAGTTGTTTACCTCAATTTATCCACAGGGACTTGTTCCTACATGATCTTAAAAAAAATACTGTGCACATATACGTACATGTGATTTAACGCATTCGTGTCTCTAAATGAGGAATAATTGGGGTTATTACGCGTGACCTTGGTTACCTCGCGAATATAGACAGATACCTTCCCTTCTCTAGACGGTTTGAATAGTATCAAATTACTATAGTAAACATATACAATGCGCAAGTTAGACATTTAGTATCATTTTATGTTACCTGATAAAACTACATGTGTATAAAATCTCGAGAGACATTTTCCCCCAACAAATCAAATTTTGATTGTTAGAATAATTTTGACGCACTGGCAAACAGAAGAGACCCAGATCAGGCAGCTCAATAAAAAATTAAGTTGTTCGCTGTATATATAGATAATCGCTTATAATAAGGTGGATCGCTTACACCTGTATGTCTGTATGCAGTTTCTTTTCTAATCGATCAGATGTTATGGATGTATTCATACAAACATTTCTCTTCCATTACACTAACTGATCGAAACAGAAAAGAAAATCTTAGTTTAGGCCCCTGAAGTTCATGATTCTTGTTCCCTAGTCAGTATCCAAAACTCAACGGAGGCCTCCGTGGCCGAAAGGGTAAAGTCGCTGACTTTAACACTCACTCAGCCCCTCACCCTCACGTGGGTTCGAATCCCGGCGGGGTCATTCGGATTTTCATGTGAGGAAGCCTTCCAGCTGGCTTGCGGTGGGTCGGTGGTTCTACCGGATGCCTCCGTGCATTCGGGGTCTTCCTCCACCTGTAATTAGCTTGACGTCGCTATATGACTGAAATACTGTCGAAGCGAAGGTAAACTCAAACAGTCAAGTCAAGTCAAACTCAACGACGAGGTACACTATTTGTAAACAGTCAAAATGAAATAAGAAATTTCATTCTTGAGTGTGACTGACCTACTAGCCTTGATCTGATCTACATTTCTATTCAAACATCACCAGCACAGAAATGGTAGCTGAATAATAGAAGAATGTCAACCCTGAGACGGACGTTCAAACGGACGGAAAACCGGATATCTATGTCGCACCGGCTTGAAAAGCAGGTGCGCCAAAAATGAACATAACTGAGAGACATATTTCAAAGTTTACCCGATTTTTCTATGAAGTAGATCTATTTCGGTTGATCTTGTCAAAAAAGAAAGACTTTTACCGAGTGGTTTTGACTTTTTAGTCCTTTAATATACCAGGTACCATATTTGTTACTAAATTTTGCATAATTTATCCAATAAATACCTATACAAATTACAATATAAAATATTTTCTTCTTTCTTAACTTGATCTGAGTGATACAGGTATACATGGGTAAAAGTTTTGTAAGGAATTTTCCTGATTTTCAGATTGCCAAATGACTTCTTATTCTATATAAAACTATATAAAGAATGCTAAAATCAAAATTTTCATGTTTATTTTTAAACCCCCAACTTCTACCCATGCAGATATAATGACCAACACGTAGAAGAGAAAGAAAACGTTTGACAGCTACTGGGATTCGAACCCACAACCCCCAGTTTCAAGGCACTTGATAGTAATTTTTGGCAATCTATGGATAAAAAAAACAAAAAACAAAAACTCAGTTTTCCTCCGCAAGATACACTTCAGAATACATCTCCATTACATTAGATTGTGCCCCCACCAGTTAAAAAAAATATGGATCTGGCCCTGGTCTCTTTAAAACTGTGTATATCTAGAGACCCTGGTCTACCTTTGATTCTAATCAAAGGTACCCCGTGCGTTGCTGCTGCCCATTAAAAAAAGTAAAAAAATAATCAATGATCTTATATCAAAGGTTTGTTTGTTTGTCTTTTAATGGGAAGCAACGTACCGGGTACCTTTGATTCTAATTGTTACACAGTTTGTAAAACTTAATTGTCGAAAGAGAGAG
Organism: Solen grandis; assembly: GCA_021229015.1. NCBI lineage: Eukaryota > Metazoa > Mollusca > Bivalvia > Adapedonta > Solenidae > Solen > Solen grandis. Next base: position 64,750,734 of record CM037782.1, read on the forward strand.
AATAATTCCTAGCAAGTATTGTTATTCTTTTGATGTTGATTAAATATAACCACACGGTACTGTTAGCCAGCCGGCTGAATTAAATAAAAAGGGGTGAATCAATGATGACTTCGAGGGAAAAAAAACACCTGTCATAAATGCTCTGGCTGGAGCGAGTACGGTATCGAAAGATAGATAATTCTACAATACCTTTGGAAACAAATTAGTATCCACTTCACGAGGTTTTAATACACCCAAAATAACGCAATTCCATTTGTGTTTCAACATGAACCGTCACACAACCGGCTCGGACCATCCTTTCACATCGAAAAAGTGTACACACACCTGTACAGGAAGGGGTATACACAGGCTATGTCAATCGATCCGTCACGGTCTAGTCCAGCTAAAAAAAAAACAATGACCTAGTGCTCTAGCCTATGTGTTATAACAAATTTGTGAGATATTGAATCGTGTGGGTGGACTTTTATACATTGTATAAACAGTAACGTACACATGTATGTATTTGAAAACTATTCATTAGTGTCATGCGCGGATTCAGGAATTTTTCTCATGGGAGGGGCTCTTAAAATCTCAGTACGTGGTGTGTGTGTGGGGGGGGGGGGGGGTGGGAGGCGAACTTTTAAAATCTCAGTACGTGGGGGTGGGGGGGGGGGTGAAAACTTAAAATCTAAGTACGTGGTGTTGGGAGGTGGGGAGGGAACCACATATTAAAATATCACATATCAAACCACTATATTTTCCCCAGTAGGTGACATGCCTCTTACCTCCGGGGTGGGTGTGTGTGTGTGCGGGGGGGGGGGGATATGCCCCTTTTCGCACCTCTTTTATGCATGTTATAGGCATAATAGCCAAATCTCAAGGGCCGGGGGGGGGGGGGGTCCAGACCCCGGTATATACCCTTCATGCACTAAGAAGCGCTGCTGTGTTGTTCGAGTAAAACAGTGTTCCAGACATGCAGCAATGTCAAGCTAATTTAAGATTAAATGAAAGATCCGAACGCATAGAAAAATCCGAGTGATCCTGACATGTTTCGAACCAAAAAACAGCGAGGGGCTATATGATGTCAAGTCAACAACTTCACCCGCTCGACCAAAAGATTAAACGGATAAAATATAACATATGTATAACGTAGTGTTTCAATTGTTTAAAAAATAAATCAGCAAAAACGAAACAAATATTTGCAAAGACTAATTATACTCATATAGTGAGTTAATTAGACTCAAAAAAGAGAAATTAAAATTATGAGACTATTTCACTAGACCATTAATTTTATGAGACTATTTCACTAGACCATTAATTAACATTCATATTTAAAATAGCTGACTTAGTTAATTAATAATAATGATCTTTTGTGGATAACATATTGGCAAAACCATGCAATGATTTTTTTTATGCGCATGCCTGAAACATGGCGGTCGTGTTTTTCTTTCGGGTTAATGAAAATGAAAAATAAATAGTAAAGTGATTGGAAAATAAACTGTATTCATTAAAAATAAGGATAATAACGGTCAACATGTGAGTGCATTTATTGCCTTAGTGAATAACCTTTAAAGAAACTAAAAATAAAAACTGTGTTTCGTGTCTCGAACAAATGGTGAGAAAGGCGGGAACACAAAGAAAGAGGAAGAACACTGGGACTCCACCCGATTCGGTGAGTGATTTAGTTAGACAGCCGGAGAAAAGAAGTAACAAATCCAGTAAATCCAAAATGACTGAAATTAATTCATCGCCAATAAATCTACCGTTATCACAGCATCATTCATATGCTCACGGTTCACCGACATACCAATCACTTCCTGTGCCCGTCTTCCAAACACCGATGCCAGGTCTCGCTCAGACTCCTGTACATACATATTATACGCCACAACAACAGACTGAGAGTTCATCAATGCAAGCTACACTGGACAAATTACTTCATAAAATCAATTCAATAGAATGTCATTTGACAAAATTAGATAAAATTGAAAAAAACTGTTGAGAGCATGGATTTTAAACTGAACTCAGTCGATTTGAGGGTCACTAAACTTGAGGGCACTGTGGTGGATTCTTGTAAAAGACTAAATGAATTAGAGGTCAGCAGGGTTTATGATTCCCAATGTTGTGATGATATTAACAAGTCACTGAGTTCTATGCAGGAAAGTTTGGCCGCGGAAAAACAGAGGACGGACAACATTAAGTTAGAGTTAAATTCGCTCACCAAGGAAACGTCTCGCTTGAGTGAAGAGGCGCTTGACCTTCAGGCCAGATCAATGCGGGACAATCTTCTCTTCTTCAACATTACTGAATGCTCTACTTTTGAAGAAAGGAAAGAAGAAAACTGTGTCGAGAAAATACACAAGTTTTGTGCTGACACGCTCAAAATGGATGGTGCACGGGATATTAGGATTGACAGAGCGCATCGACTGGGTAGATTTGCACCAAACAAAACAAGGCCAATTGTGGTGAAATTTAACTTCTATCCCGACAAAATACATGTGAAACAAGTGGCCTTCAATGAGCTTAAGAACACATTACACCGGGTAGCAGACCAGTACCCACGTGAGGTCAAAGAGAGACGCCAGTCATTATACCCAATTATGCAGAAGGCACGTGAAAACGGCAAACGCGTGGTCATGTCCTATGACAAATTGTACATAGACGGTCGAGTGGTTACAGCAGACGACGTCAAGGCTCGAGGCGAGGGCGTCATCTAGGACAGTGGCAGTCGGCAGTTAAGATATAAAGTATGGAATGTCCGAGGATTGGGAAATAAACTTTTTGACACGGACTTTCTAAATGAATTTTCCAGTTATGATGTATTGCTTTTAACAGAAACTTGGTGTGCTAAAAATTTTGATGTCAGTATTAAAGGATTCAAACATTTTAATTGTCCAAGAGCTAAATATAATTCGAAAGCTAAGCGTAATAGCGGTGGAATTATTGTTTACTATAGAGAAAACTTAACAGAAAAAATACAGTTAGTTAAAATTGATAAAAAAGGAATAATCTGGTTTAAATTGGCAGGCAGTGAAATGGATTCAGGGCGGGATATATTCATGTGTCTTTGCTACATACCACCTGAAAACTCACCTGTATATGAAAACATTAGATCTGATTTATATGATTGTGACATGTACAGTATTTTAAATGATGATATAATTTCATATAGTGATTTGGGAGATATATACTTAATGGGTGATTTCAATGGGAGAGTTGGAGAAAAACATTATTTTGTTGATAATTTGGGTCTAAATAGATTTGTTGATGTTCCTGATTTTGAAAATGTTATTTTATCAGATAAGTGTTCGTATGATAAACAAACAAATGCGTTCGGAAATCGTTTGCTCAATTATGTAAGGAAAACGATATACATATTGTTAATGGTAGATTGGAACCTGGATTTTTTACATGTTACACAACTGACCGTAATTGTAACGGTTCTAGTGTTGTTGATTACTTGATATGAGCTGTTCAAACTTTAATAGGATATTTTCATTTACTGTTGGGGAGATAATTGAATTTTCTGATCATTGTCCATTGATGTTTTCTTTTTTATTTAAATCTGATTCGTCTGATGACGATGAAATTTCTGCTGATACTTATGTTGATAAACTTGCTTGGGACAGTGACAAAAAAGGAGAATTATTACAAAATTTGAATAAAAATAAACACTTATTTGATAAAATAGTAGACGACTTTGTGAATGATACGTGTAATACAAATGATAGTATTAATGCGTTATCTTGCCTTATTGCGGATATTTCTTATGAACAGTTCGGATATAAATTGCGAGTCAAAAAAGATGATTTAAAATCTAAAACATTAAATGTGCCATGGAGGAATGTAAAAAGTCAAAAAATGAGTTTTATAAATGTAGACGAGTTTTTAAAATCAGTCCTAGTAAGGAAAATAAGAAATTAATGTTGAATAGTAGAAACAAGTATGCTAAAGAAAAACGGAGATGTAAATGTTTGTATAATATGAATCAACGGGAGTATTTGTCAAACATAAGTGATAAATGCCCAAAGAAATTTTGGAAATACATAAATAAAATGAAAATGCAAAAGGTTTATTCAAAAAGATATAAATATCGAGGTTTTGGATACGTCTTTCACTGAGGGAGAAGTAATCAAAACAATATCATCAATGAAACGCAACAAAAGCGGAGGTTGTGATAACATCTCACCTGATTTTTTCATTGATGCAAAGCTTTTCATTGTTCCATACTTGGTTAAAGTCTATATGTATGACATAGTCGGTTTATTAGAATCATGGACAGGAGAATGTAGTAAGATTGATCTAGATGGATATCAAGCTTTTAATTTATACCGAAAGTTTCAACATAGAAACGCTAGGCGGAATAGTGGAGGAATTGTTATTTATATAAAAGATTCGATTTTGAAAGGTGTGGAAATTGTTAGAAACCATTATGACACAATTGTGTGGCTTAAGTTGCGACGTGGATATTTTAGGATAGATAAAGACATTTATTTGGGTATAGTTTACATTTGGGGAGCAGATTCCCCTGCTTATGACGTAGTAAATTGTGATCTGTTTAGTACATTAGAGAATGACATATATGATTTTAAAAATAGTGGGACCGTCATGGTAATTGGCGACTTTAACGGTAGAGTTGGCATGAAACCGGACTATATTTGTTGTGACGCATTGAACACGCATACAGACGACGAGAACTACATACCGGACGTACCCCATGCACGGACCTCAATGGATAAACAGTACAATGCACAAGGATTACAGTTACTTGACCTTTGTAAGGCAACATCATTACGAATTTGTAACGGACGCTTAGAAAACACTGGCGGTTATACCTATTACGGGTACGCAGGGAGTTCAGTAATTGATTACCTGTTATGCGCAGATTACAATTTCGACAAAGTGCAGTCATTACAGATTAATACTTTTAATGTATATTCAGACCATGCAATATTGGAGTTTGCTATACCGGTAAATAGTGTTTCACGTCAGAATAATAAGAATATCATTAAGATAGATACTGTTAAATGGGACGAAGAAAAATCGCAGTTATTTACAAGGGGATTAATCGCGTCATTGTCAGACTTTAATAGATTATTAGATGTTAGCGAAGAGAATGATGAATGTGATGTAAATAATATTGTAGATAATTTCGTGAATCTCATAAACGCTACGGCAGAGCCGTTGTTTTAAACGCGAATGTTACAGGAGTGTGAATCTTACGGACAGATCAGCGATCTCTCCGTTTAAGGATGCTGATTGGTTTGATAATGAGTGTCGAACAAAGAAGCAGGAGTACATTAACTCGCTTGAGACGTTCAATATGTTAAAAAGTGATGAAAATAGAATTAACTTATGTAATAAAAAGCGTGCATATAAATCATGTGCGAATAAAAAGAAAACTGCTTATAAGAGAAAAAGGAGTAGGGAAATAGAGTCGCTGAAGAAAAAATCACCACGGGAATTTTGGAAGCCCATAAATGATTTTTTTGAGTATTTTAAATCCATATCAGATGGAATAAGATCATCTCCACATAGAGAGGCAGATGAATTTTGTGCAAGTGATATAAACTATGATAATCCTGTATATGAGGAGTTAGATAAACGGGTAACTGTGGAGGAAGTCATGACTGCGATTAAGTCGCTTAAGAAAGGGAAGGCATACGCTGATGACGGATGATAAATGAGTATTTCATTACGGCAGGCGATATATTAGCATCGCATTTGACGCAATTGTTTAATGTAATACTCGAAAAAGGGGTATTTCCTCAAAGTTGGATGGAGGGAACCATTATACCGTTATTTAAGAAGGGCGATCCAAACGATGTGAATAACTACAGGGGCATCACCATAACGAGTTGTCTTTCAAAGATTTTTGTATCTGTTTTAAATAAAAGGCTTAGTGATTGGAGTGTAAAGTATGATAAAATATCAGATGCACAGTTTGGGTTTAAAAAGGGGTATGCAACAATAGATGCAATATTTAGTCTTCAGAGTGTAGTAGAAAATCAGATTAATTCGGGTCAGCGTTTATACTGTGCATTCATTGATATGAAGAAATGTTTTGACAGTGTGAACCGTAATGCGCTGTGGTACAAGCTATGTAAACTGGGGGTTGATGGAAGGATGCTGCGCATTCTGAGATCAATGTACGAATCGGTGAGATGTAAGGTTAGGCATTGTCACGATTATTCAGATTTTATAGACATTGTGATTGGCTTGAAACAAGGGGACATATGCTCACCGATATTGTACTCATTCTTCGTGGAAGACTTAGAACTGTATCTGAATAATGCTGGGAGTGCAGGAGTGACATTATACGAACTGTCGCTGATACTGTTTCTTTACGCAGACGACATGGTATTGCTGAGCGAATCGCCGGAGGATCTACAACTCAGTTTAGATAACTTAAAGACTTACTGTGATAACTGGGGGCTCCAGGTTAATATAGAAAAGACTAAAATTATGGTTTTCCGTAAAAGAGGTTGCTTGAGGCAAAATGAACAATGGACATATAACGGTATAGAGATCGATGTGGTTGATGACTTTAACTACCTTGGAGTAGTATTTAATTATAATGGTTCTTTCAACCGTTATCAGCAGTTGATCATGGGTAAATCATTAAAAGCCATGAACGTTTTATTATATAATACAAAAGACTTTGATTTTTCTTTAAAAACTTTGTGTCAATTGTTTGATTCTTTTGTTTCATCCATCATGAATTATGCTTCCGAAATTTGTGGTTTTAATAAGATGAAAGAGTTTGAAAGGTTGCATATGAAGTTCTGTAAAAGGATATTGGGTGTGAAATTGTCAACTTGTAATGCTGGCGTGTATGGAGATTTAGGGAGATATCCATTGTTTATTGGTAGACAAGTTAAGATCTTAAAATATTGGTTTAAAGTAATTAATAGTGGTAATTGTATTGTAAAGACGCTGTATGATAGTCTTGTTATTAATGCAGATAAAGGACATGTAAACTGGGCATCAAAAGTTAAGAGATTGTTGTGTGAATATGGATTTGCGTATGTGTGGGAGAGACCTTATGATATTTGTGTTAATGATTTTTTAATTATTTTTAAACAGAAAATGCTTGATGTATTTCAGCAAGGTTGGGCAGGTGAACTTGAGAGGAGTAATGTTTTAACATTATACAAAGAAATCAAGGTTTTAATTTGTTATGAACCATATTTGTTTTTATGTACTAATAGAACTTATAGGAAAGCATTGACTCAGTTACGATTATCTGCTCATAGGCTTCATATTCAGACTGGGAGATATGGAAGACAGAGGGTGGAAAGGAGAGAGAGATTATGTAATGTATGTCATAGTGGTGAGATTGAGGATGAGTTTCATTTTATCTTGAAATGTACTAAATATATAATGTTGAGGAAACGATATATTGATGTATATTACCATGTGAGACCAAGTATGTTTAAATTGTGTCAGTTATTTTCATCCAATGATAAATATGTGATGAATAATCTTGCATGTTATATAATATGTTCAATGAAAATTAGAAATAACTTACTTAATGAGTATGTTTGATTTTTGCACCGACTCTCATAGTATTTTATATTCATATATATGTATTTGTATTTGTATAAATGACCTTGATCATATTCAGTATTTACTTGTTTGTATAGATGATAAACATGCCATATGTTTAAGTCTAAAAGCAATAAAATATATGTTCTGTTCTGTTCTGTTCTGTTCTATAATAAAGTATATCAGTCCGGAGAGTATCCCGATCTATGGTCGAAAGCTATAATTGTTCCGATTTTTAAAAAAGGTGATAAAACTTTGCCGAGCAATTACCGAGGTATATCTCTAATAAATTCTATGGCGAAAATCTTTTCTTTGTGTTTAAGAAATAGGTTGAATAAATGGTGTGAAAACGAAAAGATTCTAAATGACAAGCAATTTGGTTTTAGAGATGGTAGAAGCACAGTAGATTGTGTTTTTATCCTACATAGTATTATTCAAAACTGTCTAGCAAGAAATAAAAAATTATAGTGTGCGTTTATCGACTACAAGTCCTGTTTTGACACAATATCGGTAGATGCTTTGTGGTTTAAGCTTATACATGCGGGTATAAGTTGTAAATTTTTGAACATGTTAAAATCATTGTATTCTCATGTTTCTGCTTGTGTGAAATTGTCTCATAATGGTGATTTATCTGAATATTTCGATATTGCTATTGGCTTGAAGCAAGGGGAGCCCCTCTCTCCGATACTTTTCATCCTGTTTGTGAATGATATTGTTGATTCTCTTGATATAAATAATTTGACAGAATATGACTTAAACCAACTGTCGATTTATTTGTTACTTTTCGCTGATGATATTGCGATTTTCACGACAGATAAGTTTAGTCTTCAAGCTCAATTAGATGCTATTCATGCATACTCAACACGTTGGAGTCTCACAATTAATGTCAGCAAAACTAAAATATGTATTTTCGAAAAAAGGAAACATAAGCATGATTACGAATGGTTTATTAATAATGTTAAAATTGAAGAAGTCGGTTATTTTTATTATCTTGGGGTGAAATTTGTGAAAACTGGTAATTTAAGGTTTGCTGTGAAAGCATTGTCCGAACAAGCATCTAAAGCTATGAATCAATTATTATATTTGTTTAGGAGAATTTCACTGGACTTGCGTACAAAATTGTCGCTTTTTGACAAACTCATTTCACCAATTTTATTATATGGTTCGGAACTGTGGGGGATTTTTAACTATGAAGAGGTGGATAAACTACATATAAAATTTTGTAAAATTATTCTTGGAGTTAACAAACGTACTGTGAATCAAGCAGTTCTGGGTGAACTAGGAAGAATACCATTATCAACACTAGCAGCTTTAAGATCTATCAAGTATTGGATAAAATAAGAAATTGTAATATAGCTCTGTAAAGGAAGCCTTTTATAATCAATTGATAGATTCCATTCCAGTTAATAATAAAACATGGGCATACAGAATTAAGGAATCATTAGATAATTTAGGATGTTCATATCTTTGGTATCTTGAAGATGTAGATATAAAATTATTCCCATTAATCAAAGAAAGAATGATTGATCAATATAAACAAAAATGGAGAGAATATATTAACACTTCATCTAAATTAGCATATTATTGTAAGTTCAAGGAGAGGTTTTGTTTTGAATCTTACTTAAGTAATATAAAAAACGAGTCATTAAGAAAATGCTTAACCAGACTACGACTCAGTTCTCATAATTTGGCTATTGAAACTGGAAGACATAACAATATAATTGCAGAAAACAGATTATGTATTTACTGTAACCAAGGCCAAGTTGAATCGGAATTTCATTTTATTCTTATATGTCCAAAATATAGAGATGTACGTGCTATATATTTGTCTAAATTTATGTCATTCCCTACCATAAATAAATTTCTTTATTTAATGAGATCAGACTCTAGACAGATACAATTAAATTTAGCAAAATATATTAAAAGAGCTATGGATAGTAGGTTTTAATTTTTTTTTCGTGTTAAATGTATGAATATATATATATTTCAGATGAGATAAACTAAATGTAAGGTATTATTCAAGTACGATGAAAGTTATATTAATTATGAATGTATTAATGCTATGTTTTTGCACGCACTGTTATATATTTATGTTGGCCAAAGGCAATGTGTGTTGCCGATTTGCCTGAATAAAATTGAGTTGAGTTGAGTTGAGTTGATAAAAATAATTCAGCTATATTAAACATATGCATGTTTGTTTGCAAAATGGTACCCGTATTGCAATTTTATTTTATGGTCTTGTTCATGATTTAATCGCATTGTATATTTTAAATGTGACTTTATAGGCCGGTTGGATAGGGTGTTTATATTCTATACAAAAATATTGTTACCTTAATATTATTCAAAAGTTTATCTCCTTTAAATAGCTATCAGTAAGTCTTTATTTTTCTAGTCACCTTAATATACACATGTATATGCACAATCCCCTGTGACCGAGTGGCTAGAGCGTCCGCCTCTTAATACCAAGGTCATAAAAAATAGTACTCGTATAGCTTCCTTGCTTGGCGCTCAGCATATTAGGGTAGTTCCAGGGTTGGTCAGTCCGGTATCAGGATAATGTAACTAGGTGTGGTATCATGCCACATGTCTACGGCGTGACACTACAATGTGGCAGCACTGCATCTGTCTCAAGTAGACATCATCTCCAAATGACTGAAATACTGTCAGTGGGACGTTAAACTCAACAAACATTATGTGTAGATTATAAATGTAATACACACCTATCGTCTCTTGTAGATTCCAAGAGAGCTGCTATGTCCAGTTTCTGAATATTTTTAATATTCTCATTATATTTAACATCAGGTATTATACATAGACAAAACGTAAATGGTAAAGAATACTGTTACCAAACTCGATCTCGTACAGCTCTCACAACTAACGGCATTGCTATTGTAGAATGTATCACTGTAAAACTCCCACGGGGTAGTCATGTTGACATTTGGTGAATAAATCATGAAGATAATTAGGGATAGCGCTAATACCTTTGTACAAGTGTTTTGATCACAATAAATCAGATTCCAAGCTATCCAAACAAAATCAATATTAGTACTTTTTTTGTCGCTGTATCTCGTATATGTAGGATACACACTACTGCTAACCATGGACCTTCTCGATTAATATTAGGTACCATTGAGTTGGTAACCATGGACCTCGTATATGTAGGATACACACATTGGTAATTAGGTACCACCGAGTTGGTAAACATGGACCTCGTATATGTAGGATACACACTACTGGTAACCATGACTTCTCGATTAAAACACACAGTTGGTAACAATGGATCTCCTCGATTAATATTAGGTACCACTGAGTTTGTAACCATGGACCGTATATGTAGGATACACACTACACACTATTGGTAACCATGGATCTTCTCGATTAATATTAGGTACCACCGAGTTGGTAACCATGGACCGTATATGTAGGATACACACAGTTGGTAATCATGGATCTTCTCGATTAATATTAGGTACCACTGAGTTGGTAACCATGGACCGTATATGTAGGATACACACTATTGGTAACCATGGATCTTCTCGATTAATAATAGGTACACGTTGGAACCATGGACCGTATATGTAGGTAGTAATCATGGATCTTCTCGATTAATATTAGGTACCACTGAGTTGGTAACCATGGACCTCGTATATGTAGGATACACACTGTTGGTAACCATGCATCTTCTCGATTAATAATAGGTACCACCGAGTTGGTAACCATGGACTTCGTATATGTTAACACTGTTAGAACCATGGACTTTTGATAATTTAGCTATATGTATAATACACAGTTAGCAACCAGGGATCTCTTTGATGTAGGTTATGCTCTGAGTTGGTAACCTTGAACTTTGTATATGTAGGATACACAATATTGGTAGCTGCAAATTCCATTATATTAAAAGTAAGGCATGTTTAAGCATAAGAAACTCTCTTTAAAAAAATGTTGATTTTTCACATGAGTGCATAATTAGATTAAAGATGCTTCAAGAATATAGTGTAATAAAATACAACTAAATATCTGCACTTTTTAGTAAATTTATTTTCCACAACTTAAAGAAACAAGGAGCATACATATAAATATCATTAGAAAGTCGGTTTCTCTGTACAATTATGTCTGACAGGACAGGAATGCTTAAACAAGTAAACTACAGCATTGTTGAGTTAAATTTGAACAATAACCTTAAACATGTATAAAATAATGCAAATGAAATCTAACTAACCAGGGATTGTACCAAAACAGAAGCTGTCTAAGAAAGATTCAAACATAATGTATTACTCACATTCCGACCTTGAAAGAAACATGTAATAATAAATACACACAAACATCTGGACAGAATCAGAGGACCTTTGCTGTTCTTGAGAACTTCTGCCATTCTTTTTACTTTTAAAATTTATTGACCATTGCTTATAATGCACCTTTTCAGTTTTTAGCAGTGAAAATTAACACCCTGCACTTCCTATTCTTGGGACAACCGTAAGTGAACTATTCCCAGACAGAAACACAAACACAACCTTGATTTCTTTTGTGTTGATCAAGTCAACCATTGACTACTGGTACTTATTTTCCAAATGTAGCTATTGGATAGCTTATAAGTCAATTTGATTACATCTGTAAAGGCCCATGATTTTCTCTACATCACTGTTGAGAGCACAATATGGGAAACCAAAAGTTTTACCAGTGAAGTATTAGAACAATATTATAATGGCACCATTACATGATCAATGTTTCTTTGTTTAATTGTGCTTTTTGTGTTAAGTTGCCATGTGCTAATAATATTAAAAAAACAAAACAACAAGTAACTGGTGTTGTATGCAACACATAAAGTCCCCTACCGGCTCCACCTTGACTCAATATGGTAATCAATCCCATTTTTTGCCATATTTTCACTATTTCTGTTACCATAGCAACCACAATTTTAGTCGAAAAACAAAAATAAAATGACGTGCATAATCTACACATTGCCATCTAGTCATATACCAAGTTTCATCAAGTTTGCTTGCTTAGTTATCGTGGGATCCCATTTTTTGCCATATTTTCACTATTTCCGTTACCATAGCAACCACAATTTTAGTCGAAGAACAAAAATAAAATGACGTGCATAATCTACACATTGCCATCTAGTCATATAGCAAGTTTCATCAAGTTAGCTTGCTTAGTTATCGCGGGATCCCATTTTTTGCCATATTTTCACTATTTCCGTTACCATAGCAACCACAATTTAGGCGAAGAACAAAAATAAAATGACATGCATAATCTACACATTGCCATCTAGTCATATAGCAAGTTTCATCAAGTTAGCTTGCTTAGTTATCGCGGGATCCCATTTTTTTGCCATATTTTCACTATTTCCGTTACCATAGCAACCACAATTTTAGTCGAAGAACAAAAATAAAATGAGTGCATAATCTTCACATTGCCACCTAGTCATATACAAGTTTCATCAAGTTAGCTTGCTTAGTTATCGGGATCCCATTTTTGCCATATTTTCCACAATTTTAGTCGAAGAACAAAAATAAAATGACGTGCATAATCTACACATTGCCATCTAGTCATATACCAAGTTTCATCAAGTTAGCTTGCTTAGTTATTAAGTTATCGCGGGATCCAGATTTGAGCGGACAGACGGACGGACAGACGGATGGACAGACGGAGGGCAAACCTATAGTCCCCTCCGGTGTGAACACCGGTAGGGGACTAACAAAAAAAAAAACATAAAAGATAAACAAGGCACTAAATTTCCTTCACATAATAAATATGGCTCTTTGTTAACAGAATAGTGTATCAATGCCAATCCATATTATACACAGCTGGACCTCTCCAATCTGCGCCCTCTGTTAACAGGATTCCGGCACTCCATAAACCACTGTTTCAAAAGTTGTAAGATCCACAACACCAAAAATATCCTTAAAAAACAACATTTTCACAGTGGGTGGTTCATTAGAAAACTTGTGTTTACACAATGTGTCTACATAAGTGATGACAGCACAACACACATTTTTTTTTGCAATATCTTAGTTGCCTATTTTTGGCAGCATTTTAATGCCCACTGAACATTCAGGTATGAAGCTGGTTGCATGTTTGACCCGGAAGCTTTGTTATTGTTAGTGTAATGGAGTTCAACATCACTGAGGCAGTATTCCAGTCATAAAGTGACAACCAACTAATTACAGGTAGGGAACGACCCAAGTCAGGGTTCTCAGTAACCCCTAATTAGAGTCTATCCCTATATCTATTAGAGTCTATCTTATACAGTATTCGTCACTGGAAATCTTTGTTTTTGTGTAATTTTAAAAGTCTAATACACCTCCCTAGAGACAATGAGCCAGTCTGGAAGTGGTAACAGTTGAGTTCATATTGGAAAATGGTGTAAAAATGACTCTTTTTTTTTTCATGAGTAGCTGTTAAATGAATATCAATATATTGGAGGACTTCAATTTACTTGCTATTCTTTGTACAGGACTCATACTTTCAGACTCCTAGTAAGACCCCTTGCAATCTGGGTTGGTTACCACCATTTTACTGCAAGCCAGCTGGAAGGCTTCTTCATATGAAAAATCCAAGTGACAAGATTGGACCTCAAACCTACAGTGATGAGGGGCCAAGTTATATTGGGTTATAAACTATGACCAAGGGCCATGGTTATAAATGACACAACTTTGCAAACTGATGGACAAAATTAATCTATATGCTTCCCACAAAAAAGAGAATAATTAAAAAAAAAATACAAAAGAAAAACATACAAATGGACGGCACTAGTAGAGATATGTTGGAAATACATGTAAATAGTTTTAATTTCAAAAAGAATTGACGACTGATTTATCTTCACTACTATCTCTCACAACTTTATATAATACATAGGACAAAGTAATCATGTCATGTATAGACAAATAAAATCAGCTGATTTTTATATAAATTAAATGACTTTTTTAATTCAACATACATGTACACAATGTCCTATGAATAAGATGCACATCACTACACAGAGGTCTTGCTAAACATTTAACATATCTTCATAATGTATACTTACAAAACATAAATAACATTTCACAATTGAAAAATGGAATAAATATCACATGTTGTGCTGAGAAATTAAAAAAACACATAAAAAATATCATTTACTCCATGTAAAACACCTTTCTGCACTTGTCCATACCAATGTTCTACCTTTATTATTCTGAACATTTCATCTGTCATATCAGAACACAATACAGGGGAACAGGTAAGCCATTGGCCAAATGAGTATCACCATTTACATTCAATACTAATTTAGTATCCATAAACATCATCGAGTAATTTTGTCAATTAAGTGAATTAGCCCTTTCTGTGGACTCTTATGACTGCCTTTGCAACCAGTGCAGATCAATATCAGCCTGCTTTTAACTCCATAAACAGCTAATGGTACAGTCCAAAATGAAAAAAAAAGGACAAGTCCAATTTAGAAATTTTGCATGGTAAAGCTTAAGTCACTCAATTAAGCAAGTTACGAAGTGAGTCCTGTCAAATTTAAGCAGTAATGGTACTGGGTATATATCAGGACAGAAAATAAGTAATGCAAAGATTACATAATTAATTTCCTAGAATGTAACTGAGTTTTGTTACCCATCAATCTGAAAATAAATGGACACTGACCATTTTGATTGAGTAGTTACATAAATATATAGGCTATCTATCCCTCTGCCTATGTATTGTCCTATGTCATGGTAAATGGACTGTCAGGGTCCCCATATATCATGGGGCAATTGATCGGAAAAACCCCTTTCTTCGCTAAAATTCAGGTGTTTTTGAAAGTTGGTAAGATTGATGGAAAAGATGTTAAGACTATTCCATTAGAAACACAATTACAATATGTTTACCTCCATAAATAAATGTATAAAATCTGTTTGAAATCTTACAGGAGTTTAAATTCTAATATAGTAAAAGATCAATTTGGAATGGTATTTAGTGAAATGAACAATGGAGTATATTGTAACAAGTACTGATATAAGACAAGCGATCTGAAACACACAAATAACTGCATTTGGCCTCATTCACAAGAACTACTACTAAAGGTAATAAATACTTCTGAATCCCATCTTATCTTCATCTAATGTGAGAGTTGGATAGGACCCCAAATAGCCCCTTCAGTGAAGCAGGGATGTAATTATTTATAAGTTTGTAGAAATCTCAAACAAGAAAGTCAGTAGAACTGACAGATGCTCCCCGAAGAACGTCATTGTTACAAATAAGGCCTTGGTCAATGGGTGGGAGGATATGTTGAAATCCCCATTCCTAAATCATATCTATTCTCCTCATCAGATGAGATGTTTTACCAACTCTAATTTGGAGACTTAGTAACAGTTTACTATTTAATATGATAATACGTGTTACTCATCAGATCTTTTATTAATTTTTTTAAAGTTTTTATACTACTAAAAATTAAGTCATACATTTCAATGTGTGCTCATATCAAGGAGGTTAACCAACACTCTTGACATATGACTGGATATTTGAAATAGTGTATAATGGCCTAAACAACAATTAGCTGACATGATTATGATTGACATTACTAGCATATTGAATTTTGTGGGGTTTTGTTTAAATGATATCTCCTGTTAAATTAGGCAAATGACATGAATATTAGTCAACAACATGGCAGTAGGGGCCATAACTCTCTTAAAAATTGAGGAACCAGGTCACGTCGACGATATGCATATCTACTCTTGGTAATAAAGCTTCCCATAAAGTTTCATTGAATTCAAGCCATTAGTTCCTGAGAAATAGCCCGGACAAGAATCATGCAACATGAACTATAGGCCAAAAAGTCAAGGGGCCATAACTCTGTGAAAAATTGAGGAACCAGGTCACGCCGACGATATGTGTATCTACTCTTGGTGATAAAGCTTCCCATAAAGTTTTGTTGAATTCAAGCCATTAGTTCCTGAGAAATAGCCCGGACAAGAATCATGCAATATGTACTATAGGCCAAAAAGTCAATGGGCCTTAACTCTTTGAAAAATTTAGGAATCGGGTCATGCTGACGATATGCACATCTCCTCTTGGTAATAAAGCTTCCCATAAAGTTTCATTGAATTCAAGCCATTAGTTCCTGAGAAATAGCCCGGACAAGAATCATGCAATATGTACTATAGGCCAAAAGTCAAGGGGCCATAACTCTGTGAAAAATTGAGGAACCAGGTCACGCCGACGATATGCGTATCTACTCTTGGTGATAAAGCTTCCCATAAAGTTTTGTTGAATTCAAGCCATTAGTTCCTGAGAAATAGTCCGGACAAGAATCATGCAATATGTACTATAGGCCAAAAAGTCAAGGGGCCTTAACTCTTTGAAAAATTTAGGAATCGGGTCATGCTGACGATATGCGCATCTCCTCTTGGTAATAAAGCTTCCCATAAAGTTTCGTTGAATTCAAGCCATTAGTTCCTGAGAAATAGCCCGGACAAGAATCATGCAATATGTACTATAGGCCGAAAAGTCAATGGGCCATAACTCTGTGAAAAATTGAGGAACCAGGTCATGCTGACGATATGCGCATCTCCTCTTGGTAATAAAGCTTCCCATAAAGTTTCGTTGAATTCAAGCCGTTAGTTCCTGAGAAATAGTCCGGACAAGAAAAGTGTGACGGACGAACGGACGGACGAACGGACGAAGCGGCGACTATATGCGTCACCTTCGGTGAGCATAAAAAAACCCCACCACTTCATGGGTGACAAATGAGTATTGGTGGTGGGCTAGTTGTGTTAAGTTTAGTATGGATGTCCATTGATAACTAATAGCACAAATGTAGAGATTGAGGTCCACATATAAAGGCAGAACACTTGAACAATAAGAGAGCTTAGTGCTGACTGATCTGATCTCCAACTGGTCTCAAGACCAGGTTTTTAATGCATTTTTATAGAGTAAATGAGAAAATACAACATTCAGTGCAAAGGCAATACAAACATCCAAGTCAAACATAAAATATGCTGCTGCGTTTAAGTGGTGGTGTTAAGTGACTATAAATCTGAATGTTGGAAGTTTGATCCAAACCGGAGGGGAGAGGTTACCGGGGACATAATCTTTCAAGATCTTCCATGGCTCAAAGTACTGGTCTAACATTGTAACCAGTAAATATGATAAGTATAAGTTGCGAAAATGTGTTTACTACCGGTAAATGATGAAAAACATAAGTTTAATTATATAAGCACGAAATGGTAAGAAGTGTGAATTATTTGTATTAATTTGTGTATGATATCAGAAATCATGACAACAAACATCAACACTTGATGACAGAAATCACCATAGAAGTTCATTTCTCTTTATAAGATTAGACTGTTAAACTACTTTCCCCTGGATTTAAATACATTGCTTGCAGAAAAAAAAATATCTCTGCCGCATTCATTATTATTAAAACATTATTATATCCAAGTTAATAAAAAGATCTACTTAACAAAGATTGGCAACTTTTCTAAAATCTCAAAAAAACCACACTGCATATTGTCCAATTCTTGCAAAGTCACGTTTTCAAAAACGCGAAAGTAAATTATATTTAAAAAATCACCTGCTGAAGCATGACAGAAAAGTGTGATGGACAGATAGACCACAGAAAAGTGATCCCTATGTGTCACCTCTGCATGCAGCAGGTGACACAACAAGTACTGCATGAAAAAGAATGTATATTTTGTTGAATTCCTGCTACCATTTTTTACTTAAAATCATGATTTAAAAGAATTTTGAAAAAGAATAAGATTAAAAATGATTACTTGTCTTAGAGAAACTATGATTTTATACTATGGTTACATTTCCTCTGTGATTTTTCCATAATATTTTAATGTTTACAAAATTCAATAATCTGCTATGTGCCTAAGCAATATTTTCCATTGGCTTTTGCAGGAGTTTCCTATATCTGTTTAATAGGTCTTTGCCTTGTACAAGACTCTAAGAAAATGACCTAGGTGGAATTTTCACTGAGATAATCACAATATTATTCCATATTCTGACTACATATTAACCTATGTTGTTTGAAAAAAAAAAACCAAATCCAAAATCCTCAGACAATAACATGCTTTCATGCAATTTTAACAAACACATTAATGTACCCGTGTAAATTGAACTCAACCTTTATAAATCAATACAAGCAACTTTGTTAAAAGAGAATAGTGTCATATAGCTAAATTTATTTTTCATGCGTAACGTTTCTCTTCAAATTCTGAGAGTATTGGTAATCACTTCCCTTTTTTTATCAAGTTTGGATCAAGATCTAACAGTCCTGAAAATATTTTTCCTGGGAGAAATAACTTTTTTTTTTCTTTTCAAATCAAACACCGACCAAGCTCAACAAAATTACAATCTTATTTCTCATGCTGAGGGGTGAAGAAGGTATATGTACATATATTTATGTTTTTGCCTGAATGACATCATATAACAAATACAGAGGAAGAAAGTTAGACATGGAGACAAACATGGACAGTTCATTTTGGATAATCTTTTTCATAATTCAATGAATTCCTCATAGAAATGATAACATATAATCATCTACAGTGAAATATCCTGAAAATGATACAAGAATCTGCTGGTGTGGGTCATACAAAGACAACATGGAAAATATCATTATTATCATAATTATGAACAAAAATGTTAAGATTTTTTTCCTTTTTTTTTTATCTTATTGATGAAACTAAATGAAAGCAATATTATGAATAATTCAAAGAGAAACATGAAGGACATGTTTATCATTCTTAACCCCTCTCCCTCCCATTCTCCCTTTTTATACTAAATCTTACAGCTTTTTTTGTTTATATTTTGAAAACTTAATTTAAAAAAAAAATCCTTCATAGAATCAACCAACAAAAACTCCTATATATCATTTACATTAATTTTACAAAATTTCATCTTTTTATTATTGAAACGCAATTCAAGAATATTATCCCTAAACCTCATATAGAAATGTTTGACACTTTGGCAAATACAGCAGACCTAGATCAGAGGTTCCTTCACAGTCTGCTCTGTTTGCTCATACAGCATTATAGCTCAGATTTAACCCAGTTTGCATGACCAAGAAAAATCCATTTTTTCATATACCATTTAAGATTAACTAAATTAAAAAATCAACAAGTCATAAATTTTTACAAGAATATTCATGAGGTAAGGGGTTAGACATCAATAACTAATATCTATTTTATTATGCCCATGTCGATAAAAGCATTAGAGAAAAAACAGTAAGTTGGTTCATGACCCTGTTGAACTGACAGCTAGGTCACATGGTCCCTCACAAGCTCTGAACACATTGCCTGGCCCTGCCTGGATCTATTCATCGTCAATGGATTCATACCTGTAACAGAGTGGGGTTGAATAAAGGTAAGTTACAGGGTATACCTGTAAATGTTTGTATGAATTTAACCCTTTCCCTCATAGAGGAAACCATGAAAAGACCTATGTGAACAACATAAAACCAGATCAGCCTGCGAGTAACTCGCAGGCTGATCAGGTTTTATGCTGTTCGCTGCTCCTCAGCGGTCTGGAAATGAGGACTTTATAATTAAATTTGGTAAGGTTTAACTGTGTTTTCTGCAGATCAGGCTTTATGTGGTACCTACTGAGTGCGTCAAAATGAGTCTATGAGGGAAAGGGTTAACATCCCACCAACAGTTTACCAGTCATTTATGACTTTTGTCTATATTCCTCACTGCGATGTCATGCAATAGACAAGTGACATGATACCACACCTGGTCACATTAAATATATTTTGTTCATATAAGTACACAATCAAATCAAGGAATAAAAAAGAAGGCCATGGTGGCCCTAGAACACTCACTAGAGTACCATAAGCCTAAATCAAAACAATTCATATCACTTGATTATACTAACCAGGTTACTTCAACCAGGTTCAAATTATTCTAAAAAAGTCTATACAGATTATATAAGCAAACTAGCTTACTCCTAGAGATCAAGTTATGGTAGAGGGCCACAAGAGGACCATCTTTGGTCGATGATATTAAATTTGGACCATTGGTTTCAAAAACCTCTTTTTTTTTTTATAAACATTATATAAGGAATCTAGCCTACCCTAGGGGCCCTGTCAAGATCAACATCATTTTAGCACTTATGGTAGGGGGCCATAAGGTACCAAATTAAAGTGACCATTAGTTCATAGAAAAAGAATTTTGAAATTTTCTATAAAGGGTATAATTATAAAGAAACTAGCTAATCCTCTAGGTGCCTCATTTTGTCAGGATGGTGGGCTATGAGACTCTGAATCTGAATTCTGATCATTGGTTTCACAGATTTTTTTTTTTAAATTTTCTACAGAGAGTAGAAATAAGGAAAGTATTTATTACATTGTTGCGATTGTGCAGTGGCACATATCAAACATGACCAACCTGTATGTTATCAAGTTTATACTGGTAATAAATAGTATATACACAAGCAGTTAACACCCCACATGACTGCTTCCATTGTGAAAAGTAATAAGTTTATTTTAATTTGCATTTTAGAAAGTCATAAATGCTGGTTTTGAATATAGGATAAGATCACATGTGTAAATACATAACACATTAGAACTGCATATTCACATTCAGTAGAGAGAGAGAGGTGGGGCAGTGACTAATCGCCCAGTGAAACATGATTTTGTCCTTTTCATTTTAATATTTCTGGTAACTGCTTGTATTAAATGGCTAAGTTGGCTGGTCACTTTATTTGATAATGCCATGAATTTCAAGAAAGTGACACTACTTTACCTGCTAGAATGTCACACATGAGCATGGCAGAGGGTAGCTCGGAATAGGACAAACAGTGGCAACTTCTTTAACCCTTTCCCTCATAGAGGATACCATGAAAAGACCAATGCGAACAGCATAAAACCAGATCAGCCTGCGAGTAACTCGCAGGCTGATCAGGTTTTATGCTGTTCGCTGCTCCTCAGTGGTCTGGTAATGAGGATTTTACAATTAAATTTGGTAAGGTTTAACTGTGGTTTTCTGTAGATCATGCTTTACGTGGTACCTATTGAGTGCGTCAAAATGAGTCTATATGAGGGAAAGGGTTAAGACTCATTTGACAGTCAAAACATCTTTGCTTTAGATGTGCAAACATATTGTCAAAAACATAAGAAAATCAGATAATGTTTTTCATTGTTTTTTTTTTATATTGTTATGGTTTAACATATTTTTTCTCCAAGTGTGTCAAGACATCAAGTTTATGTGGTAAATTTTAAGGGTCTGATTAAATACAGACCCCACCCTCAACAAAAACAAGTTCATCTGTTCAAGCTAAAGCAAATACATGTACTTTATTAAGGAGAGGGCACTGGCTATCTTAATTCCAATTCTTTCTTACAGAAGAAAACAAATATGAGTAACATATCTCATATTTCAGGAAAAACAATGTCATTCAAGTGAACAAACTATTTCATGAAATCACATCTTATCCTGTACTTTTGATCTACACAATCTAGATAACAACTACACATTTGAAAATTTGATTCTTCTATAGTAACATTAACCCTTTCCCTCATATAGACTCATTTTGACGCACTCAATAGGTACCACATAAAGTCTGATCTGCAGAAAACCACAGTTAAACCTTACCAAATTTATTTACAAAATCCTCATTACCAGACCATTGAGGAGCAGCGAACAGCATAAAACCTGATCAGCCTGCGAGTTACTCGCAGGCTGATCTGGTTTTATGCTGTTTGCATAGGTCTTTTCATGGTTTCCTCTATGAGGGAAAGGGTTAAAGTCTCAATTTCAGGTTCAACATGAA
>CM037782.1:64773096-64816957 GCA_021229015.1 Solen grandis
TTTCATGTTAATTTGTCGCACTTTACAGCCTGAAAAATTTGAAAACCCCATTTGTGAAGCTGTATCACATACTTTCCTCTCCAACCCAGTCATTTTTTATTTTTTCTTGGGGAAGGGGCGCAACTCTCACGTTTTCATGCTGTATATTTGAGTTACTTGCCCCTGATGCATTTTTTCGAGTTTCTTTCGTTGACATATAATTTCGTTGAATCTATGTCAAGACAATATCGGGGGTAAAGTTTTCGGGGTTTTCATCGTTAATGAACTGTTCATGGGGATTACATTCGTAAAACCAACATATTTTACTTCAGGCGAATTTTCGTGAGGAATTATTTAGTAAGTAAAAACATTTTAACATGAAATGGTTTAAAAAGAAATGCCCCATTTCGTAAAAGAAAAAAAAAAAAACAACAAACAGACTGACATACTGTGGGCGGAATATCTTTTCCGATAACATACTCTCTCTCTCCTCTCTCTCCTCAAGTATTGTTTTTGTTTTTAAGTGTCAAGGATTGCGAATGTACAACTATACTCTACTGAACGGGAGCAAAGTTTTTTGTTCGTTTGTGAAATTTATTCTCCTCTCTCCCTCTCCTCCCTCTCTCTCTCTCCTCTCTCTCTATATAATATTATAATAATATATATATTGCTCACCTGCTTGGGGTTCCAAAAAGGGCGGGGACCCAGTTTTGGGGCTTCCCTTTGACCGAAGAGGAATGTGACGTCACACATTTCCGGGATGAGAGAATAGCTTCGGGTTTGTCACACAGCGTCTTGTTTTCTTAAACTTCATCATTTATTCTTTTCGTCCTTGAACCCAAATGGGATTTCGCAATTTCCCCCGAGAATCTGTGAACATAGGGACTCAACAGGGACACGTCTGTAAGTCAAACCGGAAGAGGAATCAAAAAATTTTAAAGATTTGAACATGGTGGTTTGTTCATCAATGTAGATCAAGCCTTTTAAAAAAAATTTTATGATATTACCTAACCTTTATGATTCGTTTTCATGAGTTATCTCCCCAAAAAAACAAAAAAAAGAGTGTTTTTCTCCATTTTCCTACAGTAAAGTTTAGATGTGTTCATAAAATTTTGAATCAGAATCATATCTAAAATAT
This sequence comes from Solen grandis, assembly GCA_021229015.1. NCBI lineage: Eukaryota > Metazoa > Mollusca > Bivalvia > Adapedonta > Solenidae > Solen > Solen grandis. The sequence goes on from CM037782.1 coordinate 64,774,214, forward strand.
CTCAGAATCTATAACGCGTATCCACGGGACTATGAAATAATACGGGCACCTGAGGGGAGGGGAGGAAAAGCCATGTGCAAATGCAAAAAAAGAAGGTTGAAGGACAGCCCCCCCAATGGAGGGCGTTATTTCATTTATTTTTTAACATCGTCAAACACCTGTACAAATGTCCACTAAAAACATATAGCACCATTTTGAAAATACATAACAAAATATTTATTCATTCCTTGATACTTTTTAGGGTGGCTGAAAGTATATGAACATTTATTCATTTAAATAGCATTATCCTAATGTTCACATATTTTGAAAAAATACATATTTAGGAGTGGGGGAAAGCACAGACAACATTGAGGTCCTTAATTTTTAAATTTTTACATGCCCCCGTAATAAAAGGGGGTTGTTTTAAAAATTTCAGTTCCTTTTTTAAGTTGTGTAAAAAAAAATTTTTTTTTTTTTTTTGGGTTTTAAGGTCCCCCACAGTAGTCATTTTTGGAGAAATGTCTACTTGAACAATCGTCGTCCATGCAGACACGCCGTAGCATGTGCAGAACCACACCAGTCACTTACCTGACACGCCAACCTCCGGGGAAACTCTTAATGCGAGCCCAAAGAAGGGAGCTTTTTTACGATTTGGTATGTCGCCCGTGCACTTTTTAATGGGTAGATTTCCCTGTGAAAAAATTTTAAATGACCTCACCCAAACCAATAGAAAAAATAAAAAGCAAAAGTCCCTTTCTTCTGTTTGAAAATTTCCAAAAACATTTGCAATCAAAAATAATCCCTAAAACCCCTGCTTAGCGAGCTAAGGGGGAAGCAGAATATTTTTTTTTGAATATCCAAACTTGAAAAAAAAGAACCTTGGGGGATGCAACCCGGGGTTTTTTAATTAATTTTGTTTTTTAAATTTCAGCCCCTTTTATGATCCTTTTGCATATTCTGCATAAATTGAATATTAAAATTACATGTTTTTTTTTTATTTATTTCAAGTATTAATTAACAGTTCATCCCCATAAGCTTTTAAACGAATGGGAGGGGGAATTCTAAATTTGTCATACCCTTTTGAAACTCCTCCGTTTTTTCGATATAACGAAACCATCCTCTTAAATTTAACCAGGGGCCTTCAAATGTTAAAAAACTTATGCGAATAAACATCCCTTTGAATTGGGTTAAAGGCACTTTTGCAAAGTCTTTAAAGGTTCATAAAAAAAACCAGGCCCTTTTGGACCATAATAATTAAATATGTGTTGTTTATCTTCTCTTTTTTTTCCCCTGGGGGAACGGACTTAAATGATATGGATTTTTTAAAACTGAATTTCAGATACCGAGATGAAACTATCCCCCAGAAAACAGCACTGCTTACAAACGGGGTTAAAAACGCATTTTGGGGAGAGGCCAGTGCAAAACTAAGATTGTAGACCAAACCCTGAAAGAAGAGAAAGGGGGAAAAAAAAAAGAGGGGAGAGAAAAAAAAATTTCCAAAGTATTTTTTTAAAATGTGATTTTGTTACTTTAGGGTGATTTGCTGGAGTCCTTGAAAAATTTTAAAATGGGAACTCATACCCTTTATAAAACCAGACCCTTTTTTTCCCCATTTTTTTTTTTTTTCCCTTCTTTTTTTAAAAAGATCTTTTCGCAAAACAAAAAATACAAAGTAAAATAAACAACAAAAAATTTATTGATTTTTTTTTGGCTCATTTCTATTTCTAGCCCCAAACGTTTGATTACTTTTTTGCATTTTTTCTACCGAGTTGCAAAATATGTAGAATTTTCATTTTCAGCGAAGAATCCCCTTTTGAGCTAAATCAAATGTTTTCTTACGGACGGCCCATCCTATTAGTGTGCGGGTTTCCCTCTTGCTTTTTGTTCCATGACTGTATTTTTTGCACCGGGACCGAGGGGAAGGCCCATTGGGTTTTATCTGGGTTTATTATATCGTCTGTTTACTCACTAACTTTCTTAAAAATTATATCCCTTTCCAAAGGAGACCAGTCATTTTATATTTTTGGCAAGAAGGGAAATATCTGAAAAATAAAAAATAAACTGTTTTTTTTTTCACGTACTATATTGATTTTTCAAAGTTTTTTTTTAACGATAAACTTCTAAAAAAATTTTTATGATAGTCCTCATTCTTGTCAAACAAATTTTGTAGCACATAAATTCAAACTAAAATTTTTGTATCAAAAATTAAATTTAGTGCTTATAGAAGAAGGGACCTTTTTTTAATTACCTTACGAAATCATGGGACTTTCTTGTGCTGGTTGTAACGCGGCAAAAACGCGGTTTTCCAAACCGGACCGGAAGCGGGGGCAGGTCCAAAAATCCCAGCTGCCCCCCAAGTTCCGGAATTCGAACGGTCAGTCCACCAAAACCCCTGCATCAAAAAATAGCAATAAATAACATGTTGAAAATTTTTCGACTTACTAATTTGGTAATTTACCCAAATTTTTTTCCCACATTCAAGTTCTTTAATAAAAAAAAGGAAGGTGAAGAAGTGGGGGAAAAAAAAAAAAAAAAATATTTTTTTACAGATAGGTCTTTTTTAAAAAACAAAATTAAAAAAAAAAAAAAAAAAAAATCTCAGAAAAAAAAAAAAAAAAAAAAAAATCAATGCCCCCCCGGGAAACTATCACCGTGATGGTGCCCCTCCCGCATAATGAACGTATGAGCCTGGAACCCCGGGTCGACTTGCGACAGGGTGACGTGGTAAACTGGACGGCTTTTGTATTTCTTCCTTCCTTTTTTTGCAAAACTTTCCCGGGTTGGGAACTTTCACAATTTTAAATTCCGAAAAAAAAAAATTTTTTTAAAAAAAGCATATACACAAAATCGAAAAAAAATATTTAGAATAAAATTAATAAAACGTTTTCATCGGTAAAGTTCAGTTTTTATAAATAAAAATTGTATTTTAGACGTGGGGCAAGAAATTTATTATTTTTTTTTTCTACTAAAAAGAAAGTTTGAATTTTTCCCAAAATTTTTTATCCGAATTTCCAATGAAAGAATTGAAAAAAAGAAAAAGAGGAAAAAAAAAAAAATAAAAAAAAAAAAAAAAATTCACCTCTTTTTTCCAAATTGCTCCACCCTTTATAGGTATTTTGCTTGGCCCACGGGAATGACGTCACACATTTCCGGGATGCCAAGAAATTTTTAACCTCCTAAGACCTTGGACTCTGTACTTGCACTTTTGGCGTAGTCCCCGCCTCCGATGTGCAAACTGTAATTTCCGGGCAGTCCCATTCGCATCGGACAAACCCAAGTCGACCTGAGGAGGGTCACGGAAAAAAGAAAAAAAAAAAAAAAAGCATAGTTTAATTGTTACTTTTTAAAAAAAAAATTAACTCAGAAACAAAGCTTTTTCCCCGGTATATCCCTGCGTTACTATGCTAAAAGGGGCGGGACGTTCCCCTTTTTTAACATTTAGGGGTTTAAAAAAAAATTGTGAAGTCTAACTTTTTTAACAGGGAAATAAAAGCCCGAAACATCATTTTCAAAATTAGAATTAAAAGTAGAAACTTTTATACCAAGGGGTCTTTTTAAACCTACAAAATTGATTGTTTTTTTTTAGTTTACCGTCGTGGAAGTTTTGGGCATATCCCTGCCATAATTAAGGGAAGGAAAAACCCGAATCCTGGGGTCCGGGGTAAGGCCACCCAAGCCGCTGGGATTCCCCAAAACCCGCGGAATCGAATCAGCGTGAGGGGCCGAGTGAGCGTTTATGCCTGACTTTACCCTATCGGCCACGGGGCCTAAACAAATTGGGAAACAATAAACCAGAAAAATGCCGAAACATCGCTGTAAAAACATACAGAATAAAAATTTGGCGGCAAATCCGTCCTTTGAAATAAAAGGGTTGATATTTTACATTTTAAAAAAAAAAAAAGCTAAACAAAACTAAAAAATTTTTTTTTTTCTTAAAAAATTTGGTTAAATTTGCAAAAATTATAACCTAATTCAAAAAAAATTTACTTCCGAAGGAAAAAATTTTCATATTTAGGAAAAAACAAAAACTTTTTCCATACGCTTCCATCCCCCAGCACGATGCTCCGAAATGTTAAAAAACAAACATCTTAATGATTTTTGGCGCGACTTGTCCCCCAAACACTTTCTGTGTTTGGAATTTTAAACGGCTGTTTCGGATGCTGATGAAGACACCCAAATGTAAACAAAGGTTTAGTTATCGTGGGTTTTCCTTTTTTTTAGTGCTTCTGTACAAAAGCTGCTACTTTTGAGGAAAAATGTTGATACCACTCTACCTTTTTTTAATACCCAAAAAATTTAAATTTTTTTGGGTCCCCTAAAAATTTTTGTGCTCTAATACGCACAACTCCTTTAAATTTCGTACATTTATATTTTTTTCTCCGGGGGGAAAGATAATAAAAATAATTTTTAAACCACCCAAAAAAATTTAAAAAAAATAAATAAAAAAAAAAAACCAAAACTCTGTTTCTGCAGCAGGGTTTTTAGCAGAAGGGGTCTCGTCAACACTTTATCATTAGACACAATGGCGCAACACTCTTTTTCATCCAAATTTTTTTTTTTACACAAAAAAAAATTTAAAATTTTTAATAAGTTCCGGATTTTGCCTTTCCAACAACCAAAAAAGGAAATTTGGGGATTTTTTGTTTTAAAAAAAATGGGGTTTTTGTACAGCTTGGTGATTGGTTCCGAAATCATCTACGGGTTTTGGAAAAAAAATTTAAAAAAAATTTTTTTCCGCTGTAAAATTGAAAGCCTTTTGAACGGCCATGTTACGACTTTGATTGGTTAAACCAAAAAATTGCTTTTTTTTAGGGAGTTCAGCACACCCCTTTTCACCCTGCCCGAGGGGTAATCAGCGAGCGTGATTTTGTGTTAAAAAAAATGGACAACCATTAGGGGGGGAAAACTTGATGAAATATTTTAAAATTGTTTTAAAAATTTTACAAAAAAAGAGGGATTTGTGTTTTTTTCCCCCTCCGGTGTCAAAAAATGGCTCTTTCCCCCTACTGTTTTAATTTTTTTTAAACCTTTACTTTTAAAATTTTTTCCAAACTTTTTCTTAAGTTTTAATGAAGAGAGGGGGGAATGTTAAGGGTTTTTGGGCTTTTATTTTTAAAAAAATAAAAAAGGGTCAATGTGATTTACAACAAAAACATTTGTCTGCTAACATTTTTTCGTGAAATAATTTGCCAAAAAGTTAAAAATTTCAAAAAACATGTTTTCTTTTTTAATTTTAAAAAAACTAATATAAAAATTTAAATAAAAAATAAATAATTTTTTTTAAAAAAAAAAAAAAAAAAAAAAAAAATTTTAAAAGCTTCGTCCGTAAAATTCAAACCCCCCTCCATAAACTTGCAAATGGGCTCAATTTTGAAAAAAAAATTTATTAAAAATGTTAAATATTAAAATTGAATACAATATTAATAGAAATAAAAAATTTTTTATAATGTTTGTTTTGGGTTTAAAAATTTGATTTCCTTTTGGCCCCAGAACGGCTTCACCTGCAGTAGACATTTGGGATGATACCCCCCCGGGGCACATTACCCCACCCGGCAAACCCTCCGCCAAATCCCTTTTTGCTGACGCCAAGCGGGATCTATACAATACCGGTCGGACGCCCCTAACCAAAGATAAATTTTTCATATATTTTGGCAAAAGAAAAAAGTTTCAACTAAAATGAAAAATAGTAAAAAAAAATTTTAAAAAAAAAATCAAAGGGGGTTTTTTCCGAAATCTTTTTTCAAACCTTCCCCGTTTTATAATGAAATACCGTAACAGGGTTTTTCCTTTCGTTCTAAAAAAAATAAGGGAAAAATTGGGAAAAAAATAAATTAAAAAACAGGGTAAAAACCCCTAAAAACAATTTAGGGGAAATTTTTGGGAGGGGGAAAAATTTTCCCTTTTAGGGGAGGGGGGTTTTTTACATGGTTTAATTAAATTTTGGTTTTTTATAAAAAAATTTTTTTTTCAAAAATAAAAAAAACGAAAAAATTTAAAGGGCCCCTTTTTTTTATTAAAATCTTAAAAAAAATTTTAAAATTTTTCTTTTAAAAATTTTAGTTTTTTTTCCAACTTTTCTACTTTTTTAAAAATAATTTTTAAAAAAAAAACCCTTTCCCGAGGGTTTGTGGTGGGGATGGGGGGCCCCCCCCACTCAAAATTCGTTTTTTTTGTTTGGGCCTAATATAATTTTTAGGATTGGGGGGGTTCAAAAAATTAAAATTTTTCCCCCCCGGGAAACCCGGGGAAACCCTTTTTTTTAAGTAAAACCGTTAAAATGGTTTGTGGGGGGTTTAAAAAAAACAAAAAAAACAAAAAAAAGAATTTAAAAAAAATTTTCAAAAACTTCCCATTTTTAAAAATTTTTGGAAATTAAAATTAAATAAAAAATAAAAAAATTTTAAAATTTTTTAAGAAAATTTTCTAAGATAAATAAAATAGACAAAATTAGAAACTATAACAAAATCAACCCGGAATGTTAATTTTAAAAAAAAAACAAACCCTTTTTGCATAAAACAAAATCAGTTTAAAGAAAAAGATACCAGTTATCAGTGGGGAAAAAAGGAAAATCTGGCTTTTTTTTTTTTTTATTTTTTAATTTTAAAGCTAACCAAAATACGTATCATAACTGAACAAAATAAGCAAAAAACAATAAACGAATTATCCTGGTAGGGAAAGGGGGGACTATCCTCGAAGTTGGGAGATAGTAATGTGAAAAACACACTTTTTTTAAATTGATGTTGAAAAATCTTCCCACCCAATTATTCAATTATAAATCTGTAACAGTTTTTGCATTTTTTGACCCCCTTTACTTTAAATTTGACACGTCTGGATTATGAACAATTATCCGCCACATTTCTGGCCAATGAGAATAGCCGCTACAAAAAACCCAGCTAACAGAAGGAGATTTCTGAAATGACACAAATCACGTGTCTAAACTCGAAAAAGACAAGATCAGCTCTGTCATCAAGCGAAAACAGATCAACTCTATCTTTAATTAGTGGGACCACTGTAAAAAAAGATTCACAATCCATTTGGATCAGTACCATTTAAGTTTCATACTCGCATCTCTTAGAGCCGTTACACCACATTACAAAGCTTAATTTAAGTCTAAATTCGACGAAAACAGTTGCTATGGATATTTGTGATGCTGTAACTAAGTTGACGATCGGAGAGGAAGGAAAGGACTTTCTAAAACAACCTTTGCTTACGATGGCGATGGTAAGAGAAATACTTACTTGTTGAACTCCACTTTGTGAATTAAAATATGTTTGACCCTCTATATACATGTAAAACTTTATTGAGATTTAATGTGGTCAAATAATGGAACTGTTTTTATGGTCAGATGTAATTGGCAATTGAAATCCTCTTTATTACAATTACTTTTATTACAATTACAAAGTCTATGCATCTGTTTTTCAGATTCCTCTTCCGGTTATGACTCTACGGACATGTCTGATGCTGAGTCAGTGTGTTCCCGAGATTCTCGGGGAAGCTGCGAGAATCTCGTTCTGGGGTTCAATGGACGAAACGAAGAAAATGATGAAGTTCAAGAACACCCCAGACACTTTGTAAACAACTTGAAGCTCATTCTTTCCATGCCGGAAATGTGTGACGTCACATTCCTTGTGGGTCCTCGAGAAATTCCCGTTTCATGCTGTCCTGCAATTTTGGAACCCCAGGAGCAGGTAGGGGGTTTAAAAACAGCATTTCTAGATTTAAATTGAAATTGGATTAGATAGCTTTTCTAATAAGACATTCAAAATTTTCCTTTCCCCTTCCCATAAGTTAAGAATATAAACGATCCCAAACTTAATTGAAACGAAACAAAATTAAAATAAACAACATTTTTTTAAATTTGAAGTAGCTTTTCATTTTTTATTTGTTCGTATTTTTTTTTAGAATCTTCTACAACTCATCCTGAAGCACATGTCCAAAAGAAGGAGGAAGAGCAGAAATCGTCCAAGAAGAGAAAAGAAATCGCCAAGCACCAGACAATCGGACTGTCTCGGTCGTTATGGGAGAGACTGACCATTCCGGTGAAATAAGTATGACCCTGAGGTGTTCTCTCTTCTGGTCCAGTACGTCCACTGTGGGTCATGTCATCCCCGGAGCAAACCGTCGCTGGTAGGTAATTTTAGTTTCCCTAACATGTGTTTAGTACATGTTTGTTTATTTTATTTTTTAATCCTCGGGAACTGATATTATGAGATATAGAGTGTGACCTTTTTAAGGGTTGAAAAATTTAATTTCCTTTAGAAAATTAAATCATTACACATTTTTTTTAAAATTCCAGGTTTATTTGCGGCGCCCCCCAGTTCGAATTGCCCGAGTTAGCAACGTTGTCTGGACTTCGTGGAGAGATGCTTGACTTCCGGTCAGAGCGGGGGACTTCTGGACTACACCCGGCAATACAGACACCACAAATCGTCACAACTGCTCTTTGATAAGGTGAGACATAATTATATAATATATAATCATTCTTCTTAAATCATATTTTATTCATCATTATCATCATTCTAAAAATCATTACTTTACCATCATTTCTTTCCTTTTTCCAAATAATCGTATACTTCTTCTTCTTCAACTTGATGATAGAAATTAAACCAAAAATACATTTATCATATCTGACACATTATATAAGTTTGTATACATTTACTTAAAATATCATAATCTGGAAAAAAAATAATATTCATATTATAAATGTGCCTCATTTTATCTTTTGTAGATCTACGCCGTGCTAGACAAGAGATACCAGACCAACATATACCACTGAGCGCAGCGTAAACGGTGCACGTAAATAAGGTGCATGACATGCAGATTTTCAACATTACCATCGACGTTATAATATATGTTGCAGTACGGGACATTGCATAATTACGAACTAAATAAGGAAATACATTATCTTGTGTAATTCCTTCCTGGAAGGCAGTTGTTAAAAACTTGTTTTTATATATTTTTTATAGTGCTTGTTGTTATCACTTGTTGTTAGTTTATTGTATAATAAAAACACGTATTAATCTTATTTACAAACGTTTTTCTGTTATAAAAGGGAAGAGAGAAGAGAGAGAGAGAGAGAGAGGAAAAACATTCATTTGCACTATGCTCATTAATATCAAGTTATTGTGTAAGACACGTGCTCTAAAACTCCTCCTAGAGTCTGTGAATTCTCCGACACAGTTTTGAATAAAAAGTGACCCTGACTTTTGAGCTGAGCCAGCTAAAACACTTTCAACATCTATACAACAAGTGTTCATACAATTGATTCTTCTATATTATTTCAGAAATCTCAAAAAAGCATGTCTATCATAAACCCCCACAAAAAACAACGAGAGCACATGATGATAGTACGCAGTACATGATGATAACGCGAGAGCACGATGATGATACTACGACAGTACGATGATGATAACGCGAGAGTACGGCAACGCGACAGCACGATGGGGAATACCGCGATGGCACGATGACGATAGCACGATACTTATCCAATATCATCATCGTTTTTCTCGTGTTCTCGCAGTATCATCATCGTCATCGTTGTATCATCATCGTGGTCTCGCGTTATCGTCGTGTAACATCGTGATATCGCATTATCACATCGTCTGTCGTGTATCGGGGACCTTAACCGTAGGGCCTCGCCTCTAGCTGAATTGTTAGGGTACCCGTACACGACATACATGATGATAATGCGATAACACGATGTTACGACGCCGAAACGCGAGACCACGATATGATAGTACGATAGCACAATAGATACTAAGAGAACACGAGATCACGATGATGATAATGCGATATACTATCGTGCTATCATCATCGTGCCATCGCGGTATCACCATCGTGCTGTCCTGTTGTCGTTCTCTCGCGTTATCATCATCGTACTCTCGCGTTATCATCATCGTACTGTCGTAGTATCATCATCGTGCTCTCGCATTATCATCATCGTACTGTTGTAGTATCATCATCGTGCTCTCGCATTATCATCATCATACTGTCGTAGTATCATCATCATGCTCTCGCATTATCATCATCGTACTGTCGTAGTATCATCATCGTGCTCTCGCCTTTTTATCATCGTACTGTCGTAGTATCATCATCGTGCTCTCGAGTTATCATCATCGTACTGTCGTACTATCATCATCGTGCTGTCGTACTATCATCATCGTGATTTCGTACTATCATCATCGTGCTCTCGCGTTATCATCATCGTACTGTCGTACTATCATCATCGTGCTGTCGTACTATCATCATCGTGATTTCGTACTATCATCATCGTGCTCTTGCGTTATCATCATCGCACTGTCGCCTTCCGGTGATCATGCGCAGACAAGTGTTTTTATTGTCTGCGTGGTATACTCGAAGAAATGGATGAGTTTATTACAGATCATTATGAAAGAGGATAGTCTTGTGGGATCACATTGATTGTTTTTCAATCTATAGTCAGATGTATGGCTATGAATGGCTATTTTTTTTTTTTTCGTAGAGGCGTAGTTAGTTATTTATTTTTTGCATGATTTTAAAGAAATATTCAGAGGGGAAGACCTAAATAATAATGAAGTTGGAAAGCCCTGTATTATATTGTAAATATTATTTTGTATATATCTTAACTGTGAATAAAAATCTTAAAATGTATATTAATACATATATAAATATTATAATTTAGCCCTATATATAAGTCAGATCAGGCCCTTATATTATATAGAATATCTTCTGATCTGATCTGGTCTGATAGTTTAAAATTTATAATGTTTTTATCTTTCTGATATATGTGTTGTTTTACTTTCCTAAAGTTATTAAAATATGGTGTTTAAATCAACCATATAACTACAATGTAGTTAATTACCTCCTGTAATTGATCAACATTAGACAGTACTGTACAGTGTGTACAGTCCACTATCTCCCTTTAATATAACAGAAAAAAATATTTCCTGGTGTAATCAATGTAGTTATCAATTTAATACACTGTTTAAAATATATAAGAGTTTGAATTTGCCGTTTGATTAACTAGTAGCTTTTATTGATATCAATTATTATCATTTTCTTTCACTATTGCTTGATAGATTGTACTAATAATTTCCTGTTGTCCGGTAAATTCCCGAAAATAGGGTAGGAATTGTCGATTTCGTCAGGCGGAATAAACTCTGAAACTTATTGCTTGCTGAGCTTATTGTTCGCTACTATTGCTTGCTAGGTTGTGTTCAGTTCTTCGCGCATGCTCACCGGAAGGCGATAACACGATGGTGATAGTACGACAGTGCGATGATGATAACGTGAGAGCACGATGATGATACTACGACAGTGCGATGATAACGTGAGAGCACGATGATGATAGTACGACAGTGCGATGATGATAACGCGAGAGCACGATGATGATAGTACGACAGTACGATGATGATAACGCGAGAGCACGATGAAGTACGATGATGATAACGCGAGAGTACGACAATACAGACGAGACCACGATGATGATACAACGATAGCACGATGATGATACTGCGAGAACACGAGATAACGATGATGATAATGCGATATAGTATCGTGCTATCGTCATCGTGCCATCGCGGTATCACCATCGTGCTGTCGCGTTGTCGTACTCTCGCGTTATCATCATCGTACTGTCGTAGTATCATCATCGTGCTCTCGCGTTATCATCATCGTACTGTCGTACTATCATCATCGTGCTCTCGCGTTATCATCATCGTACTCTCGTACTATCATCATCGTACTGTCGTAGTATCATCACCCGTGTTATCGCCTTCCGGTGAGCATGCGCGAAGAACTGAACACAACTAGCAAGCAATAGTAGCGAACAATAAGCTCAGCAAGCAATAAGTTTCAGGAAAAATTCTATCAATAAAAGCTACTAGTTAATCAAAACGGCAAAATTCAAGATCTTATATATTTTAAACAGTGTATTAAATATGATAACTACATTGATTACACCAGGAAATATTTTTTTCTGTTATATTAAAGGGGGACTGTACACACTGTACAGTACTGTCTAATGTTGATCAATAAACAGGTAGGTACCGCAGAGTAATTAACTACATTGTAGTTATATGGTTGATTTAAACACCATATTAATAACTTTAAGAAAGTAAAACAACAACATATATCAGAAAGATAAAAACATTATAATTTAATCTATCAGACCAGATCAGATCAGAAGATATTCACTTATATATAGGGCTAAATTATAATATTTATATATGTATTAAATATACACTTTAAGATTTTTATTCACAGTTAAGATATATACAAAATAATATTTACAATATTATACAGGGCTTTCCAACTTCATTATTATTTAGGTCTTCTGAATATTTCTTTAAAATCATGCAAAAAATAAATAACTAACTACGACTCTAGGAAAAAAAATTTAGCCATTCATAGCCATACATCTGACTATAGATTGAAAAACAATCAATGTGATCCCATAAGACTATCCTCTTTCAAAATGATCTATAATAAACTCATCCATTTCTTCGAGTATACCACGCAGACAATAAAAACACTTGTCTGCGCATGATCACCGGAAGGCGACAGTGCGATGATGATAACGCAAGAGCACGATGATGATAGTACGAAATCACGATGAATGACGACAGCACGATGATGATAGTACGAAAGTACGATGATGATAACGCGAGAGCACGATGATGATACTACGACAGTACGATGATGATAACGCGAGAGCACGATGATGATACTACGACAGTACGATGATGATTATGCGAGAGCACGATGATGATACTACGACAGTACGATGATGATAATGCGAGAGCACGATGATGATACTACGACAGTACGATTATGTTAATGCGGGAGCACGATGATGATACTACGACAGTACGATGATGATAATGCGAGAGCACGATGATGGTACTACGACAGTACGATGATGATAACGCGAGAGCACGATGATGATAACGCGAGAGAACGACAACGCGACAGTACGATGGTGATACCGCGATGGCACGATGATGATAGCACGATAGTATATCGCATTATCATCATCGTGATCTCGTGTTCTCTTAGTATCATCATCGTGCTATCGTACTATCATCCTCGTGGTCTCGCGTTATCGGCGTCGTAACATCGTGATATCGCATTATCATCATCGTACTGTCGTGTATCGGGTACCCTAACAATTCAGCTAGAGGCGATGGCCCTAACGGTATTCCGTAAATATCCTTATGTTCAGCATATTTTGAGAAAAATACATATTTAGGAGTGGTGGAAAAGCATCAGACAACAGTTGAGGTCCTTAACTTTTAAACTTGTACGATGATAGCTCCGTGAATCAAAGGTCGTTGTTATATTATTTACAGTCTACCAGTATTTAAGTTCGTGTATAAATATAACGTTTATTTGTTTGGGTTTAAGGTCCCGCCGACAGTAGTCATTTGGAGACAATGTCTACTTGAGACAGATATAGTGCTGTCACACTGCAGTATCACGCCGTAGACATGTGGAATGATACCACATCCAGTTACATTAACCTGACACCGGACCTACCAGTCCTGGAACTACCCTTATATGCTGAGCGCCAAGCAAGGGAGCTATTTTACGACTTTGGTATGTCGCGGCCGGATAAATGTAACGCTGAACGTTTAATGGTGTAGACTATATTACTGTAGATATGAAGTATTTTCAAATGAGCCTCTACCAACATCCAAGTCTGAATAAATAAATATGCGAAAAGTCCCATTTCTTCTGTTTTGAAGTTCCGAATATCAGTTGAATGTCAGAAATAAGTCCCTATAACACCAGTGCTTATGCTGAGTATAATGGGACAAGCAGAATATGTTCTTTGATATATCCGAACTTCGGAATATACGAACCATTGTGTATGCAACACCGGGATATCTTTAATTAATTTTGATTGTTAATATTTTCCTAGTCTATATCATGATCATACGTTCGCATATTGCAGCATGAATTGATTATATTAATATGACGATGATTTTTCTTTATTTATATTCAAGTATATCCATTAAAAGTTCATACACGAGTAAAGCTTGACAACGAATGGCATGGGGGAATTCTAAATATTGATCATACTCCTTTTGAAACTCTCTCCGATTTATCGATATCAACGTAAACCATCCATCATTAAATTATAACCACGGTCCTTCAACTGCTTAAAAAACTTCAGTACAGAATCAAGCATCCATTGACTTGGAGTTAAAGGCACTTTTGCTCAAAGTCTTTAAAGGCTTGCACTACAAAATTCCCATGGTCACTTTCTGGTTAACCTAATCAATTAAATATGTGTTGTTTATCTTACTCTGTTATTGTTCCTCACTAGGAGAACGGACGTTAAGTGATATGGAGTTTTAAGGCTGAATTTCATACCGAGATACAGAAACGTATACCTCAGAAAATTTACCTCGGTATGACAACACTGCATATACAAACGGAGTTACAAACAGTCATATTGAGGTATGAGGCACACGTGCAAAACTTCGATAAGATATGTAGACCAAGTCGTGAGAGAGAGAGAGAGAGAGAGAGAGAAGACTTATTACCAGAAGTATTTCATTTGAATAGTGTGATTTTGTTACGTTTAGGGTGATTTGCTGTGAGTCTCTTGATATATTATAAGTGGGAACTCATACCAGTTATCAAAACCAGATCTTTTTTTTTTCACATTTTTTATTCCTACTTACTTTCTTTATAACAAGATCTTTTCGCAATAACAAATAATATCAAAAGTAACAATAAACATAACAAGAAAATTGATTCGGATTTTTTTTCTGGCATACATTTTCATATGTGCATATGCCACCTCCTAAACGTTTGCATTACTTGTATGCAGTGCTTTCTATCTTTCAGCTGAAGAAATCCGCCTGTTTGACGTCTAAATCGATATGCTTCCTTACGGACAGGTTCCTTCCTATGTAGTGTGCTGGTTCCCTCTTGTCGTTTTGTTCCATGACTGTAGTTTGTTGGCAGCCGGGAACCAGACGGGCACAGGCATCATTCTGTATTATCTGATAGGTTATATTATATCGTCTGCATTACTCAGCTAGTACGAGTCTTCAAACATTATACTCTCTTCCAAATGGAGACCAGTCAGCCTTATATTTTTGGTCAAGAACGGAATATATCTGAAATAATAACAAATAAACATGATTTTTTTCACGTACTATATTGATTATTTCAAAGATTTTTTTTAACTGATATAGCTTCTCATAAAAAGATTCTTGTATGTGTATGTGCCTCATTCTTGTGCGAAACAAATGTTTGTAGACATGAATTCGAAACTGAAAATTGTAGAAGCAAAAATTAGAATTTAGTGCTTATAGAAGAATGTGGATCCATGTTTTTAATTACCTTATCGAGAATCATGGGAGCTTTCTTGTGCTGGTTATAACAGCGAGCAGAAAACAGCAGGTTCTCACCGCGACCGGAAGCTAGGCTACGGTCCAGAAAATCCCAGCATGCCTCCTCAAGTTCCGGAAGTTCGAACTGATCAGCTCCACACAAAATCCCTGCATCAGAAATAGCAATATAATAATCATGTTGAATAATTTTTGCGACTTACTAATATTGGTAATTTACCTCAAAGTTTTTTCCGACAGTATCAAGTTCTTTTATAAGAAAAAAAGCAAGTGTGATACGAAGAATTGATGAAAAAAAAATAAAAATAATCTCAGACTAAAACAAAAAAAAACAAACAACAAAAGCTCAGACTGTCACCTACCGGAAACAGTATCATCCGTGATGGTGACCGTCCCGCAGTGAATGAACTGTATGATGCCTCGGAACACCTCGGAGTCGTACTTGCTGACAGGGATAGACAGTCGGTCAAACATGGACGGCTTCTTGTATTTCTTGCCTTCCTTCTCTTGCAACAACTTCCGGCTCTGGAGATGCTTTAGCAGCAAGTTGTAGAATATCCTGAAACAAAAAAAGCATTTTTAAAAATAGTCATATACACAAACATATCTGAATACATATTTATGAAGTAGAAATTAATGATAACGATTTTCATCAGGATGACGATATCAGTCATGATAATGATGATGATCGTACTTTTATGACGATGGTCAAGAATTATATATATACTTTCCTTTTCTACTAAAAAGAAAGTTGTAATGCAATTTCCATAATGTTTTCATCCGCATATTTCTCAAATGAAAGAATTTAGTATGAAAGAAGAAGTACCGGTAACAAAAAAAAAAATGAAAGAAATAAGAAAAAAATATTCACCTGCTACGTGTTGCCAAGATTGCTCGCACTCCGTTGATAGGTATCTTGCTTGGTCCCACGAGGAACGTGACGTCACACATTTCCGGCATGTCCAAGATCAACTTCAGATCCTCGCTAAGACCATTGGTACTCTTGTACTTGACGACGTTCGGCGCTAGTACCCTCGTCTCTCCGATGTAGCAATCTCGTGAATTTCCGGAACAGTCCGATTCTGCATCGGACAAATCCGTTGAGTCGTATCCTGAGGAGGAGTCTACGGAGAAAATAAAGAATAATAGTAAAAAGAAAAGCATAGTTAATTGTCTACGTGTTTTAAAAAGAAATATTAACTCAGAAACAGAAGCATTCCTCGTGTATATCCCTGCTGTTACTATAGCTACAGGTATTCGGCACGTTGTCTTTTTAACATTTCAGGTGGTTTCAAGAATAAAATCTGATGATGTCGTATACATGTTTAACAGAAAGGTAGACATAAAACGTCTCCGTAAACTATCACTTTACAACTTATGAACTTAAACAGTAGTATAACTCTTTATACCTAAGGGCTCTTTAACTCTACAAAATTGATTGATTGATTTTTTGAGTTTACCGTTGCTGCGACAGTATTTTCGTCATATAGCGATGTCCAGCTAATTACAGGTGAAGGAAGACCCCGAATGCACTGAGGCATCCGGATAGAACCGCCGACCTACCGCAAGCCAGCTGGAGATTCCGAATGACCCTGTCGGAACTCGAACTCATGCAGTGAGGGGCTGAGTGAGCGTTTATGTCAGTGACTTTACCCTATCGGCCACGGAGGCCTAATACAAAGTTGGGAAACAATGACAACCAGTAACATGTCGAAACAGTCGCTGTAAGAACACAATCACAGAATAAAAATTTGGTCGGACAAGATCGCGTCCGTTAGAAATCACAAGGTTCGATATGTTTACACGATAAAAAAAAATAAAGCTGAACAAATATTACGAAATTCTTTTTTTTTTTTCGTATAAATTTGGCTTAATTGCATAAATTATAACACTTTCTTTCAATATTGATATATTACTTCCGTAATGGAAAATTTTCATATTGAGGAAACTTATAGAGACTTTTCTCCATATCGACTTCCATCGACCTCAGCACGGAGCTTGCCGAAATGTTGAAAATACAAACATCTTAACTGATTTTAATGGACGCGATCTTGTCCGACCAAACACTTTTCTGTGTTAGCGAACTAATAGCGGCTGTTTCGGCATGCTGATGAATTTCATTGTGTCTTACCTCCTTTGTAGAGATATCCATCATGTAAACAAGAGGTTGTAGTTATCGTGGGTTACCTATTTTCTAGTGCTATTACTGTGACTACAGCTGCTACTTTTGATGGTAAATGTTGATACCACTGCTACTGCTGTTTTAACTACCGAAACTACTTCTAATGTTGCTGTCACTACTATAAGTTTTGGTGCTCTAACTACTGCGACAACTGGCTCTTGCAATTTCTGCTACATTTATATCTTTATCTCCTTGCGGTCATGATAATAACAATAATTTTAAGATCCAGCCGAAAATAAATAAATAAATAAATAAATAAATAAATAAACTTACCATCTCTGTCTTCTGCAGCATGGTTGTAGCAGAATGGAGTCTCGTCAACACTTTCATCATTAGACAGCAATGGCTGCAACACATCATTTCTATCCATAATTTTCTTTTTTTTAGCACAAATATAGAATCTAAAATTGAAGTAAGTTCCGGATTTTGCGCTTTCCTAGACAAGCCGTGTAAAAGGTAATTGGGATTTGTTGTAAGTCTAAAGAAAATGTAGGTTTAAGTACAGCTTGGATGATTGGATTCCAGAAATCACTCTACTGGTTGTGAAAAAGAATTGCAATGAGTAAATTTTGCCGCTGTAGAACCATTGAAAGCCATATTGAACAGTGCCATGATTCACTGACTTTTGATTGGTTAACCAAACATTGCTGACTTTTGATTGGATGTTCAGACACACCTCCATTTACACCTGACAGATGGGTAATCAGCGATGCGTGATTTTGTGTTAACAAAAAATGGATCAACCATTCAGGAGCGGCAAACTTGATGAAATATTCAACATTGTTTGCAACAATTGTTACAAACACAGAGGCATTTGTGTTTTTTTTACCCTATCTCGGGTGTCTAAACACTGGACTGCTGTTCCCACCTACTGTTTCAATTTCTTATGTCCGTTTACAGTACAATTATTTTCCAAATGCTTCTTTCTTTAAGTTTTGAATGAAGAGATGATGGGGGAATGTTGAAGGTGTTTCGGCTTTTGATTTAGAGAAGAACATAAAAAAGGATCAAGTGTGATTTACAACACATACATTTGATCTGCTAACATTTTTTCATGAAATGAATTTGCCATATAGTTAAAATATATTACTAACATACATGTTGCTTTTTCAATTAAAATCAACTAATATAACATAACATAACATAACATAATATAATAGCTCCGTATAGTTTCAAGTTTCAAGTTTCAAGTTTTTTATTTTTAAATTCCAGAAGGCCATAGACCCATGTGGCAATTTTACATGATGGCAGGTAATGTGAATACAACATGTATAAAATTTTATATACATTTACACACATATGAAAATAAACACACATATGCTACATTCTCATCATACTCATAATACCCCCCCCCCACACACACACAAATAGATGTTCATACGCTCATACATATACAAAAGCCAAGAAGATAATTCTTCCACTCTTGTTTGTTACCCTAACGAAATGCTAGAGAAACGTACGAGTAATTTTATGGGTAAATATAAACATATACACATACGTTAACACAAACATATATAAATGTAGATCCTAATAGCTGCCCTAACGAAACGAAAATTTAGGGAAGCGTTTGGATTTATGTCTTTGCTCGATATAAATGCACACACACACACCTCTGAAATATACTTATACTGTTACATTTTCACCTGAGAATATGTAAATATCCAAAAAGAAAAGATGAGACCTAAAGTTCAGTATACAATTAATGCTAAAAATTTATATGTAATTTATACTATTTCGTATTTTAAAAGCATTGAATATAAATATACTAAGGTTCCTTACTATTTTATCATTTTCATTTTTGAACAGCTCTATTAATTTTAACATACTCGGACGCTTTAAGTAAAATAATTTTAAAAATATAAAATGATACTCATCTTCTATTTTGTTGCACATTAAACACTTTCTTTCATTAATAGGGATATGCTTCCCTTTTTTCAATATTAATGTAGAAGATACTCTCAATCTTGATAAACTACATCTGAATTTAGCAATGCCAACAATATCTAAGTACGCTTGAAATTTGAAATCATAAATATGTCTGTAAAAGTTCGCCCTACTTGAATTTGAAAAAATTTAAGTCTCTGTTTAACAAGAGATAAAAACAATTCTTCATTACCAACATATTGAAAAAACCACGCCTCATATAAACCAAGTGAACAAAGCAGATCCCTTAACAACGAACACCAATTTATTTTTCCAGGGTGAAATTCACTTTCTGATTTTAGCATCAAATAAATATTTTTGATATACTTTTTGTCTTTACAATTCAAAATCTTAAGCCAATATTTAATTATATTAAAATACCTTATTGTTTTGAAATCAATTCTTCCCAATTCTCCATAGATAAAATCATTCTGTGTGGATAATTTTACACCCAATAACCTCTTACAAAAATGCAAATGAACCCTCTCTATAGCTTTACCATGAACAAAACCCCATACCTGACAACCGTAATTCAAAATTGGTGCTATTAGTTTATCAAATAATTCTAATCTATGACGCACTGTTATGTCGGTGAATTTATAAAGTAATTTATTCATCAGAAATATTCCTTTAAGACCTTGACCAGATAAGGTTTTTTGAGCTTCAGAAAAAGACCCCCCAGTTGTAAATACTACTCCTAGATACGAGAACTTATTGACAATATCCATAGCCTTGTTATCATAATAAAATTTCAAATTGTTTGGAATTCGTCCACCTTTTCTAAATATCATAATTTTACTCTTTTCTACATTAACTCTAAGTTTCCAACATTTACAATAATTTTCCAAAGCAATTAAACTAGATTGTAATTCATCACTACTATTGGCAAATATAACGATATCATCTGCATACAATATAATGAAAATTTTAAACATGTTAACATCTATACCTTCTAAACCCTTGTCCATAAAAACTTCCTCTAAATCATTTAAGAACATGGAAAATAAAAATGGCGATAAACACTCCCCTTGTCTTACACCGAGAAGGCAGTCAAAATCATTACTTAATTGATTGCAGTACTTAACTCTAGATTTAACAGAAGCATATATTGAACGAATAATATTAAGTATTTTTCCTCTTATTCCCAATTTAATAAGTTTGCTCCACAAATTTTCCCTGACGACATAATCAAAAGCTTTAGAAAAATCAATGAAGGCACAATATAAATGTTTGCCTGCATTTATTACATGGGAAATAAGTCCGTGCAAAACAAAAATATTATCCACTGTACTCATATTTGCACGAAAACCAGCCTGAGCTTCAATATAAATACCGTACGTTTCGGCCCAGTCAGATAACCTATTATTTATAACTCGAGTAAAAAGTTTACCTAATGTGCTGAGTAAAGTTATTCCCCTATAATTGTTCACGTCATTAATGCTTCCTTTTTGTGTAACGGTATTATAAAGCCATCCGCCCATGTTTGTGGAAAATATCCTATCTCAAAAATTTTATTAAATAAACATACTAGGTAAGGTGATAAAATGTTTTTTCCATGAATGAAAAACTCATTTAAATACAGATCTGGTCCCGCACTTTTATTGGATTTTAGCTGATAAATAGCATTCATGATATCCTCATTTGTTATATCAAAATTTAATTCGTCGAAAATTATATCAAATTCACTTTGTTCATATCTCTCTATAAAATGTAAAACATCCTCGTCCACCCTGAAAAAAGGATCATTCGGATTATTTACACTTTTGAAATATTGCTCAAAATTATTTAAAGAAATATTAGACTGATTCATACCTGCCTCTTTTTTAAGCATATTCCAATAAAGTTTTGCATTTGTGTGTTTTGCTTTTGTTAACCTTAATGTTTTTTGCCTGTCATAATCTGTTTTACATTTACGTACACAAGACTTATACTCAGACCTTGCATATACCATATTTGACCTGTTCATATCATTCTTATCTTTTCTATATGTATTTAATAAATTATAAAATATACGTCTTTTGTCCTGACATTCGGACGAAAACCATGTATTTTTATTTTGTTCTTTATTTGTAAACTTATTACCTTTTTCACAATGTACCTTTCGTTTGAAAATAGGAGAAACAATTTCATCAATGATCTCAGACAGCCTATTCACACAACAATCAATATCGTTGGGACTACCTGAGTGAAAGACATCCGAACTGAACGAATCTAAAAGGTCAATGACTTCAGGCTGTGACAAAGTATCGAGAAACACGTGTTTTTTGTCGTTATCCCATATGTATTTATATTGCACCTGTGTAGTCGAATCACCTTGGCTATCATGGTTATGCGCAGTACCGAACTTAAAAGAAAAATCTATAAGACAATGATCGGACATAATATTTGGGTCACATACATTAAAGGTATTCACAAATTTAAACAAATTTTGAGTAGATAAAACATAGTCAACTACACTAGAACCTCTGGCCCCGACATATGTATATCGACCTACAGTATCATTATCAAAACGTCCGTTTAAAATCCGAAGCCCTGTTTGTTTGCACAAGTCTAACAACATAGTACCATGATTATTAATTCTACCGGTATCTTGTGAACATCTCTGAATGTTTTCATCTGTCATATATTCATCAGGTAAAACATGCATATTTCGACAACAATCATCTTGAACAAAATCAGGAAGATTAGACGTATGAGCGTTCATATCTCCACATAATATTAAATTCAGCTCACTTGAGTATTTTACATCTAGATCTGTAATACAGTCAATCAACCTATCAAATGTATGTGTGTCAATCATTGACTGCCTACTGCTATTTCTGGTACAACGTAACAAAGACATAAGAAAAGATCATTTTTTAATGATAACTTATCTCCACTGAGTTTTATACACAAAATGTCATCAGCACTTTTAAAAACTAAAGTATCTTTGGAAACAAACTCGTTTCGTACATATATGACTATACCACCAGATGAACGTTTACTAGATGGTTTATTTTCAAAGCGATTTAAAATGAAATTTTCAAAATTTTCGACTGTTAAATTACAAAAATCATTCGACCATGTTTCTGTAAAAAATATAATGTCATGGTTGTCAAAAATACATTTCAGTTCAGGGGTCAATAATTTATTTACTCGACGTGTTACAAGTCCCTGTGTGTTTAGAAGCGCACATCGCAGCGTGACCTTCTCAACGTTTACCTAGCTGCGTGCATTTGACAGATCTGGTGCATTCTGTCTTTCGGGTGTGCTGCGTCGCGCGGACCTGCTCGCATGAGGTCGTGCCGGCGATAGGAACTCTGCTTGCCCACAATCGATGGTGCCGATATTATTAGCACTGAGTACACCCTGGTCATTGTTTATACTAGGCGCACGTACCTTACTACCACCCTGTCTCCTATATGGTACAGAAGACTGTGACCGTCTATTTGACCTTGAAATTGAACGTGCTGCACGGGATCTTCCTCGCGACGGGGAAGTGTCCTGTGATTGTGTTACACATATGGGATTTGGTTGATCACACAACATAGATTTAACCTGTGTTTCTTCAGAAATGTTTTGTGTCATTGTTTGTGTCTGATTTTGAATCAAAGCTGGATTGTTGTTTGATGATAAAGCGGGTTGAGCCATTTGTGCCGCATCAACCTGAGTGTGTGTGGAAGTTGTCTGTTCAGGATTGACTTTGTTAGGCTCTGTGTTTGTGTGCACAGGCACTTGGTTTTAAGACTGACTGATTTGTTTCAATGTTTCCGATTTTTTTTATTCATCTACCTATATAATACTAAAAGGTTTCGCAGCAGCCATCTTTTAAAGCAACGGAAGTAGGTTGACTGGTTCACAAATTTTCACGTCTACTGTGGTTCCCGATTCACGAATAACCCGCGCGACGATGCGGGGAACCTCGCATATGTAAACAATGTTAAGGCGTGTTATTTAAACGGTTCCATTTGACAGCTGTTTTTTTTTCTCGGAAAGCAGTGAAGAAAAGCGAAATGGAGTTGAACAAATGGTGAGAAATCATTATTTTGTCATTTTTTATCATTATATACATGAAAATTTAACATGACAGTGTTTGCTTTAAGAATGAAATTTCACAGACTCAATGAGTATATAGTACATATACTAGCCTATTAATACAGATCTTATAATAATAGGATTTAGAAAAATACTATGTTATGAATATCTATGAAAACAGACATGAATAATCAATTAAATAATATTTTTTCAAATCAATTTAATTATCATTTATGATTTTAACATATTTCAGACATTACAGAAAGGTAAAATATATATATTGTGCAAATGCAATTTTATATAGCTTGTGGGTGTGGCATTCCCGTAGTGTAGCTTGATTCCCTTAGTGTAGCTTTAACATATATACTATCAATTTATTATCAATTAACATCTCTTTATATTAGTATATTAGAACAAGGACTTTTTCTCAAACTTATTTTGAAGGCATATTCTCATTATGAAAAACATTTCTGTAACACATTCAAGAGTTTTAGAAAATGAAACATTAAAAATGTTTTTAACAATAAATATATAATTGTTTAATTTAAAAATTCAAGAATTAAAATGTGATTATGCATTTGTTGAAGAAAAGTCCTAAAATGTAGCATTTAGTGGCATGATACTTTCTTAATCTTTGAATGCATGAAAATACTCTATCTCTCTATCTCTCTCTCTCTCTGAAACACATATATTTATATATAAGTATGTATTAAGATTTATCAATCTCAACTTCATTCTCAACATTACTTTTTTATGATACAAATTTAACTTTTTAAAATAGCATTTGTTACAATTCAAAAACCTTAAAACTATACAATATTCATTTGATGTTTTAAAGCTTAATTAATATACATGACTACATGTACATGTATCAACCTTTGTATCAACATAAAAATGAATGACATACATCATATAGTTTCTTAAACATTTTAGGCTTAAAGATAACATCAAACAAGATGAAAATGGAACCATCTACCTAAGTGACATTGAAAAGAAGCTTAAATGTAGATTCTCTAATAGAGAAATAGGCAGAGGAATGAAAAGTGTCTTCAGGGGAGTCATTGTAAAAAGTGTACGTAACAAAGAGTACTGGGCAAAACTTACAAAAATGTATTATGGTGTGAAATGGATCAAACAGCCTCCTGTAACAGATATTTCCACTTCAAATGAGCCTATTCCGACATGTGATCAGGAGTCTCAGGACATTCAAAAGCAGCCAGAAAAAGATTCAGAATCATTAAACTGTGACCATACATATTCAATTCCTTTGACTGAATCTAATCACCAAGATTTGTCCGAAATTTTAAATACGGTTACTGAAACTGAATACCTTGATAAGTTTGGTTTAAATGACAGGATGAAATCATTACTTTTATCTCAGCTAAAATATAACAAAGTGTCACCAAAAGCTAGAAGATGGAATCCTGAAATAATTAGGCTTTGTCTGACATTGTACTGCAGATCACCAAAAAATTATGAGTATTTATCTAAAAGTGGATATTTAATTTTGCCATCAACTAGTCAGATAATAAGGTATAAGAATAGGGTTAACCAAAGTGCAGGATTAAATAATGACATTTTTCAGTGGATGAAGAATGAAGCTGAATTGCAAAATTTATCACAGGATGGATATAGGGGAGGAATTTTGTTTGATGAAATGTCAATTCAAGACGATCTGCAGTTAAAAAAGATTGGAGAGGACTTTGAATTAATTGGATTTGTTGAATGCTGCCAAGAATCTGAATATTTTGATAAATTATGTGGGAAAGAAGCTTTGAAGCTTGCAACACATGTTTTACAGTTGCTCTTTATTGGTCAGTCTGGATTCAGATTTCCAGTGGCACACTTCCCAACCACACAGGCCACTCCACATGAATTATATCTTATATTTTGGAAGGCAGTTCAAAAATTGAAACTGTATGGATTTATAACAACATATATTAGTTTAGATGGTGCACAAAGCAACAGAAGTTTTATGAAACTTTTAATTCCTGAAGCAAAATCTTCCAAAACAATAACCACTATGTTAGTGCACAATATCTTTGACCCACAAGCACCCAAAATAAGCGTTATTATGGATTATTCACACGTAATGAAAAAAATCAGGAATAATATTTCAAAGAGTGGGCAATTGAAATGTCATAAAGTTCCATAATAATTATATTATATGGGATCACTGGATCAGGGCATATCAATGGGATGTTTCTTCCAAAACTTATAAAATTCATCAAAAGCTTACCCAAGACCACTTTTTTTTGAACTCGCAATTGAAAATGAGAAACAAACTTGCAGAAGATGTTTTAGACAAAAACATGCTTCATCTGATGACAAAATACATGGAAACTCTTGGAAATGAAGAAGCTAATGAACTTAATGGTACAATTGAATTGTTAAAGCAAACTGCTTTTTTGGTGTCATTCTTTCGAGATCATAGAGCAATTTCATCCTGCAAAGACAGTCGACTCTATGAGTTAAGATCTGTTCTAGATTGGTTTAAAAACTGGGAAACCAGCATTCTTGCTAAAAACTGTAAAACTGTTGAAAAAAATTTGCTTTCATACCAAACAAGAGAAGATATAATATCTTGTTTATTGGGATTTGATGAATTGTGTAAGCAAACATTTAACTCAAGATACTGTTCAATTGTCCCTGCAAGGATAAACAGTGACCCAATTGAAAACATATTTTCTCAACAAAGAGGAATTCACAATGGAGCTAACACGAATCCAGACTACCTGACGTATTGCAGAACTACAAATGCAATAATCCTAGGAGAAAATCCTATCTCCAGAAAGAGCAATGCAGCATTGAATAATGGAGCTACATTCTTGCAGAATACATGATGGATGATGGTAAGTTCCCACCCCTCCCAAAAATAATAATTATCGGGGACGGATCCAGGATTTTTTTTTTTAGGGGGGGGGGGTGTCTGAAAAATCTAAATTGCAATATCTTATATTAAAAGTATCAGTTAACATAATTAAGATTTATTTGAATAGTAAAACTTTTATTTCAATTATAAATTCTTGAGTTGACACCCCCCCCCCCCATGCTGGATCTGCCTATGATAATTAATATTATTGATTTCAATAAATATTTACCTTATTTTCATCTGCAAAGATTCACAGGTCATCCTAGGACATCACTGGCACAGTGGGCATATAAAGACAGAATCCTCCTTGGAAAAATAGTCCCACTCCTCATCATCACATAGGTCTACACACATTCTGTGGAACCAAAGGGCACATAAGTCACAGCAAATCCAATCCTCACCATCTCTGTACACCTTATTGCACACACAACATCTGTCACTGTTAGTTTCATCTGTTTTCACTTTACATCTACCCTTCCCCTTTCCTTTCTTAGATGACACAGTTTTTCCTTTACACACAGTCTTCCCTTTACTTGAACCTTTCCTTTTAACCATTGGCCTTTT
The DNA here is from genome assembly GCA_021229015.1 of Solen grandis. Lineage (NCBI taxonomy): Eukaryota > Metazoa > Mollusca > Bivalvia > Adapedonta > Solenidae > Solen > Solen grandis. The sequence continues at coordinate 64,801,092 of CM037782.1, forward strand.
TTGTGTTTGTTCTGCAGTATTATTGTCTGCTAAAACTGGGGTTTCACCAGATTCTGTTGAAGTACCAGGCGTTGGTTCATTCTCATTTATAGAGGATTCATTTATGTCATTTTGTGACTTTTGTGGTTCTTCCTGAAGAGAGGTGTAGTTTACCATAGCGACACAATCTGGATTTGTAAGAACATTTCTTAAATTTCCCAATTTTCTTTTTATTGTTATTTGAAGGCATTGATTCATTATAGCACTTTAGAATTTGCAATAATTCTGCTTTGGTGAAATTTGTATAAAACTCTGCATCAGACAATGCTTCTGCCTTCAACTTTAAATGTGAGATACATTTTCCACTGGATTTGTCATCCCTGATAGAATCCATACTTAAAGTTTGACATGTTTTTTTCTCACTTTTCTCCAAAACCTTTTTCCTCAATGCTTTTCCTTTCTCTCTTTTAACAACTCTCAAGTAATCATTCCGAAACTGTGAAAACATCACTGTTATGAATAATTTGATTATCATTTCAAACAATTTCAAAACATTGCAACAAAACAAAGTCATGCTATCAAGTAACTCATTTATGCAGCAATCATCATTGGCAGATCTCTGGTCAATTGAATCTGTGAAATGTTGAATAAAGCCTTCTAATAGTTCGGTATTATTAAGAATGTTCTTTTGCACATACTTGAATAAGTTTTTCTTGTGACACTTCAAAGAATCATATGACAAAAGTTCAACTGCTTTTTGTTGAAGTTTGTGAAAATATTCAAAAGTACTGTCTGATATGTTTGTTAGTCCTTCTCTTTCATTCTGCTTTCTATTAATTTCTTCAAGAGAATTTGGATATTTAGTATGTGTTGCTTCTGATGCTGATACAATGCAGTTGTCTAAAATTGCTATTTTATTATTCAATTCAGTTATTTCACTTTCCATTCCAGGAACAAACAGGTAATTTCTCAAGGCAGAGCAGAGGCGATATCTACACTTTGCTATTGTGTATCCAGCAACATATCTCAGTTTACCATCATCATCAGCTGGACTTTGTTGCCGTGGGAAAATATTAACTTCAGCTTTCTCTGTTTTCACTAACTCTGCTTTTGTTTTGAAGAGGTTGGTTTGCAGGACAAACATAACTGATGTAAGTAACTGGTGTCCATACTGAATATTACTGAATTGAGATGTTTGTTTCAAGTACTGTGATGAAGATAAATATTGATTGAAGCTTGAATAAAAATTTGACAGGTGACTAGATTGGTATTTGCCAGGTTCAGCTGTAATGCTGGAATCAAAAATGAGTTGAACTTTCTCACACTGCTTCACATACCATTCCATACATTGAGCACTATTCAGCAACAATGTCCATCCTTCTCTGACTGCAGCTTCATCTGGAGTGCCTGAAATAGATATTAAACAGATAAGAGTTATACATTGTTAAATGGATATTGCAATTATTTATCATGAATTTATATTTACTTTATAAGACAAGACATTATGAAATTATGTCTTTGAAAAATTAACTTCAAATGCACTGATATACTATTTTTGGATGTCTACTGTTGCTATGATAAATATCACTGCTTTCTTAATTTGATTGTGCAAGCTAGCTCCTGTTTTAATAAATTACTGCATCATAATGGTTCCTATCAAATGTGGGTCAGTATAATTAATTAATCAAAAAATTATACAGAAATTATAATTGAATTGAATTTCTTGGCAATGTGGTAAAGCCATTTCATGTGTAAAAAAAATATTTTAATGTGATAAATGGTGTTTGAATAAATGATTGATGAAAAAGAAATATAAATTGTTACCTATATAGTCCAGAAGAGCTGTGCCAAAATCAGTCGCCATGTTTTCAGGAACATGTGATATGGAAGATGAGTAGCTGTGTTCCTCATGAAAACTGGCTAAGATATTAACTTGGTCATCGTCTTCGCTGTCTGATGAGTCAATGCATTGGCATGGTGGTTCTATAGCTTCATTTGATTCAACATCAAAAGTTTTTGTCAGTGAGCAACACGTATTATCAGGTATATGTGTGTTTACCATGCTACAATTCTTATAGAATATAGACACATTTTCAGGATGCTGTTTAATGAACTTGGAATTGTAGTTTGTAATCCTTAGTCCACTTGCTGACTCTGCTCTTCCTATGGCAACTCCTATTTGTCCTGGGTTGTTTGCATTTTTACAGTTAATTTCCAAGTATGGGATGCTCATACCCTGAGATTTATGAATAGTGAGAGCATATGCCAGGCGTAGTGGAAACTGGTATCTTTGAGCCAAAACACTGGATGAAACAGGATCATATTTGGTGAAAAGAAATCTAGTCACTTTTACAACTTTTCCTTCAAACTCTACATTAATGCTGTCATTGCCAATACTTAAAACAGTTCCAACCAGACCATTAACATATTCAGCACTAAGATTTCTTAACAACATAACTTTGGCATTTATTTTAATGCCAAGATGTTTAGGTGCGATGAACATATTTAAGTAATAGGTGTCTCCAGCATCCTGTGCAGAAAATGTATATAACTGTCCTTCCATAGGGTTCAACATATTGTAGTTGTATAGGTCAGCATCTATATTTCGGGCAAATAAATGCACAACTTTATCAGAAGCAACACAAAGAGGTCTGGACAGAGACTGAATAAAAGCATTTGTTTCATCGCTTGGTTTACCAATTTCCAATTCATGTATTGCATTTATAAGGTTATCTTCCTTCTGTCGAAACACTTCATCAAAAATGATTATATGTTTGAAGAATTTTTTGAAAATTGGCGAGGAAAAACAATATGCACCACTGTCACCATATAGTTGATCTTTGATTGGAGGCAGCTGGTAAAAATCACCACTTAAAACAACATGTAATCTTCCGAATATTAACTGGCTGTTTTTCAATTGTCGGCAAACATATTCAACATCTTCAAATATTTTCCTACTCACCATTGACACTTCGTCGATGATTAAAACGTCAGTGCTAATTATTCTCAGTTTGGTTTTCTCATATCTTTCATCTGAGTTAATAAGTTCAAATAGTTTTGGGGCTTGGTGTCTGCCATCTTCTAGGCCAGCAAAACTATGTAAAGTTGTTGCAGTTATGGATGAATCTTTATACTGTCTGCAGGCAATGCCGGTATAACATGTGAGTGCAACATTTGGACCCTCCAATTCCTTTAACAATTGAGATATAGTGAATGTCTTTCCTGTACCTGCTTGTCCGAGAATGACAATATTGTGTTTGTTTTTTACCAAATCACACGCTAGCGTCTGCTTTTCATTCATTTTCCCCCCTTTATTTCTATCAATTACGCGGTCAGTAAATATCAACACAACCAGATTGTTTACATATGCGAGGTTCCCCGCATCGTCATGCGGGTTATTCGTGAATCGGGAACCACAGTAGACGTGAAAATTTGTGAACCAGTCAACCTACTTCCGTTGCTTTAAAAGATGGCTGCTGCGAAACCTTTTAGTATTATATAGGTAGATGAATAAAAAAAATCGGAAACATTGAAACAAATCAGTCAGTCTTAAAACCAAGTGCCTGTGTTTGTGTGCATGTCTGTAGAGCTCAAGTGATTGGAGGTTGATACGGAATGTTGAAAGGATAAACAATGTTAGGTGTTACACATGTTTGCATGTATGTTTGGCTCAAATGACTGGATGTGGGTACAGTTTGTGTTTCCATGACTGTATATGCGGATTGTGTGTCAGGTGCCAAAATGTTTGTAATGGAAAATGCTTCAGACTGGACAATTCTGGCTCTATTGTGATCTGGAACATTCGACTTGAGAGAGGACTGAGCACGGGTGTCATGAGGTAAGATTTCACAATATTGATCATTTATGTATTGTTGTTCTCCTGTATGGTTCAACACATGTGGATTACGCACAGGCGGCCCAGTAACACTGGGGATTTGATTCAGTTGCGTGATTCTGTCTACCTTCCTCAGTCCATAAACTTGCATATGGGTCTCAATATTGAAAAAATATTTATTATAAAATGTTAAATATGTATATAATGTGATATACATATGATATAATAGACATATAATATAGATTTTATATAATGTTTGTTTAATGGGTTTAACGTCCCACCGACAATAATTCGATGTCTACTTTAGGTCACAGATAACGTGCTGTCACACTGCAGTATCGCGCCGTAGACATTTGGCATGATACCATACCCGGTCACATTATTCTGACACCAGGTCAACCAGTCCTGGCACAATTCTTATATGCTGAGCGCCAAGCAAGGGATCTATAACAATACCATCTTTTTACGACTTTGGTATGTCGCGACCGGGGATTGAACCCATGACCTCCCGATTCCGGTGCGGACGCTCTAACCACAAGAGCTACAATGTTTTACATATATTATGGCAATATGAACAAAGAATTTTAACAATGATAAATGAAAAATAGTATAAAAAAATTAAAAAGATAAATCAAAGGAGGGTGTTTCCGAAAATCATTTTGAGCAAATCCATGTCCATTCGATCTATATAATGAAATACCAGTAATCAGGTCTTTCCTTTGCGCTTCTATAAGTAATATAAACGGTAACAAATATGTTGAAAGAAAATAAATTGAAAGAAAGCAGCGGATAGAAAGCATCTCATAGTCCACGGAATTATCGTGGATATTTTGTTGTCATGGAAACTTCAGATCGGGTTCAGGTTCATTCCGGAGGTCCGAAGTTTCCTACAGCCCCTGGATATATTAAATGTTTCGGACCAGTACTCTGATTATATAATACAAATGTATGCTGCATACATCTGCTTTATCAAAATAAATATCACACACACGTATTCAACACTCTTCAAGAGCGGCATTTCCTTGTTTGTATATCTACTTCAATACATTAATAAATCAATTCATTGAAATATATCATGCTTCTTAATAATAGTGATTTTCTCAATTAATTTTTATCTGATCATAATATAATAATATATATATTATATATAGATAACAGTCCCCGGTGGCCGAGTGGTTAGAACGTCCGCCTCGGGTGCGGGAGGTCGTGGGTTCGATCCCCGGCCGCGACATACCAAAGTCGTAAAAAATGGTACTGTTATAGCTCCCTTGCTTGGCGCTCAGCATATAAGGTTAGTTGCAGGACTGGTTTGCCAGGTGTCAGGATAATGTGACCAGGTGTGGTATCATGCCACATGTCTACGGCGTGATACTGCAGTGTGACAGCACTATATCTGTCTCAAGTACACATCGTCTCCAAATGACTGAAATACTGTCGGTGGGACGTTAAACCCAACAAACAAACAAAGATAACAAAAGAGTATACTTTAAGAAATACCTCAAAGATTTTAACTTGTGAATTTCTTAAAAGATAATTTTGGTAATATATACATGATATATTCGCAAAAATGAATGATTTAGTTCAGTTTATATGTAATAACTATTCAATGAAGATGCAAATAAAATAGTACAACGATATTAGAAACGTATACATCATGTATCAATCGCCGGATGATATGTTAACGATAATTTCAAAAAATGTCACGATACGATACCTTAATTGCATAAAACATAATACGATGTTTAAAGAAAATAGATAGCTAGTTATCATGTAGGAGAAATAAAGGAAATTCTGGCTCTTTTCTTTTTTTTTATTTTTGAATTTTAAATCGCTATCCGAAAATAGCGTATCTATATACTGAACAAATATAAGCAAATAAACGGATAAACAGCGAATTATACTCTGATAGGAATCGCGGGGACGTATCCTCGAAGATTTGGCAGATACGGTTTGGTGAAAAACACACACTTTTTAAATTGATGATTGAAAAATCTATCACATCCAATTATTCAATTATAAATCTGTAACAGTTTTGCATTGTGACATATTTTGACACCTTCATTAATTGACACGTCTGGAGTATGAACAATTATCCGCCACATTTCTGGCCAATGAGAATAGCCGCTACAAACAACCAGCTAATCAGAATGGAGATTTCTGAAATGACACAAATCACGTGTCTAAACTCGGAAAAGACAAGATCAGCTCTGTCATCAAGCTGAAAACAGATCAACTTTACTTTTTAATTAGTGGGACCAATGTATATAAAGATTCACAATCCATTTGGATCAGTACCATTTAAGCTTTCATACTCGCATCATCTCTAGAGCCGATTACACCACATTACAAAGTTTTAATTAAAGTCTAATTTCGACGAAAACAGTTGCTATGGATATTTGTGATGCTGTAACTAAGTTGACGATCGGAGAGGAAGGAAAGGACTTTCTCAATCAAGCCTTTGCTTACGATGGCGATGGTAAGAGAAATACTCACTTGTTGAACTCCACTTTGTGAATTAAAATATGTTCTGACCTCTATATACATGTAAAACGTATTGAGATTTAATGTGGTCAAATAATGGAACTGTATTTATGGTCAGATGTAATTGGCAATTGAAATCCTCTTTATTTACAATTTAATTACAATTACAAAGTCTATGCATCTGTTTTTTTCAGATTCCTCGTCCGGTTATGACTCTACGGACATGTCTGATGCTGAATCAGTGTGTTCCCGAGATTCTCGGGGAAGCTGCGAGAATCTCGTTCTCGGGTTCAATGGACGAAACGAAGAAATGATGAAGTTCAAGAACACTCAGACACTTTGTGACAACTTAAAGCTCATTCTTTCCATGCCGGAAATGTGTGACGTCACATTCCTTGTGGGTCCTCGAGAAATTCCCGTTCATGCTGTCCGTGCAATTCTTGGAACCAGGAGCAGGTATGAGGGTTAAACAGCATTTCTAGAGTAATTGAAATTGGATTAGATAGCTTTTCTAATAAGACATTCTAAAATTTCCTTTCCCCGTTCCATAAGGTTAAGAATATCAAACGACTCATAACTTTTAACATAATTAAAACGAAACAAAATTAAAAATAAACTACAATGTTTTAAATTTGAAGTAGCTTTTCATTTTTTATTTGGTTCTGTATTTTTCTTTTAGAATCTTCTATCAACTCATCCTGAAGCACATGTCTTTAAAGAAGGAGGAAGAGCAGAAATCGTCCAAAAAGAGCAAGAAATCGTCCAAGCACCAAACAATCGGACTGTCTCGGTCGTTATCGGAGAGGCTGACCATTCCGGTGAATAAGTATGACCCTGAGGTGTTCTCTCTTCTGGTCCAGTACATCCACTGTGGGTCAGTGGTCATCACGGAGCAAACCGTCGCTGGTAGGTATATTTTAGCTTCCTACATGTGTTTAGTACATGTTTGTTTATTTATTTTTTAATCCATCGGAACTGATATTATGATGAGTATAGAGTGTGACCTTTTTTTAAGGGTTGTAAAATTTTATTACTTTTAGAAAATTAAATCATTACACATTCTTTTTAAAATTCCAGGTTTATTTTGCGGCGCCACCCAGTTCGAATTGCCTGAGTTAGCAGACGCTTGTCTGGACTTCGTGGAGAGATGCTTGACTTCCGGTCAGAGCGAGGGACTTCTGGACTACACCCGGCAGTACAGACACCACAAATCGTCACAACTGCTCTTTGATAAGGTGAGACATGATTATATAATATATAATCATTCTTCTTAAATCATATTTTATTCATCATTATCATCATTCTAAAAATCATTACTTTACCATCATTTCTTTCCCTTTTCCAAATAATCGTATACTTCTTCTTCTTCAACTTGATGATAGAAATTAAACCAAAAATACATTTATCATATCTGACACATGATAAAAGTTTGTATACATTTACTTAAAATATCATAATCTGAAAAAATATTATTCATATTATAAATGTGCCTCATTTTATCTTTTGTAGATCTACGCCGTGCTAGACAAGAGATACCAGACCAACATATACCACTGAGCGCAGCGTGAGCGGTGCACGTACATTTCGTGCATGGCATGCATAATTTCAACATAACCATCGACGTTATAATGTATGTTGCGGTACGGGACATTGCATAATTACGAACTAAATAAGGAAATACATTATCTTGTGTAATTTCTTCCTGGAAGGCAGTTGTTAAGAACTTGTTTTTATATAATATTTTTATAGTGCTTGTTGTTATCACTTGTTGTTAGTTTATTTTATAATAAATATGCCATGAAAAGAACACGTATTAATCTTATTTACAAACGTTTGTCTGTTATAAAGGAGAGAGAGAGAGAGAGAGAGAGCAAATACCTTCAAGAACTATCAACATTTGCACTATGCTCATTATTATCAAGTTATTGTGTAAGACACGTGCTCTAAATCATCCTCCTAGAGCCTGTGACATTCGCCGACACATTTTTGAATAACATGTGACCCTGACTTTTGAGCTGAGCCAGCTACAAACACTTCCAACATCTCATACAACAAGTGTTCATACATATTGATTCTTCTATATTATTATCAGAATATTTTTTCAAGAAAACATGTCTATCACAAACCCTCCAGGAAATCAACGAAAATTAATGTCCGACGAAAATTTATGATTATGCAGTATCGTGTACGTCAATTCGTATGCATTTACTGAAAATACGTACAATAAAGATTATTCATCACTGTCGTCCAAATGAACACATTTTGGTGCAATTAAAAACACTTTATCATATACCACGCATACACCTAACCTTTGTCGTTATCGATCATTTAATAGCAGAGCTCCCATTCGTTGCCTTATGATGTTATGGTGATTTTTGGACCAATGGAAACCATCGTTCTTACAGCGACTTTTCCACACGGAGACCAACGTGGATATCTTTTTTCAATTAGCATATGACAGTTTCAAAATAAGCAATTTACTGAAACAAATACGATTTTTTTTAAATGAAAACAAATGGAGAAACCAAATTAGTTTGCAATGATATGAAATCTTATAGATTTTTTAACATTGTCAAAACTTTTCGCTGATTATTTCCCGCAATTCCGTGAAATGTATCGAAAATCGAGCGAAGATATAATCTGTACAGTGATCGTGTTACGTATGCGCTTGTGACATTTAAAAAAGGACAACATATATAACATACACAGCTGACATTCTGACGGAAGGAAATGTTAAAGCATCGTTTAAACTTCCCAAACACGTAAAGAACTCGATTTTTGGCGGCACCATAGACTACAAGTGAACGTTATCACTTTACTGTTGAGGAGTATTTATATTTGTAGATCTTCATCTCAGTTGTCCACATGAAACTGCTGTATTGTACGTATCTTTAAGTTGTTCATCTGTGCTATTGAACGTATCTTTAAGTTGTTCATCTGGGCTATTGTACGTATCTTTGTACGTAAGTTGTTCATCTGGGTTATTGTACGTATCTTTGTACGTAAGTTGTTCATCTGGGCTATTGTACGTATCTTTAAGTTGTTCATCTGGGCTATTGTACGTATCTTTGTACGTAAGTTGTTCATCTGGGCTATTGTACGTATCTTTAAGTTGTTCATCTGGGCTATTGTACGTATCTTTAAGTTGTTCATCTGGGCTATTGTACGTATCTTTAAGTTGTTCCTCTGGGCTATTGTACGTATCTCTTTAAGTTGTTCATCTGGGCTATTGTACGTATATCCAAGTATCCTATGTACATAACACTTGCCATCAAACCGTTCATGTTAGATTATATCGGATATTTAATTTTAAGTTTTTCTTTTCCTTCAAACATTATCGGTGATATAAAGCTAGTTATTTGTTCTGATACAGCGTACACATTTGTGAAATTTGTTAATATTTGAAGAGCAATCGTAATCTAACAATCGTTGGTTATATTAAGCTAGATGAACAACTCCTTAAAAGATTGCAACAAAGTTACTAAACTTATGTACACAAGTACATAATTCTGTAGATTATTTTGACGCATTATATGATGCATTTCAGCTACATGGAACCGTTGCTTCACTTTTTGCATTTATTTTATGCAATGTTCTGTTCTTCTGTCATAGCAAGATACTAGTAAAGTCTCGTCATTATGAGATGTTTTCTTTCGATATTACGAGACAATATCTTGTAATAACAAAATAGTATCTCGCTATAACGAGAAAAGATCTCGTATAAACGAGATATTTATGTCGTTATAAGGAGAAAAGACGTCGTCAGTACGACACAAATTATCTCATTATTACGAGATAATTATGTCGTTATTTCGATATCATATTTCGTAGTAACGACTTTAGTATCTCGTATAAACGCGATAAGATCTCATAATAATGAGATCATTTCTCGCGATAAAGAGTATCTCGTAATGACGTCACAATTAACCGAAATAACGAGTTTTTTTCTCCTTAATATGTGGTTAGAAGAACAGTTGCGTTATACGCAATTTTTTAAATAACATTGACATGTAGCAAAAATTGCATAAGACAAATTAATAAATTTGATTATTGCTTGGATAAGTGTTAACATCTCTCACTCTATTTCTATTTCTCTCTAGTTTTTTTCCTACTCGCAATGTCTGCGCGCGCCCGTGTGTTTGTGTGTATGCGCGCGAGAGAGAGAGAGAGAGAGAGAGAGAGAGAGAGAGATAATGCAGATACAATACTTTTAGTATTTCATTTGAAGAGAGTGATTTGTTTACGTACTTAATGTCTTATGGTTATAAGTAGCAATTCATATCTGTAATCAAAACCAAAATATTTTCTTCACATTTTTATTTTCACTCAATATCATTTAAACAAAAATATTTTGCAATAACAATAAATATAACAAAGTAACGATAAACGTAACAAGAAAATTGCTTCAGAAATATTTTTCTAGACAGCATTTCCATGTGTTCATATACCACCTCTCATGCAACCGACTGAAATACTGTCGACTGTCAAATACTCTAGTCAAGTCTCATACAACCGCTAGCGTTCCTGAATAGCGTAATGGTAACACGCTCCAGGGTTCGATTACGATTCGAGGGTACAGTTGTTGCCCGTCTAGACACATGTTTTCTCCGGGTTCCTCCCATGACCACATAAGCCGCCACCAGAGCCACCGAGAGTGATTAATAGAAGTTGTGATAACTTGTTTCGTAATCGATGTAAAATCCAAACTAAGCCGTTTGCATCACTTGTATGCGAGGTTTCTACATGCATGTTGCAGTTCTGTCTTAGGTAAAGATATTCATTCATTTGTCATCTGAATTGATCGCCATGTAGTGTGCTGGGTTCACTCTTGGGTTCCATGACTGTAGTTTGTTGGCAGCCGCGTACCAGACGGGCACAAGTCTCGTTCTGTATTAACTGATAGGTTATATTATATGACTTATCATATCGTCTGCATTACGCAGCTAGTACGAGGCTTCAAACAGTCGATTCTCTTCCAATTGGAGACCAATCAGCCTTATATTTTTGGTCAAGAACGGAATATATCTGAAATATAAATACAATATACACTCATTTTTTTTTCAAGTAAGATATTGATTATTTCAAAGATTTTTGATTGAACACGTTTTTCATTAAAAGATTTGCACATCGGCATTCTTGTTTTCATCGTGCGAAACTTATGTTTGTAGGCTCATATTTTTTTAACTCATGAATGAAGAAGTTAATTTGAAAACGGATCCATGTTTTTAATTACCTTATCGAGAATCATGGGAGTTTTCTTGTGCTGGTTGTAACAGCGAGCAGATAACAGCAGGTTTTCACCGCGACCGGAAGCCAGGCTGCGGTCCAAAAAGTCCCAGCATGCCTCTTCGAGTTCCGGAAGTTCGAACTGGTCAGCTCCACACAAAATTCCTGCATCAGAAATATCAATATAGATATTGTGTTGAATCATTTTCTTGACTTACCAGAAATGGCAAATACCTCCAAGCATTATATTTTCAGACAATATCAAGTTTCAGATAAAATAAAGTTCAAGTATGAAGAGGTGTAGAATGCTTATATATAGGAAACAAAATACAAATGTTAATCTTAAAAGGCCAATTATTCTTCCTATAGTAGTGTATATTATCGAACAGAAAAGCAAAATGTGTGCTACATATTTGTTAGAGATGTAATCTGTTCTCGTTTACGACAACATTAAAATTAAAAAAATAAGCAAAAAAATAATTTACTTCAGAACATACAATTGTTTACAAAATACCTAATTTGCATATCTTCGTCAATTTTCTAAAGATTCACATAGACCTTCCGCATGTCTTCGCTAACGAATCACGAGTGCGTTAATAGAATTGATGACGTAGCAGATATATATATTTTTATTTCCTCCATACATTGAAGATTTCACAAAGATACACAATCACCAAAAAAAAAAAAAAAAAAAAAAAAATGAGCCTTTAACTGAATAAAAATAAATAGAAAAAAATGATAAGAAATTCAAACTCAGACTGACACCTACCGGAAACAGTATCATCCGTGATGGTGACCGTCCCGCAGTGAATGAACTGTATGATGCCTCGGAACACCTCGGAGTCGTACTTGTTGACAGGGATAGACAGTCGGTCAAACATGGACGGCTTCTTGTATTTCTTGCTTTCCTTCTCTTGAAGCAACTTCCGGATCTGGAGATGCTTTAGCAGCAAGTTGTAGAAAATCCTGCAACAAAGACATATATTGTTATTTAGCTTCATCCATGTATGCATTTATATTGATGAAATAGAAAGCAATGATTATGATAATAATTATCACCACACCCAGGATAGCGTTATCTGTGATGAAAACGATGATGAGCGTAGTTTCAAGATGATGATTATTTTATACGATTTTTTTTTTCTATTTTACTTAAATGAAAGTTGCGATGAAATACCTATATTTCGCTCATTAAAAAGAAGCATTAAGTACGAACGTAAGAAAGAAGAAGTAACAAATACATTAAAATGATATCGCCTTTGAAAAAAAAATAAGAATAAAAAAAATTAAACCTCACCTGCTACGTGTTGCCAATATTGCTCGTACCCCATTGATAGGTATCTTGCTTGGTCCCACGAGGAACGTGACGTCACACATTTCCGGCATGTCCAAGATCAACTTCAGATCCTCGCTAAGACCATTGGTACTCTTGTACTTGACGACGTTCGGCGCTAGTACCCTCGTCTCTCCGATGTAGCAATCTCGTGAATTTCCGGAACAGTCCGATTCTGTATCGGATAAATCCGTAGAATCGTATCCGGAAGATGAGTCTATGGAGAAAATAAGTAAGAGAATAGCAAATTTATTTGTCTGAAATGTTATAAAAAGAAATAAAGTCAGTATCTGATGTATTTCCTTGCGTATATCAATTATTACCACGGCAATTGCTGTTACTAATACATATGCTGCTTTTATTATTGAAACTTACCATCTCCTTCGTCTGCAGCATGGTTGGAACAAGATAAGGTATCCTCAAAACGTTTATCCTTTGACAGCAATGGCTGGAACACATCATTTTTATCCATATTGATCGTAATTTTGAGCACAAATATAGAATATAAAATTGAAAAAAATGTTCCGGGTCTGCGCTTTTCTAGACAAGCCGTGTAAGAAGGTAATTTGGATTTGTTGTAGCTCTAGAAAAAATGTAGGTTTAAATACAGTTTGGATGATTGGGTTTTAGAAATCATTCTACAAGTTGTGAAAAAGAATTGCGATGAGTAAATATTTGCCGCTGCAGAAACATTGAAAGCCATATTGAACAATGCCATGATCCACTGACTTTTGATTGGTTTACCAAATATTTCTGACATCTGATTGGATGATCAGACACACCTCTATTCAAACCTCTCAGATGGGTCCTCAATAGTGCGTGATTTTGTGTTGACAGAAAACTGATCAACCATTCAGGAGCGGCAAACTTGATGAAATACTTGACATTGTCTTCAACAATTGTTACAAACACAGATGCGTTTGTGTTTTTCTACTCAATCTTGAGTATCTAAACACTGGGTCGCCGTTCCCACCTACTGTTTATCCGTTATATGTTACGTTTTTATCACAATTATTGTTCCATTTGCGTCTCTCTAATTGAACAGGACTGAGGAAAGACGCAGGCCGCTGTGATCTTTTAGATTTGAATAAGGAGGTGATGGGGGAATGTTGAAGGTGTTTCGGCTTTTGATTAAGAGAAGAACATCAAAAAGGATCAAGTGTGATTTACAAAACATACATTTGATCCGCGAACATGTATTTCAAAAAATGAAACTTACATAATAATAACATGAAATAATGTATATAATACAAAATATATAGAATATGCATCATAATATGATATACATTTAATATACATCTAATATTATATACATCTAAATATGATAAAAATCGCATATTATACACCGTGGTCCAGTGGTAACGTACCCGACTGCGAGTCCGAAAGTTGTGGGTTTGAAGAATTTCAATGACCTTTCGAAGCACTTAGAACAAGTCCAACCCAGGAACCGTCGAGACTAATTTGTATAAGTTGAAAGAATTTGATTTTAAATCATTGTGAAACTTAATGAATATATGTTACCCATCTTATACGCATCATATACACATATTTGATAAAGTATACGTCTTATATAATATGTTATAAAATGTAAAATACACCTTATATACGTGTTTCTTATTGTCCAGGTAAAATAAATTTAATATAATATGCATTTGATATAAGATATATCTACATGTAATGCATAAATTCATAATATATATCTAATAAAATATACATCCCATGTAAAATACACCATAGATAAATCGAATATACGTTTTATATGCATATTTAATATACATCTTTTTAGTAAAGATAATCTAAAAAAACATCTAATCTTATTAACGAGAAAAGATTGATTTTTTTTAATAAAAATAGTTCTGAAGTATGTGAACTTACATAGTTCTAATATACGTAAGAAAGGAAAAAGACATGTTGATGCAGGGTCTATTTATATACTAGGCTGTATATACAGAGACCCTGGTTGATGGTAGCGAAAAGCAAGCAACTTGTGGTCTGCAGAAAATTTCAATGTCGGCGGTCCGACACTGGTTATTCTAAATGTTTAAAAATAAAAATCTGAAAATAAATATCAGCAGCATACATTTGCAATTTTACATAATGGGAAAAGAGCACAAACAAAACGATTACAATTCTCTCGATATGTGTTTCCGTTTGTGAATAAATCATTGTATTTAACTTTAGCTTCTAGCATTATTTTGAGAATTAATAATGCTGAAAAACATGGTTTGATCTTGCATTATCATTTGAATTGGAGATTTTGTTTAATATACCGGTTTGTACACATAAGCATGGAATCTATATTGAAATAATTTCGGGTATACCTACCTATGCTTAAACTGTCCCTCAGATTATGCTGTATTATAAAAATAGTGTTGTACTGTAATACACGTAATATACACTGTATTTGCAATATTTCGTTTTCGCAATGTTTTGATAAGTGTAAGGTACATGCTTTTTCCTTATAAAGAGTTGGTTTAAATGGAGCAACGCATATATCATTTCATATGTAATTAATAAATACATTGAATATGTTATCCCTCTTAGTTGTTCATATAAATGTGCCATTTAAATGCAACTAAAACTGATGCAGTTGTATTACAGAGTTATACGCCTGATCTGATTATGAGTCAACATTTGCTCGCAATCGATAATTCTAAAAACAAAAATTATTTGCATGAACTTGATCAAAGGGAGAAAAAAATGACACGGTAATAAAAGAACAGAACAGAATAATCGGAGAAAGTTTTAGACGAATACGTTTGACAAATAATGATATTAATCTCAAGTGAGAAACACACTTTTCAAATTGATGATTGAAAAGTCTGTCACATCTAATTATTCAATTATAAATCTGTAACAGTTTTGCATTGTGACATATTTTGACACCTTCATTAATTGACTCGTCTGGAGTATGAACAATCATCCGCCACATTTCTGACCAATGAGAACCGCCGATACAAACAACCAGCCAATAAGAGTGAAGATTACTAAACTGTCACAAATCACTTTCAT
>CM037782.1:64817057-64867057 GCA_021229015.1 Solen grandis
TCATACAGTGTCAGAAAGCAATTAATACTAAGAACTGAATTAATATAAGGCAACAACTGTGAACATAAATTATAAACATAATTCATTCATAAATGTTTCATAAATTTTAATGTAAACTAAGTGTACAGTGATTTTTTTTCCTTGAATTGTAAATGGGTCCGTTTTTGAAAAATTACTGTTGTTTTTCTCAAAATTGTAGAAAAAAAAAGTAGCGGTATTTCTGATGGTGTGAGTAGAAAATGTGGGCTATGACAGAATACCTTGCAATTTTTCTGCAAAATGGTAGGGAATTGTTTATATTTTCAAGAAATTTAGGCATTGTGGAAGAGAAGCACCTGAAATCAATTCAGCTGAGTAAGAAGGATTTAAAACATGCCTCAGAGGCCCTCTATCAAAAATGCACTTTTGAATTGTGAATCAATTTGGTTCCTTCTAAATTGTGGTGGGTCCTTTTACGGTACCAGTTATGGAAGGAAAACAATCACTGGTGTATCCCTTTTGGATATGTAAGATGTTGCCATAACCCTTTCCCTCATATAGACTCATTTTGACGCCCTCCATAGGTACCACATAAAGCCTGATCTGCAGAAAACCACAGTTAAACCTTACCAAATTTAATTATAAAATCCTCATTTCCAGACCACCGAGGAGCAGCAAATCGCATAAAACCTGATCAGCCTGTGAGTTACTCGCAGGCTGATCTGGTTTTATGTTGTTCACATAGGTCTTTTCATGGTTTCCTCTATGAGGGAAAGGGTTAACCCTTTACCTTATATAGACTTATTTTGACACATTGGCAAACAGGGCAGACCAAGATCAGACAGCTTTTTCAGAAGCTTCCTGATCACAATCTCTGTTTGCTCATACAATAGTGTAACTCAAAAACAAACAGAAATACATAAAGAAAAGAAATATCCATTCATAAGATTCATTAAATTTCATCATGTCATAAATTAATTATTTGGAGATGGATATTAAAGAGGTACAAGGTTTAAGTTGTAGTATGTGTATTGTCTATGGATGATAATTTGATCAAATTGTCAGAGGCTTATAATTCCTATGTAATTATTATGTCTCCCAAACGAAGGTTGGAGACTTATTGTTTTTATTAAGTAATGCAGTTCATATTCATGAATCGGGTCAAATCAGAATTCTTTTGAAAAAAACCAAACAAAACATTTTCTTTTCATTTTTCAGTGTTAAATGTAAATGGTTTTATATAAATAAACTGACAATCACCTGTATGAGTCTGATCACTCACTGATCACATGGAGTCATTCAGAAGCTTGGAACCATGCCAGTGTCTATGGCTGTATAGAGGCAGAGCTTCTGTTTTGGCAAAGTCTCCAACTGATAAAGTTCAGATATTTGCCCATTTTATCAGCATGGTACTGGTTACATGGTTGTCTATATGTTGCTTGCCAAATGTTAGACCTGCTACCCCTTTAATTAAACCATTTATTACACAGAAACTTTGATAGTGTTTAATCATGATTTAAGAGCTATCAAAGAAACTGGACCTTCCTCTTGTCTGGATTTTTATGCCTCTGTAGTGGCCAATTAACTTGATGCCAAAATAGGTATAGCCACGCCCCAAATGTTTGTCGGAGGTTGTTGAACTAAGGTAACTAATGAAAGCAAGATTCACGTGCATTTGTTTTTCAGGAGATTGTACAGCTTTTCTCTGGTTAAACCGATATTGACATTCACATGCCCATAACTCTGAAATACAGTCATTTGGGGGGACTTTTTTTCCATACATTCGTAGATTTGTGCTGATTGTTGGTATGTCAGTGAACCTATAATGATGAGTAACAGAATGTGTTTGCATATAGTCACCTTTACCAATTTTTGATGGAGTTATAACACTTGATGGAACATTTCTTAAAAATGGACATTTTCCTGAGCTTACTCTAAGGTACTTGCTATACTATTACATACTTAGTAGGTTTGTGTACTGTGAGTCAGAGAGTTTGCATTTTGCTCCCCTATGCACGTTTTTGACGGAATTCTGGCCCTTGAACTGATAAAATTTCTTCCACAAAGTTAATTGTAGGGGTGAGCATTCTTGTCAGTCATACTGGCAGACAGCGAAGGTTGTTTTTTTTTACTGTCTTTGGGAGATAATTTGTACCCTTCAAATTTGCAGTTTTCATGCGAGAATGTTGGATATTGGATAAATAATAAAGATATTACAACAAAACTAGGGAATAAAACTAATGGATGTATTGATCAGTTATTCAGTATTTGTTGTTTATAAATAAGCTGTGTAAATATTTGTATTGTATATCAGAACTATTAGTGCTGGGGCAATAACCACCATCAGGTCTAGGTAGTTTTAGTTGTTAGTATCATATTGAATAAAATTAAGTACAAATATCTCCAAATGCTATTTATAATAAAAATCTTACTTTATTATAAAAAGAAAAAGTCAACCTCAGACATACATGGTCAGGCTTTTCTAAAATTATCCAGGATGACCTTGAGAATCTATATTATTGTAAATATGTTTTGAAATATCTTTGTAAGAGAAGTATTACGTAGCAGTGCTTTTTTTTTCTTCTTTATCAGGGCCTTCCCTTCTGAAAATTTCTTTGGATTCATGCAGTTTTCACCAAATTTGCGCATCTAACTCAAGGATTTTTCTTTCCCCAGTGTAAAAAAAGGGCAATATTTTTCCAAGATATGATATTTGGGCCACTTCCCCAACGTCTGAAGAAATAAGGTCTTTGTGTATATATAGATGTATTTCAATAAAATGCTGTTTGGTATTCAAGCTGATACTTTGATGAATTTCCCTCAGTTTTACATACATACTCAAAAGAATTACACCTGGAGTTAAATTGACCATTTCCAACTCATTGAATATTTAGTAAGTCAAACATAACTTACAGACTTTAATCATATGTTTAGATCTGAAAAATTCTAATACGATAATTTTTTGTGATCTTCTGAAAACGTATGAAATGAAGTTCAGTTTAATGATATTTAATGAAGTCCAGGTGGTATGTATGTTACGTTGGATTTAGATTTATAGATAGTATTTCAATGGCAGGAATTGATTTCTGGTTGATATTGTAGACCATGGGTACATTTGAATGGGTATGAATGTCATCGGAATAGAGTATTCAAGAGAGAGAGAGAGCTATTAAATGTACTACGGTAGCTTATTTAGTCTGTGAATTAAATCTCCAATACTGGCAGGAAAACATGTAGGATTTTTTTTATGTCTACAGAGAATTAATATCAGCCTCAGGTGATTTTTCTAGTTTTAGTATGTTTATATATGGCTTCTTTGAGAAAAGAGGGCAGCAATGTTTAGTTAAGGATAGCTGAGTGGTATCTTAAAGTCTTTTAAATGTAAAACTTCATTTAAGCATACTCAAGGTTTTGCAATTTTTACTCATTATACTCCAAGACAACAACTTTTTTTTGTGTGGGGTGGGGAGGGTATACTTGAATCAGGTTGTTTGTCCGTAGAAAAAGTTTTGTATGCATTTCTTCTTCAACAGTTTTTTTTGTCAATTTTGATGAAACTTCACAGGAATCTTTCCTGTCATGCGAATTTGTGCACCAACAATTTTCATTATGATTCATCAACGTTTCCCTTAATAGCATATATAGGTAACAAATCTTGCGTGTCTAACTCCTTCTACACTATTGTTGTGATTTACCCCAGACTTTTACAGATGGACAATATATGAAATGATGTGCATGTGTTTTTGGAAATTTGTTGTTACCATTCAAGCCTGAGTTACTGCCCTTTGAATTTTCTTCTTACATATAAATTATAGGGGATACATCTTGGGTTATCCGTCAGTCTGTCCATCCATAGACACGTGTGCGCTTCTTCTTCTACAGTTATTTGTCAATTTTGATGGTGGTGGGGGAATGGGGGTATTTGGGGAGTATCCCTTAGCCTTTGGTTTACAGTTCTAGTTAAACTAAGGTTGCAAAACGTCATATATATGCTGCCATGTCCCCTAAATATTGTTTGTTTTATATAAAAAAAATAGAGATCAAGTCAGTTTCTTTTTAAGTGCAAGGATTTGATGGGTGGGCTGTATTAAAAGGGGACTTTTAAATGGGCATAATTATATGGTACATTGTATAGAAAATATCATGTATATACCATTGGTCTAGTATAACGGTCTTTTTTTTTCTCTATCATCATGGGCCATTCTTAACCCTTTCCCTCATATAGACTCATTTTGACGCACTCTATAGGTACCACATAAAGCCTGATCTGCAGAAAGCCACAGTTAAACCTTACCAAATTTAATTGTAAAATCCTCATTACCAGACCACTGAGGAGCAGCTGATCTGGTTTTATGCTGTTCGCATAGGTCTTTTCATGGTGTCCTCTATGAGGGAAAGGGTTAACATCTAAAAAATGTCTTTAAATTCATGCAGTTTTCTCACAAAATTCCTATTTACCCCAGGATTTCTTTGCCCAAATTTGAGAAAATTGTGATTTTTCACCCATTTTAGGTTTAAAGGTCCCTTTACCTTCATTGAAAAAAGGGTCTTGTAGATGATGGTATATATATTTGAAATTAACCTTTAACCTGCTGAATTTCTCAAATGGACTTAGTCGACACCTTTTTTGGAACTGTTCATTATCAATTTTAGGGATAACAAGATGAAAACTTGTAGTTGGTCAGCCATCAGTAAAGAGCCAGGCCAGCCTGCACATCGTGGCTCTTTGCTGGTGGCAAAGGTTTGCATTTACGGTTCCAGCAGGGTAAGGGTTAAATTATCTACTTGATGCCTTATGATATTATGATGATGACCTGAAAAGATTTGTTGAAATTCAGTTGTTTTATGCGATAGAATATTGATAGTTACAATAATAAAGTCATTCATGACATGTTGTCTCTTTTCCCCCAGGACTGAACAAAGCTTGGGACACAGTTGGAAAAGCAAGATCAGAGGTAAGAATTGGAAGATATCAGCATGATTAACATCTTTCATTTTGTTGAGGAAAAAAAAAAATATTGAAAAAAGTTACTGTATAGCAGGTTATTTCATCATGTAATTTATTGCTGCTATTCTGTGGATGAGAACAAATCCATAGGAATAAGATCTGTGGAAGTGAACTGTTAGATGTAGTAGACAAATATTCACAGGATAAAACTCTTCACATCCCTTCAGATCATTAGATACTGATCTAAATGAAATACGCTGTGACTGTATTTCTATTATCAACAAGAGTTTGTAACCACTAACATGAAAACAACCAGTCAATGTAGTTTTCACTAAATTCTTGAAGGGTTTGTAATTACATGAAATGGATGAAAAGAACAAAGAGTAAAAATATGACAGTTTGGCCACATTTCATGGTAATCTTCTCTTATCAATGGCACACAGTGTGTCCCCTTTCCTGGTTCATTTGGGGACAGGGATTTTATCTTAATTACATGCCAAACATACAAGCTGTGTGCCAATGGTTTGCTCTCTGATGGAATTGCACTTAAAATTTATTTACAGCTGAAGAATCTAGTTTAAAATTTGCATTTGAAAATTTATAAATATACAATTAAAAAGTGAAGTTGGGATTGACTCATGACTGTTACTAATTTATTTATGTTAAATTGTAACCGGTATGGTGGATGTTAGATTATGTGAGAAGCAATATGGAGTGATCTTTCTTAGATGTAATACTTAGAAATAGAGATTTTAATATGTTTTCTTTGAATAGCAAGGGAAGCAAGCACAAAAATAAATTCTTCCTGGGTCAGAAATCGCAGAAAAATAATCCATAGAAAAAACTACCTGGTAACCCATTTTCATGGTGAAAATGCAGAATGTTACACCAGCAGAAATAATCTGCTATACAGTATATGATTCAGTTGAATGTTTAACAAAACTGCCATGACATTTCTTGATCTTCCATTATTACTTGAACTTTCTATTGACTACTTAGGTAGACCTTTAAGATGGATCAGATCTGACCAAAAGCAGTTATCAGTCAGTTTACAGGACTGCCTCTTTTCTATCCCCTCAATCCTATAAGGTTTAAGGACCCTCAACCATCAATGTTCCATAAGGGACAAGGTATCACATGCGATCAAAACTTGAGTACTACTCCTTTATATTAAAAGTGCAGCTCCATTATAACGCTAGAGATGACTACTCCTTCATATTAATAGTGCAGCTCCATTATAACGCTATAGATGACTTCTCCTTCATGTTAAGAGTGCAGCTCCATTATAACGCTAGAGATGACTACTCCTTCATGTTAAGAGTGCAGCTCCATTATAACGCTATAGATGACTACTCCTTCATGTTAAGAGTGCAGCTCCATTATAACGCTAGAGATGACTACTCCTTCATATTAATAGTGCAGCTCCATTATAACGCTATAGATGACTTCTCCTTCATGTTAAGAGTGCAGCTCCATTATAACGCTATAGATGACTTCTCCTTCATGTTAAAAGTGCAGCTCCATTATAACGCTAAAGATGACTTCTCCTTCATGTTAAGAGTGCAGCTCCATTATAACGCTATAGATGACTTCTCCTTCATGTTAAGAGTGCAGCTCCATTATAACGCTATAGATGACTTCTCCTTCATATTAAGAGTGCAGCTCCATTATAACGCTATAGATGACTTCTCCTTCATGTTAAGAGTGCAGCTCCATTATAACGCTATAGATGACTTCTCCTTCATGTTAAGAGTGCAGCTCCATTATAATGCAATAGATGACTTCTCCTTCATGTTAAGAGTGCAGCTTTATTATAACGCTATAGATGACTTCTCCTTCATGTTAAGAGTGCAGTTTGGTCTGAAAAAATCATGAGAAAAAATACCTCATTTGCCCAAAATAAGTGAAAACTTGTCCATGTTAAGTGAGAGACTGAAGTCCTTTTTGTGACTCATGCTTCACATTTTGTGAAGGATTTTTCTCTCATTTAGTAGAATTCAATGAGATTTTAAGCAAAAAATAGAGCAAATCTCTCAAAACCTCGCTCCAGTAAATTAATATTCATAAGGTCTTAAATCTGTATATGAATATTTATGAGGTGAAGGGTTAAGGTATGAAGCTACCTATATATGATGCCTGGTGTCTGCAAATGTGCCAATAGATTCTAGTGATTGATTGGCTTGTTTGAACGGTCTTATATTTCAAGGGTTATGCCAATGTCATGAGACATTCTTGTCAGGGAAAAACACAAGTAGAGATAGGAATGTGCAGTTCTAAAATTATTACAGAGCACTGAATGATTTGTACCTTTTGAATAGCCTCATCTGTGTCAGAATTGTTCCATATACTTGTAATAGGGTAAGGGGTAATATTGTTGATTTTTTTTTCCTATTATGACTCACTTGATAATATTGTAAACAATTAATCATATTCATTGGCAGTAAAGCATCTTGTAAGAGGCAATGAAATGTCATATTAATCACTTAAAAGACAAAATATTATTATAAACAAGGAAATATTATGACAACCAACCACAGCACTGACTGGGAATTTTTCTTTTATATGTGACTGGTTTTGCTATTTCTATGTTACATTTATGTTTTTTAGTGACTTCTCTGAAGATTTCTACTTAACCCTTTTCCTCATATAGACTCGTTTTGATGCACTCAATAGGTACCACATAAAGCCTGATCTGCAGAAAACCACAGTTAAACCTTACCAAAATTTAATTACAAAATCCTCATTTCCAGACCACTGAGGAGCAGCAAACAGCATAAATCCTGATCAGCCTGCGAGTTACTTGCAGGTTGATCTGGTTTTATGCTGTTCGCATAGGTCTTTTCATGGTGTCCTCTATGAGGGAAAGGGTTAATGTGACTTACGGCACAGTGCCCCCTGTCCCCGTTACTAATCACATGATATGACATAATATCATGTGAAAGCCAATAAGGTTCATCAGTTTTCTTCTGATATATCTGATGAGCCCTTTTAGCTTTCAATGGACAATAAAGGGTATTGTAAACAGTGAAAAAGATATTGTGAAAAAATCACATATCAAAAAAGATATGTGGAGGAAAATCACATGACAGAAAACGTGTCATGAAAACACAACAGGACAGACCATATATATATTGTGAATGTTGATAACTTGACAGACAAGGTAATGAGATAAAATATGCCAGACAATGTACTTTGAAAAAATCTCATGAGACGCAAGATAAACAGAAAATCATGACAAACAAGATATATTGGATATCACATTGCAGGTCACAGATATTGTAAGCAGTGAACATTTTCATGGAACAGAGAAGCAAGATACTGTAAACATTCAATACTCAAATTTCATTGAGGATGATCCTAAAATTGCAATGTAGGATAAACTGATGAAGGAGTTCCCCCCCTTTCAATTCCAGTTGCGTAAAATCGAGCAGCGTCTAGAGGAGGCGGACTGCCACCCTGTTCCCTCCCAACTGAATCAGACCGGAGAGACGAGTATCACAGACTATGGCGGCCTTGTCTGGAATTCAGACAAAAATAAAACATACAGCGTGCCAGACGAATTTGCTTCAGGGGTAAGTGTCGCCAAGATCTTGAGAAATGTTTTTGGATCATATATTTCTCTCTAAGTACTGGGTAGGAACTTAATAAAATATTAAGTATGAAAAAAAATGGGGCATATGACTTTGGTTAGCCATAAATTAATCTGTATTATCATGTAGATAATGTATTGAACTGTGCAAATAAAAATCAAACACCAGCCAGGATTTTTATATTATTCTGCTAAAGGAAAGGAGATTTGATGCAGCTTTTTCTGTAAACACTTATTGAAAATGGAATTGCACATGGTAAATTATTTATGTATTTTAGAACCTTTACTGTATTTAGATGGTCTAAAATCAACTTTAAAGATTGGTAGATCAAAGTGGAACATATGAAGACAGGAAACAATGAAAGGAAGATGTATTTTAAATCACTCATGATGTGATGATAGGGCTAAGTGAGTATAGGTCAAGGTCAATTATACAATTTATAAAGTGTAAAAGAAATTGTCTTTATATAGGATAGGGTATATTAAGACATTTCTACAAACAATAGAAAGTCAAGGCTATCATTGGCTTCTATTGTCTAGAGAAGTGTCTTCATAGATTTTATCTGACTTAGAAGTCACCCTTTATTGAGAAATCACTTGTTTGTATCAAATAGACCAATCCATTTTGAACATGGTGGAATAAAAAGTTGTTCTACTGCAATAAATTTCTGATAAATTTGTATTTTGTGAGCTTCTGATTGGCCACAAATTTAGGGTGACTTGCAAATGATGTAAATGTGACCATAGTGGGGTCATTTCTTGATTGAGAAATTTGTGAGGCGTATAAGAGCAGAGGAACAGCTCAGCTTTACTGGCCAATTGAGTGTAACTGTTTACTTCCAATACCAATTGAGTGAAACTGTTTACTTCCAATACTAATTGAGTGTAACTGCTTACTTTCAATACTAATTGAGTGAAACTGTTTACTTCCAATACTAATTGAGTGTAACTGTTTACTTCCAATACTAATTGAGTGTAACTGCTTACTTCCAGTACTAATTGAGTGTAACTGTTTACTTCCAATACTAATTGAGTGAAACTGTTTACTTCCAATACTAATTGAGTGTAACTGTTTACTTCCAATACCAATTGAGTGTAACTGTTTACTTTCAATACTAATTGAGTGTAACTGTTTACTTTCAATACTAATTGAGTGTAACTGTTTACTTTCAATACTAATTGAGTGTAACTGTTTACTTCCAGTACTAATTGAGTGTAACTGTTTACTTTCAATACTAATTGAGTGTAACTGTTTACTTCCAATACTAATTGAGTGTAACTGTTTACTTTCAATACTAATTGAGTGTAACTGTTTACTTTCATACTAATTTAGTTAACTGTTTACTTCAATACCAATTGAGTGTAACTGTTTACTTTCAAATACTAATTGAGTGTAACTGTTTACTTTCAAATACTAATTGAGTGTAACTGTTTACTTCCAATACTAATTGAGTGTAACTGTTTACTTCCAATACTAATTGAGTGTAACTGTTTACTTCCAATACTAATTGAGTGTAACTGTTTACTTCCAATACTAATTGAGTGTAACTGTTTACTTCCAGTACTAATTGAGTGTAACTGTTTACTTCCAGTACTAATTGAGTGTAACTGTTTACTTCCAATACTAATTGAGTGTAACTGTTTACTTCCAGTACTAATTGAGTGTAACTGTTTACTTTCAATACTAATTGAGTGTAACTGTTTACTTCCAGTACTAATTGAGTGTAACTGTTTACTTCCAATACTAATTGAGTGTAACTGTTTACTTCCAATACTAATTGAGTGTAACTGTTTACTTTCAATACTAATTGAGTGTAACTGTTTACTTCCAATACTAATTGAGTGTAACTGTTTACTTCCAATACTAATTGAGTGTAACTGTTTACTTTCAATACTAATTGAGTGTAACTGTTTACTTCCAATACTAATTGAGTGTAATTGTTTGCTTCCATTACTAACTGGGTATCTGTAAAATGTTACGCTGTGATTTTTGATGTTAAGTAACCAACATATAATACAGTCTTAGATACCAATATAACACAGCGGCTTTATCTTCTAGCTTTTGGTTGTTTTTTTAATCAGAGAGTCACTTAATTGATGTGATTCTGAGTTTAGTTTCCATCTGTTTAGAGTGGCCTAAGTACTTGGTTAGGCATAAGGTGGATACAGTGTCTTACACCCACCCTTGTCTGCATCTGTGTAGCTGATAAATGTGGGCCAGATTGACTGTTAAGTCGACTTTGACACTTGCAGACCATGTCTTCCTGGTCAACAACAGTTGACCATGGTCATGCAACCACACCCTCTGCAGCCAGAAATGAAGACAGAGAGAATTCTCTATCATAAGTGTGTCATATCATTATCATGCACTGTTAGTATTAGTATCTGCTAGGACATGTTACACAAAGCTTACAGA
Organism: Solen grandis; assembly: GCA_021229015.1. Lineage (NCBI taxonomy): Eukaryota > Metazoa > Mollusca > Bivalvia > Adapedonta > Solenidae > Solen > Solen grandis. The sequence continues at coordinate 64,827,990 of CM037782.1, forward strand.
GTTGAGTGTCCCAGATTTTAAATGAGTGTTGTTACCCATCATGTTGAAAGTAATTGGGTACTTGTCCATTTTAATTGAGTTTTACACATACACAGCCTGTCTGTCCCTGTGGTCTCCATGTTTTTAAAGCATTAATTGTGAAAATACCTGTTGTGATGTTGACGGTTGTATTGTAAAAAAATGTTCCTGTACATGACATAATTATTTTTGAGAAGAAAATTATCAGATAACAATTTTGCAGGGGAAAAAAGCCTGGTTTTGATTGTGTTGAATTTTGAGTGATAGAAAGAAAAGAAAGAGAGAGAAAGGATCAGCTGTGAGAGGGAAAAAGATTATCATGCTCTGGTGAACATACCTTATTCATTCAGATATATCCCAAATAGGAATAGATACAAAATATGCTGACTGCTTCTACTTTAAACTTAGTTTAAACTATCTACTTAGCCTCATAATATTGGAGTATCTTGTTTATTTTGACTTTTAATGAGGCAGACCCAGCTACAATGACCATGTTTATACATGGCTGTCTTGGTCATATATCTTGGGGGCGTACAAAACAAACATGTCTGACCACTTGACCAGTATTTGTTGACACAGCTTAACATTGTCTGAACCATAACAGATTATCAGACACCAGTAGTAATAAGTACATGGGTGTTTCTAGATGATTTTAGATTTTTTAGCAACCCTCTCCTGTCTGCAGTAATTGCAAAGCCTTTTGAGCAACCCTCCTTTGGCTACACTAGTTGCATAGATATTTGAGCAACCCTCTCTCTAGACTGCAAAAATTGTACAGCTTTTTTGAGCAACCCTTTTCTGACTTTACAAATTATACAGCTTTTTGAACAACCCTCTTCCTGAATCATTTATGCCATTCTCAGTGATGCCACGTTAACCCTTTCCCTCATATAGACTCATTTTGATGCACTCAATAGGTACCACATAAAGCCTGATCTGCAGAAAACCACAGTTAAACCTTACCAAATTTAATTACAAAATCCTCATTTCCAGACCACTGAGGAGCAGTGAACAGCATAAAACCTGATCAGCCTGCGAGTTACTCGCAGGCTGATCTGGTTTTATGTTGTTCGCATAGGTCTTTTCATGGTTTCCTCTATGAGGGAAAGGGTTAATGATCTAAAAGTCCCTGATTTGAGACCTGGTTCACTTTCTGTGATTTGTGTACCTGATTGCCATATGAAATGACAGAAAAGGCATTGAAGAAGAAAACAATCATTGGTATCAACAGTTGTATGAACTTTTTGAACTGCCCCTTGTCCTTTCCCAAATCAACACCCATCACTATAAATACACAATATTTTTGAATTCTGATTCCTTGCAATTGCAATTCATTAGAAAATACATTTCAAGCTTAGCATGCTTAGAATAACACTAGCAGTTTTATGTCTTAACATTTTAACAATAATTTGTATAACTTGTATAAAAACTGACCAGGCTGGAAGAAACAAAAACTCTGTGGTTAAATTCTTATAGACTTTGAAACAAATAGATAACACATTAAATTGTCAAAAGATTATTAGGTATCACAGATACATTGTCTTGCTCCGCACTCAGCATAAAACAAGTGTAGCTCTAGAACTGGTCTGCCCAGTGTCAGGATAACGTGACTGGGTGGGGTATCATGCCACGTGTCTATATCGGGCAGCACTCTAGAGTCTTCAAGTGACTGCTGTAATGTTTTGTTGGATGTAAAACTGTTAAACACAAGCCAACAAACTATGAACCTTAACAAACAAGCCCAGTAAACTGTTTCAACAGAATAGCTTTCTGTCTGATCAGGTTCTTCCTTGGTGTAACATTTCCCAGCCAGGTAGGAAAGTGTGAAATACTAGATGCTTAGTTGAGCAGCCTTTGGTGTAATCCTAGCTGCCTGTATACAAAACTCTTTTATTGCCTCTCATGCATTACAGAGATAAAAACAAACATACATTTAATACAATCTATTGGGAAATATTGATTGAACTTTGCCAGTTAATATAGCCGTTTTTATCATTGATGATAAATGATTGAATTAATATTCTATGCACATGATTAGCCACAATTGCATTGATAAGGGTTATCCTACATGTGTTTGTAGCTGGCGTGCTGGTGTAATGAATGCAATTTGATATTGTTTGATATAATTCATGAATATGGCGGACAGTTTGCAGATACGTTACATGCAGAATTAAGGTTATGGTTTAAGCTCCATGTTTCAATAATGTATCAATTTGAGTCAGTTTTTTGTGCCTGTGCAAAACAGAATGCAGATCTGTGTGGATTTTTAGCTCACCAGAGCACGAAGTGCTCAGGGTGAGCTATTGGGATCACCCTTCGTCCGTCGTCGTCCGCCGTCAACAATTTGCTTTAAAAGACATCTCCTCTGAAACCGCTGGACAAAATCTGATGAAACTTGGTATAAATGGTCCTTGGGTGGGACTCTACAAAAATTGCTCAAATACAGTTGATCCTTACAGAACTCTGGTTGCCATGGCAACAAAAAGAAAAAAATCTTGGAAAGTTTAAAAATCATCTCCTTCAAAACTACTGGCCAGATTTCAAAATAAATTGGTACAGATGATCCTTAGGGGTAGCACTACAAAGATTGCTAAAATTATTCGGATCCGCAAAAAAACATTGGCGTCAGGGGCCGGGCTTATTTTACAATTTTATACCCCCGAAATGAAGTTTGGGGGGTATATAGGAGTCACCGGTGGTCGGTCGGTTGGTCGGTCGGTCCAGCGGTCCGTTGCGTTATTGGAATTCAATACAACTTCATGCAATGATCAAGCACATGGAGAGGAAGTGCAGTGCACAAGAACCATAACTCCATCTTGCCTTATTACAGAGTTATTTCCCTTTGTTACTTTTCCTTGTCCGGAGCATAACTTGAAAAGTACAAGTTGGATTTGTAAAACAATTTCATACAATGGTCAACCACAATATGAGGAAGTGCAGTGCACAAGAACCATAACTCTATCTATAGGAATTACAGAGTTATTGCCCTTAGTTACTTTTCCTTGTCCAGAGTATAACTTGTAAAGTACTGATTGGATTTCAAAACAATTTCATACAATGGTCAACCAAAATATGAGGAAGTGCAGTGCACAAGAACCATAACTCTATCTAGAGTAATTACAGAGTTATTTCCCTTTGTTACTTTTCCTTGTCCATAGCATAACTTGAAAAGAACTGGTTGGAATTCAAAACAATTTCATATAATTGTCAACCACAATAAGAGGAAGTGCAGTGCACAAGAACCATAACTCTATCTATTGTAATTACAGAGTTATTGCCCTTTGTTACTTTTCCTTGTCCGGAGCTTAACTTTAAAACTTCTGGTTGGAATTCAAAACAATTTCATACAATGGTCAAGCACAACCTGTGTAACCCGGCCAAAAATCTGGAAAAAAAACTAAAGTAAAAATGTCTTTTTCATACTCTTCTTCTTAATCCTAATAACTTCATCATTTCTAAAGCAGTATTGCGGGGGTATTAATCACATTTAGTGATAGTTCTAGTTTTATATAGGGAAAAATTAAAAAAAAAAATCCATCAACTTACAACCAGTTAACTGTTCCAAGTCAAAGGTGTATTTTGTGTGGTTTTTGACTCCGATTTATCTGTACTTGAAATTGTTTTGACTGTTTTTTCCAACTGTTACTGATTTAACCTTTTCCTTCATATAGACTCATATTGACACTCTCAAAAGGAACCACATAAAATAGTCACAGTTAAACATTCCTTGTTACAGAAAACAATTGTTTCATTTTAAAATGCAGATGTAACTCTGGTGAGCGTCTATGGCCCTTGGGCCTCTTGTTCTCTCTTTCATCAAAAAAAAAATAAAAAAAATTGGCCAATGTTATTTAACCCTTTACCTCGGCTGGACTTGTTTTGACGACTTGACAAAATTGACAGACCCAAATCAGGCTGCTCCTTTTAGAAGCTTTTTGATCAAAGTTTCTTCTGTTTCCTCATACAAAATAAAAGCATAGATTCTACAGAGTCTGAACTGCAAAGAAAAATCCATTCCAAAAAAGCCATTCAAAGTTCAGTAAATGAATATTTACCAATGCCCAGGGCTAGGCTGAACAAGTTTTATATGTTGAAGGATCATCATCATCATCATCATCATCATCATCATCATCATCATCATCATCCATTTTATGTGTCTTTTCTAGTTTTCTGGGTTGCACGCTTGTCTATGGATAGCTTTCCTTGCATTATCTGCATGCTTTCAGTTTGATTTAGATTTTCTAGTGTACACCCTGGTGTAATTGTGTAGTAAAAAAGCCAGGTGAAATTCTAGGACTTGCCAGCCCTGATTCTGGAAAATGTAACTAGGTGTTGTGTATAGAAGGAATTTGCAGCTGTATATCTGTCTCATGTAGACACAGTCACCAAATGACAGAGATACTGCTGATGGCGCATACATCGCAACAGACCTTCAAAAGACAAATTGCCCAAACAAGCTGATAGTGGGACTTTTTAATGACAGGTCATGCAGTTGACTTTTTAGTTAGATATTGGAATATTGATTTGATGGAGCATAAGAGACTTGTGAGGCACATGGTGCCAAGTTGTGTCATCTGTGTATCACAGTGCGCGTAGGTGTCAGGGTTTATCTATGTCAATTACTAAGATAAACAGTACTTAATGAAAAGCAGATAAAATTTATACATTTGAAAAACTTCACAATGGAATTTCATTTATTAAACTAATGTTTTACGCAGAATGAGAGCAGTTGTGTTTATTAAGCAATTTAGAACAGGGCATTCAAGTTGACATTACAGAAAATCAATTTTAATTTTCAGTTTTAACCCTTATCATGCTAAGTTTTTAATTTGACTTGTCCTTTCTTCATTTTGGATTGTACCATTAGTTGTTTATGGGGATGTTTGCTGAAGTATATTGACTAAATAGTGCAGACCATGATCAGATTGCATAGATGTGCAGGCTGATCTTGATCTGCACTGGTTGCAAAGGCAGTCACAAGTGCCCACTGCAATGGAAGGGTCAATGTTAGTGTTTTACTGATGACTTGCATTTTCCTTATAAAATATAAATGCACATACAAATGCACTTTCTTGTCCGTTGGACAAATAAATATCAATTCATGGCCTTGGTTGGGTATAATTTCCCGACAATTTTTACGTTAGCAGAAACCATCTGAGATAATTGCTAATTTGAAATGTGCACATTCATTTGTAGATTTAAAAAGTCAGATTGTTCAGGAAGTTCAGTTGCAGTATTATATACCCTCACCACTCACACTAGGTAGGGCTTTAACTTTCTCCTGTCAGTTAGGTTGTCTGTCCAGTTAGGGACACCAATGCAGAGTGATATTGTAATATACCACCTCTTCACAAAGAGAATAAAATGAATCACACAAAAAGTTCCAATATATTCGAGGCAGTGAACTGGGGATATTTATTACATTCAGTGATACCTCTAGTTATTTCTTGGTTCTTTTTATTTTCCTTTGGCTGGTATAATTTATGTTAGTTCTGGATCTTTTCCAAGTGGCCCAGCTGTTACTGAGAGTGTCTGGCACTCTAGGTTAGTCCTCCCAAAAATATCTAGTGTCCCCAAGAATCGGAGTCATTAAAGGTTAGTTACAAGCTCTTTTTATTTCTCAAATTCTTTGTTTTTCCTACCCCACTGCTTCCTTTGTAGCTCATAAAAGTGTTTAAGACAGGTGAAATAGCTATTTATATAAGATTTGAATGTTTGACCAGCATTCCAATAGATGATTCGCGATCCTGATCTTTCTTAAATATGGGTACATTTAAGTACAGCGTATGCCCCAAAAACTTTGACTGACCGCTAAATTAATGGTAAAAGTGTCATAAAACACCTACACTGACGGAGTTTTGTTGTGCTTTATCACAGTTGTGTGGTACATGAATCAGAGTTAGTTGGAAATCAAGAGGAGCACATGATGAGGAGTCAGGCTTACGTCCGGTTTTAATGTGATCCCAGCTGATTGATCATACACAGTAAAGATAATGGTAAAGCCATGAGCAGTCTCTCACGGGCCACCTGATCAAATTATGGGACAGTCATCGAGATCAATGCTGGATTAGAGGGGTATTGTGAAGATAAACAGGCACTGTTTGCATGGTCCAGTTTTTAGGGTGTACAGACATGCATACATTGACACACCTACCAGTAAAAGCACATTTACTTGGTCCTTTTTGGGGAGACCTTTTGATTTATGAATACCATTGGGGTTTATAACTTTGTGGGTAGCACATTCATGTTTAAATTCTGAAATGGAAACATGCAGTTTAGAAAACAGGTGTGAATTGTGATTGAGATTGGATAGGATTTTGACAAGATGCAGTTTTTGTATTTTGATTAAGTTATAAAATGATTAAGGCTGTCTGATACTTTGCTTTTATGTTAAAAAAAAAAGTTTAGTGTTTCACATTTTGTTTCAAATGAAAGGAAATAATGAGTGTATACATAGGTGATGTGATGTACTGTGGGAATGTGGTGGAGGGGACAGATTAATCCCAGGGTCCGGGTTCCGGAGGTTCAGTCTAATGACAGGTTTACTGGACCAGTAATTGTAAACACAAGCCTTGCAACAAGTGGTTGATAATGCAAAACAGGTGTTAAAACTGATAAGTAAAATGTATGCATTTGTTGTCCCTTTTTAGCTCACCTGAGCACAAAGTGCTCAAGGTGAGCTTTTGTGATCGCCCTTCGTCCGGCGTCCGTCGTCGTGCGTCGTCCGTCGTCCGTCGTCAACAATTTGCTTTAAACGACATCTCCTCTGAAACCGCTGGACAGAATTTAATGAAACTTGGCAGGAATGTTCCTTGGGTGAGGCTCTACAAAAGTTGCTAAAATAAAGTTGATCCATGAAGAACTCTGGTTGCCATGGCAACAAAAAGAAAAATAATTTGAAAACTTTAAAAATCATCTCCTTCAAAACTACTGGCCAGATTTCAAAATAATTTGGTACAGATGTTCCTTGGGTCAACCTCTACCAAAGTTGCTAAAATTATTCCGATCCGTAAAAAAACATGGCCGCCAGGGGCGGGGCTTATTTGCCTTATATGTATATAGAGAAACCTTTAAACAACATCTCCTCTGAAACCACTGGACAGAATTTGATTAAACTTGGCAGGGATGATCCTTGGGCCAACCTTCACAAAAGTTGCTAAAATAAACTTGATCCACGTAGAACTCTGGTTGCCATGGCAACAAAAAGAAAAAAAATATGAAAACTTTAAAAATCATCTTCTTCAAAACTACTGGCCAGATTTTAAAATAAATTGGTACAGATGTTCCTTGGGTCAACCTCTACCAAAGTTGCTAAAATAATACCGATCTGTAAAAAACATGGCCACCAGGGGCGGGGCTTATTTGCCTTATATGTATATAGGGAAAACTTTAATCAACATTTCCTCTGAAACCACTGGACAGAATTTGATTAAACTTGGCAGGAATGATCCTTGGGTCAACCTTCAAAAAAGTTCCTAAAATAAACTTGATCCATATAGAACTCTGGTTGCCATGGCAACAAAAAGAAAAAAAATATGAAAACTTTAAAAATCATCTGCTTCAAAACTACTGGCCAGATTTTAAAATAAATTGGTACAGATGTTCCTTGGGTCAACCTATTTATCTCAGATGAACGATTTAGGGCCATCATGGGCCTCTTTTCTGCAGTTCAGGCTACCTCTCCAAAAGTTGATCTTTTACAGATCAGATTTACAGAAGTTGAATATTTTTAAGTGTGATATTTTGTTACATTTATGCATAAAAAGAATGTATCAGCTCATAAACAAAACAAGAAATATGTCTTGGTAGCTTAATAAAATGCAAAAAGTTACATTAAATTACAAGGCCACTTATTAAAGAGAGAGAAGTCTAACAGAGAGAGAGAGAGAGAAAACCAGCTAGAAACAAAAAAATAAATTGTACCCTTAGATGAGATTGTCCACTAGTCTGATAGGGCATTTGGGTGATTCCACTACATATGCAGAGGTGGAGAAGATAACATTACCACAAATACCATTCCTATAGCTAAGTCTGACCTACTGGCAGAGGTCACATTTTCTGGACTGTGTTGCCCCACTGAGTTAGTGCAAAAACTACATTACCTGCTACTATGTATATGAGATACTAGGCTAGTTTTACACAAAGCCACCTGATAGAGATATAAGGGTTATTGATACTATTCTAAATCAGCAGCAGCATCAACATCATCATTAAAGTGATTGTGGGAAGGGGGGGGTGAATATGCAGATTGTCTGCCTTTACTTTGGTTCATGTCAGTGTTCCAGTACACAGGGATTACCAAACACCTCTTAAAAACCACAAACGAATGATTAAAAACACTTTGTAATAAATTGCAACTTATTTCTTAATAATTAACCCTTTTCCTCATAGAGATCTAGAAAATACATGTACCTATGTGAGTAGGATAAAACCTAATCAGCCTGCAAGTCCAACTGTTACTCGCAGGCTGATCAGGTTTTATGCTGTTTGCTGCTCCTTAGTGGTCTGGGGATGAGGATTTTACAATTAAATTTGGAAAGGTTTAAGTGGGGCTTTCTGCAGATCAGGATTTATGTCAAAATGAGTTTTTATGAGGGAAAAAGGTTAAGGACCATCTCTCTTTTTGTCCATTTTCAATCAGCAGTACCACACTGAAATCTCATGATCACTGTTTTTTTCCATACTATTGCTAAAATGGGTAAGAAAAACTGTCAAGTTCCTGAGAAACATGTATATCAGTATGATACATGTATACTAGGTTGCATATAGAGCAGTGGTACTCAGGTGAGCGATTTTAGGCCCTATGGGCCTCTTGTTTTCTTAATCCACCCCCCACCCCCCACCCCTGTTTTTTGTTGTTTTTTATATTGCTTTATACAGTGATAAAAACAGATGTTAGTTAGCTTAAATTAAATATGTTGTATTTTATATTGCCTTTTACAAATGTGAGCATTTCTTTGTTAAACTTAACATCCTAAAATGTCCTCTTACTTAATGTATTGGAAGTTTCATGTACCTGCAGACCCTAACTCTTCCAATAATTGTATAAGAAAGGAATTACCTGTTGTAAAATGTATCGTTATTGATCTATAGATTAGTTAATTTATGGCATCTCAAATCATCATCATATTATATGTCTACAATAATTAAAGAATTTCTGTACTTTTTTGTTCTATATTTCTGAATAATATGATAAATTTTTTGTTGTTTTTGGACATTTTAGAACACACTTTAGAAATCTCTGAACCAAACGGCCTACACCTGAGGATATCAGGGTTGTCAAAATGTTTCAGAATAAGCAATTTTGTTTTAATAGTAATAGATTAGGCTGGGTGTCAAGGGGGCCGCAAGGCCCCCTGTGGGTGCAGGGCAACGCCCTGGTAGGGGGACCAGGTGGGCAAAGCCCCCTGGTTGAAAATGAATTTTAGCATTTTCAGTCCTACCCAGAAGCCATATCCTTGCAAGTAGTTCTCTGTTTTGCTTGTTTAAAAAATGTAGAAAGTAAAACACAAAGTGGCAAATCTTGTTAAGTTTAAGCATTCCACAAAACAAAATAAATCCATGTTTAAATTTTTATTTATTCTTGCCCACTTATAATACTCCAGTGTCATCAAGGCTTTGGCCATTGATTCAAGAGTGCATCTTCTACTCGGGATAAAAAGATGATAAAGTGACAATTGGCATTTCTGAAACTAAGACAAATTTTCATTTTTATGATCACAGAGCCTGAAAAGTTTTGCAGGATGTGAATGAATCACCAGGATGTATGTTTGTTCCTTTGATGTTAAAAGGCAAAAAAGTGTTTGCAATAAAATGCCAAGTAAAGAATTTATAAGTTTTAATTAAAGTGAAAAGTAGGTAGATAATAAAATGGTAATTAAAATCGTAAATTAAGATTTTTCCAGAAACTGCCAGAATAATACGAGTTACGGGTGCAAGCGATCATTTAACGGCGTCATTGACAATCATCGTACCGGGTGTGATACATTACTGATCACATAACTCGCTATGTAATAATTCAGATCAAGGAGAATAACAACACAAAATCTGCATTAACAGTCCCAACAACCGCTAAAGCTGAAAATATTGCCCATATTGAACCCAAAATTTAGCAGCTGCTGTTAGTCCTTTCCCGTGGCTTCGATTTTGGTTCAGCCATACTGCCAAAGCGTGTTCCAGTAAAACGCGTAACCTGATTGGTTGAAAAAATGATTATGTCCAATCGCTGAAGATGATACAGGCACTTGAAGAAATTTGTTGGTGTTGTGGTAAACAAGTATCTGTCTGTTTAATCCTGTCATGTTTAATCTGGTCAAAATATAAAAAGCGAGTCAAAAATTCAGCACATCATTGGGAAAACTAACCGATCCAAAAGCGATTTTAACCGATAATTATAATCGGCAAACGGCTCATTTTGACAACACTGGATATTTGTCAATGAGGCATGTATACCTAGTGGGAATAGTTAGACCTGCTGTTTGTAAATGATGCATGCAAAGTTATTAAAATATTCTTAATGGCTTTGCATTATTTAAGTCGTGCTTCAAAAACATACGCGGCATCTTTGATGCTTTGCACCAACATTAGTCTTGTTGTTACCTGTAAACTTGAGGTCACCCTCCATTGGTAGTTAACTGGACTGAGGTAGTCAGAAGTAAACTTGTGGTCTCCCTCCATTGGTAGTTAACTGGACTGAGGTAGTCAGAAGTGAACTTGTGGTCTCCCTCCATTGGTAGTTAACTGGACTGAGGTAGTCAGAAGAAAACTTGTGGTCTCCCTCCATTGGTAGTTAACTGGACTGAGGTAGTCAGAAGTGAACTTGTGGTCTCCCTCCATTGGTAGTTAACTGGACTGAGGTAGTCAGAAGTGAACTTGTGGTCTTCCTCCATTGGTAGTTAACTGGACTGAGGTAGTCAGAAGTGAACTTGTGGTCTCCCTCCATTGGTAGTTAACTGGACTGAGGTAGTCAGAAGTAAACTTGAGGTCTTCCTCCATTGGTAGTTAACTGGACTGAGGTAGTCAGAAGTAAACTTGAGGTCTTCCTCCATTGGTAGTTAACTGGACTGAGGTAGTCAGAAATAAACTATTCAAAAAGTCCAGCCTGATGTTCAGCATCATCTTGAAATTTACTAGCTGCTGACTGTAAAATGTTTTTATTTTGCGGTTTACAATGTTTGCAGTAATGGGACATAGACAATAAGCAGCATGTCAAAACAAGGGTATTAGGTTCCAAATTCACTCAGCTGACACTCATAATAGTATCATTATAGTACAATTACATTTGTATTGGATTTCATAAAAACTAAGTTTAGTCATTCTTAAAACGAATGACTTCCCAGTGCTTCAAGAGTGCTACACGCTGTAACTTATTCATGTTTATGCGATTAACAGGCTATGTGAATATTGTGCTATGTGTTTTTGAATTGTGTCGCGGATAAGCTGTTCTAGCGTTCACTCGTTCTCCGAGGCATGTTTTGGCCAGGTTTTCTGGTATATTGTGTTTCAACAAGGACACGTTAGTGTGCAACTTAATCCCGCTGGTTGGTCACACATCAATTAACGCTGTACAATAAAACTAATGATCTGGCAGAGGTTTCTCACCTAATTAAGAAAGTTAAACCACAATAATTGAAATTTGTTACAGGTTAGTTTGTGTAGCAAATGATAACTTTTTTTTCATTTGATCCAAAGACATTTTTTCCACAATCATCATAAATGATAAATTATTTTAAGAGTGTTTTCTGCACATCATGGTTGTTTTACAGTAGTGGTTACCAATGCTTGAAATTTTGTTGTCATTGTGTAGGTAAATATATTCCACAGTCAATTATTTTCCTCTAAATAATTTCATTGATTTTGTAGTTGACCTTGGGTAATAGACACTTGACACTTTTGTGTTTAGTAGGTTATTCTCTTTTCTTAATACTGCCGGTACACTTCTAATGTTGTTTGACTAATTTCTTAAAAAGAAACATTTTGTTATCAGTTGCCGCAGGGCTGTTTTCATTACAGATTATTAAAATAAGTAAGTCCATCGAGGCCTTGAGTAAATCTACCTGTACTGTTGTAAACTGGGTTGGGGTTTTCAAAGAGCTATTTTTCTAAAGCTAGGTATAATTATGTTAGAACCATTTTGTTGTTTATATGTAACAGTTTGTATTGAAGAGGGTTAATTTGCATCCAGCTTTTGGAAAACACAATTCAAGGTTAGATTCTTTAGGGAAGTAGCCTATAAGTACTTGCTAGTAAATAACAGCCCCTTTACACGACTGTACAGAAGAAAAACATGGAGCACATAATATTAAAAGTGCTGGTAGCAATTTTTTTACTACCAACATTTTGGACAGGCAGCAAGTTAGGAAGCATATTAATGTTGCTTCTTGCTATCACACACATTGATCAACTTTGTGCAACATCCATTTTTATAAAGTATGCATGAAGATCCTACATTTGATCTACCTCTATTTTTACTTGAACAAGATCCTGTCATGGTAACATTTGACCTTTTAATTGATTCCAACACTGTAAGATTATAAAACCTTTTTGTTGTTTGATCTACATTACTTTACCAAAGAAAGTATTTTTCTTTCTTAAGCTACACTCTTTATGGTCTAAGATTTTATTTAAGGTAAAGTCCCTGTAATTTACAATTCGGACCTCATGACCTTTCATGGAGATAACCAAGGTTTCCTAATGTTTCATTAGGGTACCTTGGTTATCTTAGTAGAGGTTAAGTGGTCCAAGACATAGAGAGAAATCCTGATAGGAGAGAAGTATGATTAACAAGAGAATTAGTTCTGAAGATACCCAAAAATATGAACAGATGGTGATTTCCTTCCTACCCCTCCTGGAAATGCAACAAAATTACAAATAGAGAGTGGTTTTAACTTCAGACGTTCATGTATATTTAGTGATATATGCAATCATTTGTAATATTAACCCTTTGCCGCATAGAGGAAACCATGAAAAGACCTATGCAAACAGGCTGATCAGGTTTTATGCTGTTCGCTGCTCCTCAGTGGTCTGGAAATGAGGACTTTATAATTAAATTTGGTAAGGTTTAACTGTGGTTTTCTGCAGATCAGGCTTTATATGGTACCTATTGAGTGCGTCAAAATGAGTCTATATGAGGGAAAGGGTTAAAAGAATACCGAAATTCATTACCATATTAGCTTGCAGAAAATTCTGAATGGAAGAGGCTTACAAATGATAAACTGGTAGTATGGACTTGTGAAAGAAGTTATATAAGAAGATATATATGTATTTAGAAGTCATTGTAGAAGAAATTCTGACACAGCCTTAAAAGCCATTTGCTAAAGACATACAGTTTATTATTACAGTCATTAATAGAAGTGAACAGGCATACCTTATGAATTTTCAGATACAAATTTTTGACTTGATGAATAGTATTTAACTGAATTTAAAATGAAACAGATTTTTCTTTGGTGTGCAGTCCCTGCAGATTATTAGAGCTTCACTATTATATAAGGAAACAGAGAAGACCCTGATCAGACAGGAGCTACTTAATCTGATTTTTGTATCTCAACATCACAGTATCAACAAGTAGCTGATTATCAGTAATTAAGTAAAACAATGTAGTTCCCTTACAACTCCAGTTCCTATATAACATGCTTCAATCTAGGGTCCCACTGTAGGTTTTCCTTGTTATTTTCTTTATTTATTTTTTTTTCAAATGGAGTCTTGACATGTGACCCCTTGGTATGTAAATTGGGAGATATTTAGGGGTCAAAATGTTACAAGTTTGCACATCATGGAATTCCCTCATTTATTTGTAATTTTTACTTCAGGTGGAACATGCACTTCATTCATCTAACATAAATTGCTAAGCAAATAAGAAAAACTTGAGGAAGCCTTTTGTTTGTCAATTGGTTAATTAGTTAAAGGGACAACTTTTGACATTTTTTTAAACAGTACATACCCAGATCACAGATGTTGTCTGATCAAGGTCTCCCAGCTGGTTTCTCATATACTGTGCCTCATCTTAAAACTGCACAGCAAAGAGAAATTTTAATCCTTTGTTTTATATATACTATTTGAAGTTCAGTAAATTAATATTCATTATGTCATTAATGGAAACATGAATATTCATGAGGTAAAGGGCTGGTATGACATACTGTAGGATACTCAGATGTTCACACAAGAGAAAACCTACATGTATCTCAGTGTGGGTGTGACCTTGTAATCTCTGTGTTGATATTCATCTTGTCAATTTGTTTCATCAAGTTTTTCAAGGGATTCCCGATCAATATCTTTGACTGATGTCACTGTTTTCTAGTCTGCAACTCTTTCATTAGTGATATTGGCTTTCCCTTTGCCTGTACGTGACGCAGGATGTTATCCGTGAAAGCCATGTATGGCTTTTCCTTATACCAGGTTTACATGTAGGTATTAAGTGTTATTAGAGATAATTATCTGTGCAAGGTGTTTTCTAATGTTGGGGAAGAGCCCTGTAGTTTTATGATTACAGAACAAATTCTTTTACTGCTTATTTCTGGTTGTATTGGTGTTAGTTTGAGTCTAATAAAAATGAGTGTTAAACATTAATGAGTTGATCTATACATGTTATCCACTGGTATTACTTGTAGCAGGATTATATTTCTACCATCCTTTCTCATTAATTAGTCCACCACCGACATCGCCATAGAGGACTATAGGTTTTCACTGCGTCCATCAGTCCGTCAAATATGTTTTCTAGGCTTTTTTTTTCTAAATGCTAGCAGATATTGATCTAATATTTGGTATGTAAGTCTACCACCATGAGTTACAGATCAAGTTCGAGTTTCATTCCGGTCCACTGATTTTTAACGAAATTTCGGGACTTGGACTTAGAAAATTTCTTTAAAATAGCAGTTTTCTGGACTTTTTGTTATTTATTGTCATTTTGACTTTCATCAAAGTATTGATCAAATAATTAACTTGTTTGCAGCGTGAGGAGGGACGGGGGTTCTTAGTTTTCTATCTGCCGTTAGGGAACTTAGTATTGCCTAAGCAATACTTTCAGAAAGCTTGTGGACATTTGACAATCATTACATCTGTCAAGTATGTAACTGTGTCAGCCTAGTGCTGACTATTGTTTTTGATCACGTTGATGACAGTAACAGTTGTGTCTGTGTTTTCTATTTCTGCATGGATGGCTACATCGTTATAAATATTCATGAAAAATTTCTGGCTTCCCAGGGATGGAAATTTGTCAGGATTAATTCACACATATAGCTAGATATTGCTGAGCTTTGCATATTTTGTATTGAAAGATCACTGCAAAGTTGGAGCATCCTCCTTATAACTAGGAGATAGTGGGTTTGATCTCTGGCTGTTACATACCAATGTTTAAAAATGGTTTGGTATTAAACTCTTATTCTTGGTGCTCACTTTATATTAGGGTAGTTCCAGTGGTTGGACAAGCTGTGGCTTGAAGTCTCCATCTAGTCACTTGGAATTTTATATGCAAGGAAGCCTTCCGTTGGCAGGCAGTGGTTCTATCCTTGTGCATTCAGGGTCTTCCTCCACCTGTAATTAGCTGGCTGTCACTGCTTGACTTGACATATTGTAACTGTGACAGTGAACATTTTTCATCAGGATATGAGCCGTCGGGAATCTTGACTTTAATGGATCTCTCATCGAAGGACATATTCTTTTTATAGATTGAAGCTCACTATTGCATTGCTAGCGTGCCGGCAATATCCATTTGTGTGCTCCGGTGACGATGCTGTTAATTAGAAACAATTAGAAGAGATAAAAGTCAATCAATGATTGGCCCAGAGTATTCCTTCCCATTGATCTAATACTTCCTGTCTTTGTTGAGATAATGTTTTTTTCTTGTTGTGAGTGATATGGCACCAGATGATGGCTGATGACACATGACAGTCCCCTGACCACCTGACATTCATAGGGAATTGACTGTTTCATACGCAGCATTAATTCATTGCTGCTTTTCAACTGATATTTTTCTCATATCTTGAATATAAGGACAAATTTCTCTGTGAATATTTTGGTCGATCTGAAAAGGTTTTGTGTTAGATTTTAAGATGATAATGGTGTTTCCTCCAGGATAGGGATTTTTGGGATTATAATTGATTATAAGTTTTAAAGTTATACACATCTCTGTTAATTCTCAAGAAACATGAACTTTAGAGATTTCCAAAGTTCAAGCATCCTTTACATAAGATTATATGGACGCTTCTTATGTCCCTCATAAGGTCTGACTTACAGGGCCATCATTAAAAAAATGGCTTGAATATGTATATATTTGCATTAAGCAGCCCCTACTCTTTCTGTTTATTTAACCTTTTGGGATTAATTATTAGATTTATCTTTCTTCTGAATGATTAAAATTTTGGGTAACTGAATTGCAAACCAAATTTTCTTCTTATAGATGGCTGGCAGTAAAAAATTAAAGAATTTACTTCATAGGTGATATAGAAATAGGCAAAGTTAGATGTAAATTATTCCAATCTCACCTACCTGGTGAGTTAACATTAGTGCAGGGTGAAAAATCAGAACATTTCTTAGAATTTTTCAGGATTTCAACTTTGGAACTGCAGGGAAGGGCGAGTGATAATTTTTAGAATTTTCCATTTCTGACAGTAAGCCACAAAATTGGTTTTAGAACATCTTTTTCTCAGTGCATTTCAAAGATAGCTATCAACATAAATCCATGGATTCATGGCAATGTCATTAATTGATCTTTGTTTGAGGCACAAATAAAAGCACCATCATAAGACTCTATAGCTCGCTTTTATCCTTTTCTTTACCAATTGACATGCCTGAAATACTGTCGAAGCGACGGTAAACTCAAATAGTCAAGTCAAATTAAGATAACAGATTAAGCAAACATGCCAAACTTCAGTCAAGTTATGTTTCCCATATTTACTATTACAGTAAAACCTCGATAATGAGACCACTATTGGGTCCACCTGAAAGTGGTCTTATTATTGAGTTGGTCTCATTATTGAGTTATGGTCTTTTCATAAATATTTCATTTCAACGTTGATCAAATTCAATACGTTTTTTAATTTGATAGATGAAAATAACATCTCTTGAATCAATTTAATGTTTTTAAAAGTTTTGTTATGAAATGTAATCCTGATTATTTTTATAAAACTTTTTTTTCACATTTAAAATTAAAATCTATGGTCATATCATGCCGATTAAAAGTCTACCTATTTTAAATTTCTCTAATTTTCCTATAATTATTAAGCTGATCGCTTATTCAATTGTTGTAGTAATAAGCTTTTTTAATCATCCGGTTGCCTCCGACTTTTCCCTGTGCTGTTTTGATTCAAGACAATTCCTTTTGAATTTAAAGATCTTAACTTTTGATTTCAGTTTTAAATCAAAGTCTTTGGAAAGTAGTTATGAAAGTGAATGACTAATATGACGGGATATCTAATTCTATTTTAGTCAAGTTTTCGTGGGAAGTCTTCGTGCCAATTAACGACCGTCAAAACTTTAGACAATCGAAAGGCGTCACGGTGATTGTTACTGCTAATCAGGGGCAGCTCATCTGGACATATAACAAATACTCGTTAGCTTGACAGGAAATATATCCGTAGATCCCAAGATTGCTCTCTGTTACGTAATATTACCAATCTCACCCATTGTTTTCACTCTCCATCGAATCTTATCTACCGTGTTATCAAAACAATCAGAATTATGGCACGTGCGACCTTCACCTGTACCGGAAACCAGGTGTCGTAAAATGACAACTTGAATCAAGTATTTCACAGGACCATCGTTCGCATTATTGAGGTCAAAAGAAGACTAATTTTACGATTTGGTCCGATCTTAGTGGTCTCTTTACGCAATTTTGAGTTGCCCGCTTTAATGAGGTGAGCGACCATTGAAATATATAGAGAAAAATTCGGGTCCGACAAAATGTGCCCGTAATATTGAGTTGGTCGTGAAAATGAGTTGGTCGCAGAGTGAGGTTTTACTGTACAGTGACAGTCTGCAATTGATTTACCACCTTCACTAGAAACATTAGATAATAAAATGTCCAGGCATTATTTGGTTTATTGTTTCAGGTAAATATCAATAAAATATGTTGTAACTTGAGATAGGATTGTAAAATTATGAATTATGAGGTTACACAGTTGAATTTTGCATGAGGTAGTTTCACGAGCATCATTCCCAATTGTATTTGTTTGATTTTCTAGCTCAGGTTTTATCCAATATGTTTATTTCGATGAATAATTACATCGCTTCATGAATCCTCAGGCATATTGTTGAGTTCAAGTATTAGAATTACGCAAAAAAAAAAAAAAAAAAAAGTTTTTATATAAAACATTATATTCCCAAAAAGTAAATAGCTTTTAAAGTAGCTTGTTCACAGATGTCTTTGACTAAGAATTTGATGTGTGCTATGTCTATCAATACCCATCTGTAGACAATGTCACCCAATGCAACTGTCAAATTGGATGCTTTCCCCATCACAGGTAATACCGTCACAGGCGGAACTGAAACTATATTTAGACTGATAAAATCTATGTTTAGATTCATTCACTTTTCCTACAATAAGATGAACTTACAAAATTGCTACCGTGCAATAGTAAAGATGTCATGTTGCAGAACATGTCCTTTAGGGATATTGTTTATTAAATTAACCAATTTGTTTTAAGTTGCGTTTTCCTGTACAGTTTCAGAGTTTATTTGTCAAGAAACAGAGACTTTACGTACATTAACAAGGAAAAGTAGAATTTTTTTTTATTTGATTTCTACCGATCATCTGTGAACAAGCTGTTTTAAAGCTCTCAAAGTTTAAAAAATCAAAATCTCCTCAAGTGTCTGAGACACTTTCAAGTATTAAAATATATTTTGATAAAGTTTTAGCCAATGGAGAATATTTAGGCAATAAGAGACCTGTGTCTCAATCCTAGAAATCATGCATACAAAATTCAACAATTTAATAGAAAGGCTAGCCCTTATGGGATGTGACTGGATAAGGGTCTTAAGTATTTTTAATAAAAAACAAAAATAAAAAAAAGAGTCGTTAACACTGTTAGAACCAGTAACTTACAAGCGTAAAGCTTTTGAAACATTTTTAGCTCACCTGAGCCAGAGGCTCAAGGTGAGCTATTGTGACCGGTCTTCGTCCGTCGTCCGTCCGTCCGTCGTCCGTCCGTCGTCCGTCCGTCCGTCGTCCGTCAACATTTTGCTTCAAACGACATCTCCTCCTTAACCGCTTGGTCAATTTTGATAAAACTTTACAGGGATGTTCCTTGGGTGGTCCCCTTTCAAAGTTGTTCAAAGAATTGAATTCCATTTGGAATTCTGGTTGCCATGGCAACGGAAAGAAAAAACTTAAAATGTCTTCTTCTCCAAAACAACCAACTGAATTTCAAAATGTTTTGGCACAGATGTTCCTTTGGTAAGTGTCTACCAAGATTGTTCAAATTATTTGGATCCGTAAAAAAACGTGGCCGCCAGGGGCGGGGCTAGTTTTCCTTATATGTCTATAGTGAAAACTGAAAAAAAACTTCTTCTCCAAAACCACTGGCGTTATTTCAAATTGTTTTGGCACAGATGTTCCTTTATTAAATGTCTTCCAAGATTGTTAAAATTATTTGGATCCGAAAAAAAACATGGCCGCCAGGGTCGTGGCTAGTTTTCCTTATATGTCTATAGTCAAATCTTAAAAAAATCTTCTCCTCAGAAACCACAAGACCTGGAGCTTAGATATTTGGTGTGCAGCATTGTCTACTAGATCACTACCAAGTTTGTTCAAATCATGGCCCTGGGGTCAAAATTGGCCCCGCCCCAGGGGTCACCTGATTTTACATAGGCTAATATAGGAAATACTTGAAAAATCTTCTTCTCAGAAACCACAAGTCTTAGCCTTTTGATTTTTGGTATGTGGCATGATCTTATGACTCTCTACCAAGATTGTAAAAATTATGACCCTGGGGTCAAAATTGGCCCCGCCCCAGGTGTCACTTCATTTAACATAGGCTACTATAGAAATAACTTGAAAATTCTTCTTTTTAGGAAATAGAAAACACATGGCCTGGCGTTTAGATTTTGGTGAAAACCCTCCCCAGGGATCACTTGATTTTACATAGACTTATTTTGGAAAAAAATCTAGAAAAATTTCTTCTCAAAACCCACAAGGTCTGGAGTTTAGATATTTGGTATGTAACATGGGCTGATAGACCTCTACCCAGTTTGTTCAAATCATGACCCTGGGGTCAAAATTGGCTCTGCCCCAGGGGTCACTTGATTTTACATAGCCTAATGATATCAGGTGAGCGATCCAGGGCCATCATGGCCCTCTTGTAGAAATTATTGTTAAGGAAGAGACTCGGGGGGAAAAAAATTGCTGCATACCTACTGGGACGATTTTCCTACATTGTTGTTGTATTTCTGACCAGGTTGTTTTTATCTGGCTAAAATTACAGGCAGGAGATACCGAGATAATTGGAGGCTGGCTATGGTTCCCGGGATCTGTGTATCATTACCGGGGCCATCAATAACCGGGAATCCTGAGCCAGGATAATCGGCAGACTCACGATAACAAACGATCATTGATTGCGTATAAAAAATCATGGTCACCCGGTAATGTTGAAGCATAATCTATGTTGATAACAGTCTGGAAAATGCAAGCATTTATTGGACTCTGAATCTACCTTTGTGTTTAAAATCATTGACTGTCATGAGAATAAAAGTTCTGATGTATTGAATAGATTTTAATCTATTACAACTGCGTGGAAATGCATTACATTTGACATTCTGGCTTGAGTTATTCAGTCTAAGTTAGCATGGTAGACACTAACATATTAATATGGTTCCAGTTCCCTTGCTTTTATGTACATTATGTAAATTGGCGTTAGATGACCTCTCCGTATATAGATAGAGACAAATTTTTAAAATATTTTGGGGGTCATTAAGTCCTTTTGAGGGTCAAAATGGACAAGTTTGTGTATCATGGAGACAGACCCCTTTGGTTTTATTTTAGTACTTTACCTTTTATAAACACAAGCTGTCAGATCAGGGTCTCCTCATCGTAGCAGTTTTCAAGGTGAAGAAAACTTCATTGTGTCATGAAAATCATACAATTTAAAGCAGCTTGTTCACAGATGGTCATTGACTTAGAATCTGATTCTTAACTATCTGCGTGTATTAAGTTGATCAGTACCATCCTCAGTAACAGACGTATGGTCACCCAATGCAACATTTGTTGATGATAAAACATGTTATGAACAGCATTGAACGGATATTTAGAATCATAAAACATATTTAGAAATTCTTTTTTCGTGTGCTGTAACATGACTGATCACATTCACTCTTGTGCATGCCTTCAGATCACAGGCTGAACTAAACTGAACCCATCACTGGTGAAGATGCCATGGTGCAGAATAATGCAAGCACCTGCTTTGGGGATACCGTATTCTATATTTAACGGATTTCCTTGAATTGGGCTTTTCTGACAAGTGCTCTTTCTCCTGCAATGTGACCCACTCTTACCGACTTTATTTGTCAGGAAACTTAAAGATTCACCAACATGAGAGAGTATATATAGTTTATATCTTCTGATTAACAAGGAAACCATGAAAAGTCCTATGCGAACAACATAAAACCAGATCAGCCTGCGAGTAACTCACAGGCTGATCAGGTTTTATGCTGTTCGCTGCTCCTCAGTGGTCTAGAAATGAGGATTTTGTCATTAAATTTGGTAAGGTTTAACTGTGGTTTTCTGCAGATCAGGCTTTATGTGGTACCTATTGAGTGCGTCAAAATGAGTCTATATGAGGGAAAGGGTTAATATTCATCAAATCGTGTACATGAATATTAATGAGGTAAAAGGGTTTGTATAAACACTTGTTGCATTCTGTAACTTGAATAACTACTCAAGCTGTACAATTGCATGCAAGTACGAATTGTACCATCAGCTTGAATGTTATTCATATTCATATTTATTTCACCTGACTGCTATTTAAATGATTTACTGGTTAACCTAAATTTCTCATGGCAGAATTAAATCAAGCAGGCCTTTTGATGCACGCTGTATTATACTGAAGTTCCATGTCTCTCACCTTGTAATCTTGTCATTACACCCAGAAACATGGACTGGTATTTTCAGAATTTTTAACTTTTTGGTGGTTTTTTGGGGGGTGGGGGACAAAAATGTTTTATCTGATATCACAAGTGAAATGTAGGCGCTTCGTATGACAGAGCTGGAATCACTTTGACATGGCATGTACAATCATATTTTGTCATGTCTTATCTAGTTTTGTCTTCTTGGAAAAAAAGAACTTGTCAGTCACAGCTAGCAGTGAAATATGAATCAGTTTATCAAAAGGTTGCTTGGGCTTATATTCTTGAGGTATAATGTCAAGGTCAGGGTCACTGTTGTTATAAATAGAAGAGGAATTGACAATAATTTTCAGTGTGAACTAATGACAGAATGGTGAGGAGAGGGTACAATCCTATATAATGGTAGACTTACAGTCTTAAAATTCAAACGAGCACCATGCAGGTATTTAACTTACCAGCAATTTTGATTCAATACAAGGTGCTTACATTTTGATATTGCCTTTGACATAGAGAGATAAAAGTAATGGCCGTTTATCATAACACTGTATTTTACCACATAAGTGGACAAATTAAAACTGTAATCTGATAGTTAACATTTTATACAAATAGAATGACATGGTTTTGAGAGGTAATTAAAGATTCAACAAGAACTTCCATTAACATAGGTTTATAGAATAAGAGTCCTTCATGTGCTGGAAAGTAAAATTATAATTGATCCGGATTTTGATGGAATGTGTTTCAAATTGTTCTCATTTGTAAGCAGTCTGCAAGTCACTGTTTTATTTTTTGATGGAATGTGTTTCAAATTGTTCTCATTTGTAAGCAGTCTGCAAGTCACTGTTTTATTTTTTGGTTCATTTTTGAAACCGTTATTTTTTTCAAAATGTTTGTAAAAGAAAGATTTTGTATGATTGTGGTAAATGTCTCACTAGGGGATTAAATATTATAGTGCATGCAATATGCTTGCCTTATTAAGTCACCAGGGGAGTTTAATAAATATCATATTTTCCATTATAAAGATGAGCTTTGTAAGCATATAGATTTGACAATTTTAACTAAAAATTAAAACTGGACCCCTCCTCTTACCTGGAAATTTGAATCGAATTTCCAAGCAAAAGTAAACGTCAGTATATCGTGAAAAAGTTGGTAAGACTTCCCCGCCTTTTTTATCCTTTTTCATATAAGTCACCATTTCTATTTAAAATTGTGTTGTGTTCACAGCTGCCTTAAGTAATTGGTGTATATTCATTAACTACTTATCCCAGCAGGATCATTCGGATTTTCATGTGAGGAAGTCTTCCAGCTGGTTTGCGGTAGGTCGGTGGTTCTACCCGGATGCCTCCGTGCATTCGGGGTCTTCCTCCACCTGTAATTAGCTGGACATTACTATATGACTGAAATACTAGTCAAGTCAAGTCATTAACTACTGGTTAACATGGGGGTGGGGTGTATATAAGAACAGTTGACTTATGAGAGATTATTATGAAAACTGTTCACATCCACCTTTTGCTGATTTGGGGTGCAGAGACCTATATACTATGTTATGTTGGACTTTGTTGTAATCCTTGCAACTTTCAAGTCTATGATTTAATGCATATTATTAATTTAATGTACCATAAAATTGTATGTGAATAATGGATTTTTCTTTGCCATGCAGACAGTGTAGAATCTTATAAGCTTCAATATTGTATGAGCAAACATTGGAGACTTTTCCGAAGCTGTCAAATCAGGGTTTGCCCTGTTTGCCCAAAATGAGACTATATACAGAATAATGACTTTAAGAGAGGTTGTCACAGTATAATAGAGCATTGGAAGTTAACCCTTTCCCTCATAGATACTCATTTTGACGCCCTCAATAGGTATCACATAAAGCCTGATCTACAGAAAACCACAGTTAAACCTTACCAAATTTAATTACAAAATCCTCATTTCCAGACCACTGAGGAGCAGCGAACAGCATAAAACCTGATCAGCCTGCGAGTTACTAGCAGGCTGATCTGGTTTTATGCTGTTCGCATAGGTCTTTTCATGGTTTCCTCTATGAGGGAAAGGGTTAAGCAGTTACCATCTTAAGTCATTGAAGGTTAATGCTTTATACATATATCTGGATAAGTTTTATGCTGATTGCCAGACCCCCAACCATGTAAAAAAAATGTAAGTTTTTAATTGTTTCTCTATTTTCACCCTATCAAACAAGCAGTACAAAACTGACATTCAGTGATACCACGAATGTGAGGGTTTAGAAACATTGGAGAGAGGGCTGACACAAATGATTGATGAGGTTTAAAGTTTGGCTGACTGATATTTCATAACAATGAAAAGGTTTGTCAGTAACCCCTTTTCAAACTTTCCAAATTTCTGATGTTTTATTAATTGCAGCGTGCTGAATTTTGCAATGTTATTCACGGCTGATTATGTTGCTGTCGATGCATGATAGAAATCAGGTTGTTAACGGTTTAAAAATTGTCCGGGTCAGATTTTGTTTGACATATGTTGACAGAATTATGAATAATTTAAGTGTTGTTTAATTAAATGCACTTTGTCATTACACCTGTCATCGGTTGCTTTGAGGGGGTGGTAGTATTTTGTTATAATTCAAACTAGAGCATATTGGAATCTATGACCTTTTGTAATATTAAGTGACCCAGAAGTTAATCAGATAACCATCATACACTCATGGCAGTGAGATCTACAGAGGAATCTAGTGATGTCTCGTTCTGTCTTGAAAAGTTACAATATCTTTTCATATTGTTGAATCATTTTGTTGCCGTGGTGTCCATCATCTTAGTGATAGCTTTGGTTCTAGATGAGAGCATGTGAGCTATTTGCAGGCTGATCTGGTTTTAGTGTAGTTATGATTTTAGTAATGTCCTATAGACAGGTATTGTGACAAATAATGGTAGACTAACCCTTACCATAATAAATTGGAGTTGTCCTTTCTTCATATTGAATTAACCCATTAGTTGTTTGTGGGGGTGCTTGCTGAAAACATATTTACCGAATAGCAAACGGTACAGACAATTATCAGACTGCATGGATGATTTGCCATTTTGATTTTGGGGAAAGAAAAGTCTTGAGGTAAATAGCAAATTTTGGGAAAACTGCATTATTTTAAAAAATATTTCAGAGGAGAAGACAGCCAGTGATAAAGAAGGAAAGAAATTACAGAAATGTTTTGGCCTGATGAATGATTTCTTGTTGATGAGGATTTAAATGTAATTATCTGTGTGTTGCAGGCTGTGGTAGACAACTACGGAAGGTCGGCCTATTTAAAATCAAAGACTCAAAAGTCCTCCACCAGGAAAGTCAGTCGTAAAGGTAAGACTCGGCACTGCCTAACAGAAGGACAGAAAATTAACCCCATGCTTGCAAATTTCTTTGCTTACTCTTTAGAGACTTATTTCTTTCTTGGTCAATCTCTGACTGGAAAATGAAGTCTCAGCCATTATTCTCAAAAGGGACTGGTTGTCAGATGGCTGCTTCATATAAGATATTGGCCAGTTCAGATTTTGCAGGAAGTTTTTCAGGTTATAGACAACCTGAATATGATTGCCCCACTTTGTGACCCGATGAAGAATTCAACCAACCTTTCTTAGCCGTTAGTTATACTTCTTTACTTCAGGATGTATTTCATGCACTCCAAGTAGCACAACATGACTGTGAAACACTGACATCTTTTAAGAAAGCATTTAAAACCTATCTTTTTATTCAAACGTATCAAGAATAAGTCTCGCCCTAATGCATTTACTTGGTGAACATGGTTTTAATATGTGTTTGTTTGTCTCATCATGCATTTTTTAGGTTCTTAAACTTTGAAATGCTCTCTGGTAACAGTAACCATAGATGTTTTATTGCAAAACTTGCTTTAGGTTAGTTCCATCATGATTTTAATGGTTTTAAATAATGTTTTTAGTCGTCTAGTGATGTTGTTTCGTACATATGCTTTTATTATATTGTTCTTACGTGATTTGATATAATTTGATATAATTTAAACCTATATTTCTTGTACATTTATATATTTATCATTCTATGTACAGCACTTTTGAACATGCAATTATGATTGATAAGAGTGCTTTATAAATGTGACATAATAACAGTATTTTCATCATTTTTTTTCTCCCCAGTGAAAATACCTACATGTTTCATATTTTAACAAACATTGTATCTTATTAAACTGTATTAAACTTATTATACCCCCGAAACAAAGTTTGGGGGGGTATATAGTAGTCACCCGGTAGTCGGTCGGTCGGTCGGTTGGTTGGTCGGTCGGTCGTTTTCCAAAAGTACAAGTTTGATTTCAAAACAATTTCATACAATGGTCAACCACAATATGAGGAAGTGCAGTGCACAAGAACCATAACTCTATCTAGAGTAATTACAGAGTTATTTCCCTTTGTTACTTTTCCTTGTTTTTCTTGTCCTGAACATAACTCGAATATTATACATGGTATATACTTGAAACTTAAAATGTAAACAGATGGCGACTAGGAGAAGTGCAGTGTCCAAGAACTGTAACCTTATATTTTTAAACTACTGTGACAAACAACCATTATTGACTCTCTATCAACTTTAAATAAAAACTTTACTTACTTATTACTATCACAACCAATATACTATGTATACAGGTTCTTATCTATGCTCTGCCTGAAGTCTGGCTTCTCCTGCATTAAAGTATTTTGCGGGGGTATTAATCACCTTCAGTGATAGCTCTAGTTTGAAAATCCTAACCCAGTGCTAAGTAAGACTTAAACTTTTGAAAATCCTAACCAAGTGCTAAGTAAGACTTAAATATTTGGAAATCCTAACCCAGTACAAAGTAAGACTTAAATATTTGAAAATCCTAACCAAGTACAAAGTAAGACTTAAATATTTGAAAATCCTAACCAAGTACAAAGTAAGACTTAAATATTTGGAAATCCTAACCCAGTACAAAGTAAGACTTAAATATTTGAAAATCTTAACTTAGCTCTTAGTAGACTTAATTTCTTGAAAATATCTTATTCTCTTCTATCTGTTTTAACAATACCTAGATATTGAAGTACTTAACAAATATTGTTTGTCAGTGAAGTTTGTGCTGACTAAGTCTTTTAATCAAATGTTTTTTGTATAGCAAGAATATGGGAAAGTATTAATTAGCACTAAGTACTGTTGATGGAATTAGAGACTTTCATGTCAGATTTTGCCACTTTAAGGCAATTTATCTGAGATAACTTGTCATTTTTTTATTCTTAAATAGTAAACAGCTAAATAAAAGTAAGAAATTACAGTTATAAAAAAATGTCCTAAATTTATGGATACATAAATGTAAGGAAAATGATCACTTTGCAGAAATCTTGAAATGCATTCTTTAACAAACCACTGTGAATAAGATATGTTCCCTTATTATGATAAGCTCATGAAAATATTTATTTGTCTCCAGAGAGATATTCATTTCAGAAAGTGTTTGTATGCCCTCTGACATAAGAGGTCCGGTAACCTAACCTTCTCACCACCTAAAGCTAATCAATGGCTGCTAGCAATAGCAAAAGTAAATAAACATCATGAAATCAAATATCTTGCATCCATTCAAACAATTTGGTAATGGACCTATAGAAAGTATGGAGTGATTATAATATATTCAAGAGTTGATATTCAAAAATGAAAATTGGTGAGTACACCTTTTATTGGGATAGTGTATTTGGTTAAATATTTGTCTTGTGTTTAGTGAATGGCTTGCAAGATATTTGATTGAAAAAACCTGTTTTAATAAACTCATAGTCATTGCAGGACTTCAATAATATGCTTTCATTTGGAGAGAAATAAGACAATCGTCCTTGTCAAGTAAATATGACCTGCAAACTAGCTCATCAAACACTGCCGATTCTTGGCAGTCTCTCCAACTTTTATACATAGACTTCGAAATCAACAGCTCAGGGTTTTTTTTAATCCAAACATAGGATGAAGCCATTGTACCCTTTACCTCATGAATATTCATAAACAAATTTATGACTTGATGAATAATTAATTTACTAAACTTTAAATTGGTGTATGAAACAATGGATTTTTTCTTTACCCTACAGACTGTAGAATCTGAGCTACAATATTGTATAAGCAAACAGAAGAGACCCTGAGCTGGCTGATCTAGTTTTCCTCTGCCTATGCATCCTAAATGAGTCTGTATGAAGTAAAGAATTAATCTCCCATTTTGGGAAATTTTTGCTCAAAAGTCTGAAACTGAAGCTAGAACTGAAATAGATTTACAAGAATATTTATTTATTTATTTGGCAAATTGGATGTAGCCTTATCTAAGATATAAAAGCAGAAAAAATCCTGCCACTGAATGAAACTTGCATTGGTCCATCAATCTCAGAACCAGCGGTCCAGTGAAATTCCAGTCATGCTTGGTGGAATTTAGATTAATATATCATTAGTCAATTAAAAGATAATTTGGTCCTGTGAAATTGAGTTGACAAAAATACAAGTGTGTTATAAATTGCGTGTATACTAACTCTGTACCTCATAAAGGCTGGTTTTAACGCACAGGCAAACAGAATAGACCCAGATCAGACAGCTCTGTCTTTGAAAACACTGTTGTAGTTCAGATTCTAGACAGCATGCATGGCAAAGAATAATCTATTGTTCCATATACCATTTACAGTTCAATCAATTGATATTCATAAAGCCATATATTTACATGAATATTCATGAGGTTAAGTGTAAAAAGGTCAGGTACACCAGGAACCAGATCAAACTGGAAGCAGGTCTCGACATGAACTGTATATTTATAACCTACCGTATAAACCCTGATCAGCCTGTAAGTTACTTGCTGACTGATCTTGCTTTAAACTAATTTCATTTTGAGGTCATCAGTGTCCCCAGATATTCCCATATGGGGGTATTTTACTAACATATTGGTCTTCAGTACCCCCAGTTTTAAGAGCTTTGATACAAATTTCTTACAGAGAGGGTACAAAAGTTCAAGAAAAACACAAATTTTACCCCCACTTTCAAATCTTAGTGGGAACACTGGGTCATCTGGCCTGCGTCTTTCACAGTATCTCAGATTGTGAATTTCCTCAACTCTTAATTTTTTTAAATTTTTATCACCAGATAAGTATTAAGATTTTGAAGAAAAATTATATGCCATCTTCTTCAAAGTATGCCATATGATGCATTTGTTTTTTATTCTCAATAAATAATGGAGAATACTCTCAGCCTTTGAACTGAGTGGCCAGATGGTTACAGTACCTTTGTTATTATCATAATGATAAATGTGTTTGTATCATTGCAAGGTTATAGCCACTGACTTCCTGTCACTCAGCCCCTCACCATTCTGGTTTCATTTCCCAGTTTGGTCACTCAAATCTATCGTTCCAGCTGGCCTGGGCTGTCCTCTGTTATACCCAGGTACCGCTGTACATTCAGGGTTTTCCTGCCCATGTAATAAGCTGGACATGGCTATATGACTGAAATACTGTCACAGCGATGGATTACTCCAACACAACAACAACAATTGTCAATTTGACTCATCTTCCTCGTTCCTGTCCTACAGATTTCGAGTTTCACCTTTATCTTGTATAAATGTTGCCCATCATTCATTTTGTACAGATAGTAGAGTGAAAAAAGATGTATCCATTTCAGTCAAGTGACTTCAATCAATAACTTGTCATTCATTAACGTGACTGAATTGATTTTTGTATATATCTATCTTGGATAGGAACACAGATCAAAGTGGGCAAAAGTGATCGTAGTTAAGCGTACAAATTACAGCCCAAGATACCGGTAGATAAATGCTTTGATACCTTGTAATTTCTTAAACCCATATCCTTCCTGACTTTTTGTGGAGAAAAAGTTGCCTCAGGGATAATGTGAAACCGAGTTGACATTTAGTCTACAGACAAATTGTTTAAGGTGTGTTACAGCACAAAACTTTCATTTTTACCAGGACTTTTTTCCCTTCCTTTTAGACTCTGGTTTGATTGAGAATTTGAGAATTATGTGGGCAAAAAAAAAAAGTTTATTTGTTGTTCTTACTATTTTTGATAGATGTACAGTGATGCTGATGGTAAAAGAAATTTTTGCCATATATGCTTGGAAAACAAAGTAAGATATTGACTCAATTAAGAAATCAAATATGTATGATATTTAGGATGTATACATTGGTTTAAGAGTTAGGATCACAAATAATAATTCAAGGGCTCAGCGCAAAACGGTTGTAACTTATATGTATTTAAGAACAAGTTATAACTGTTTTGCTTTGAGCCCTCAAATTGTCTTAAATGAGTAAAGGTGTAACTTCAAGATGGAATGTCACTTTGTATCAGCATGAGTAAAAGAAAATAAATCAAACCTGCCCTAAGTGGTCAGTCAAGGGAACAAGAAAAACTGGCCACTTAACAGAGGTGACTGCTAAATGAAGTTTATATATATAACAAAATGCTACAGTTTGGTAATATTAAAATTGACCGCTAAGAACAGGTTGACCACTTAATACAGGTGGCCACTATTATAATACAGATTCAACTGTATAATCTTACTCAATAAAATATCAATATTGGGATTTTAATTTGCACCATGCTTTTGGGTTCGAACCCCTGGATGGGGGCAAGGATTTTTCGTGTCCTCCCCAGACACAGGGAACTGGTCCTAGGAGATTAGTAAAGTTGAAAGTACTTGTTTTCCTATTGACATACAGATTAATTTAAACCATACCACTTGCGGGAATAAACGTAACTGTTAAAATGATACTCCTCATCCAAGATATGATGTGATATCAAAATGTCCTTCAGTGTCCAAGTGGTACGAGTATCCCACTTGGAAGTCCATAGTTCTGATTGAATCCCAGATTTTTATACATTAATGTTTGCTATTTCACACTGTCAAACCTTTTCCTTGCCACAAAATTGCAATCTGTATATATATCAATGGTCAATTAAAACTCACTGGAAGGATGTTATATTTGATGTAAAAACAAGGTGCTGAATTGATCAAAAGCACATCAAAGCTTCAAACGGGAATGTGCCAGTTATGTCAACGAATAGACGGTAAATATCATGTCTCAAAAAGTTTTTGTAAATATGAACAAATAATCATTAAGTGTAAGCTTGATAGACCTGAAGGATAATTACATATTTCATGGTAGTAACTTCATTTGGGTGGGGCAACCTCATACTCATACAGAATTGTAATAGAATAGAATTTGTCTGTACTTGTGATACTGCCTGGAGGCGAAACCTTACAGACTTGAGAGTTATCAAGGAGTGTTTAATATGACCAGTATATGCCCAACACCCACATGAAGCGGTGGATATATAGGAATCCCCCTGCCCTAGACCCACATGAAGCGAAGGATATATAGGAATCCCCCTGCCCTACACCCACATGAAGTGGTGGATATATAGGAATCCCCCTGCCCTACACCCACATGAAGTGGTGGATATATAGGAATCCCCCTGCCCTACACCCACATGAAGTGGTGGATATATAGGAATCCCCCTGCCCTACACCCACAGAATGGTGGATATATAGGAATCCCCTGCCCTACACCCACATGAAGGGTGGATATATAGGATCCCCCTGCCCTACACCCACATGAAGGTGGATATATAGAATCCCCTGCCCTACACCCACATGAAGGGTGGATATATAGGAATCCCCCTGCCCTAACCCACATGAACGTGTGGATATATAGGAATCCCCCTGCCCTACACCCCATGAAGGTGGATAATAGGAACCCCTGCCCTACACCCACATAAGTGGTGGATATTTGGAATCCCCTGCCCTACACCACATGAAGGGTGGATATATAGGAATCCCCTGCCCTACACCCACATGAAGTGTGGATATATAGGAATCCCCCTGCCCTACACACACATGAAGTGGTGGATATATAGGAATCCCCCTGCCCTACACCCACATGAAGGGTGGATATATAGGAATCCCCTGCCCTACACCCACATGAAGGGTGGATATATAGGAATCCCCTGCCCTACACCCACATAAGGGTGGATATATAGAATCCCCTGCCTAACCACATGAAGGTGATATATAGGAATCCCCTGCCTACACCCATGAAGGTGATATATAGGAATCCCCCTGCCCTACACCCACATGAAGGTGGATATATAGGAATCCCCTGCCTACACCCATGAAGGGTGGATATATAGGAATCCCCCTGCCTACACCACATGAAGGTGGATATATAGAATCCCTGCTACACCACATGAGGGTGGATATATAGGAATCCCTGCCTACACCAAGAAGGTGGATATATAGGAATCCCCTGCCCTACCCCCATGAAGGTGGATATATAGGAATCCCTGCCCTACCCACATGAAGGGTGGATATATAGAATCCCCCTGCCCTACACCACATGAAGGTGGATATATAGGAATCCCCTCCACACCCACAGAAGGTGGATATATGGAATCCCTGCCCTACACCACATGAAGGTGATAATAGAATCTGCTACCACATGAAGTGGATATAGAACCTCCCACACCACAGAAGTGGAATATAGAATCCCCTGCTACACACATGAAGGTGGTATAGGATCCCTGCTACAACATGAAGGTGATAATGGAATCCCTCTACCACATGAAGGGTATATGAATCCCTGCCTACACCACATGAGGGTGATATATAGAATCCTGCCCTACCCACATGAAGTGGATATTAGAATCCCGCTCACCCAGAAGTGATAAGAATCTCTCACATAAGTGGTGGATATGAATCCCTCTACACCATGGTGTATTAGCCTGTACACATAAGTGATATATAGGAATCCCCCTGCCCTACACCCACATGAAGCTGGTGGATATATAGGAATCCCCCTGCCCTACACCACATGAAGTGGTGGATATATAGGAATCGCCCTGCCCTACACCCACATGAAGTGGTGGATATATAGGAATCCCCCTGCCCTACACCCACATGAAGCGGTGGATATATAGGAATCCCCCTGCCCTACACCCACATGAAGTGGTGGATATATAGGAATCCCCCTGCCCTACACCCACATGAAGCGGTGGATATATAGGAATCCCCCTGCCCTACACCCACATGAAGTGGTGGATATATAGGAATCCCCCTGCCCTACACCCACATGAAGTGGTGGATATATAGGAATCCCCCTGCCCTACACCCACATGAAGCGGTGGATATATAGGAATCCCCCTGCCCTACACCCACATGAAGTGGTGGATATATAGGAATCCCCCTGCCCTACACCCACATGAAGTGGTGGATATATAGGAATCCCCCTGCCCTACACCCACATGAAGTGGTGGATATATAGGAATCCCCCTGCCCTACACCCACATGAAGTGGTGGATATATAGGAATCCCCCTGCCCTACACCCACATGAAGTGGTGGATATATAGGAATCCCCTGCCCTACACCCACATGAAGTGGTGGATATATAGGAATCCCCTGCCCACACCCACATGAAGTGGTGGATATATAGGAATCCCCTGCCCTACACCACATGAATGGTGGATATATAGGAATCCCCCTGGCCCTAACACCCACATGAAGTGGTGGATATATAGAATCCCCTGCCCTATACCACATGAAGGTGGATATATAGGAATCACCTGCCCTACAACCACTGAAAGTGGTGGATATAGGAATCCCCTGCCCTACACCCACATGAAGGGTGGATATATAGGAATCCCCCTGCCCTACACCCACATGAAGTGGTGGATATATAGGAATCCCCCTGCCCTACACCCACATGAAGCGGTGGATATATAGGAATCCCCCTGCCCTACACCCACATGAAGCGGTGGATATATAGGAATCCCCCTGCCCTACACCCACATGAAGTGGTGGATATATAGGAATCCCCCTGCCCTACACCCACATGAAGTGGTGGATATATAGGAATCCCCAAGGTGGATATATAGGAATCCCCTGCCCTACACCCACATGAAGCAGTGGATATATAGGAATCCCCCTGCCCTACACCCACATGAAGCGAAGGATATAAAGGAATCCCCCTGCCCTACACCCACATGAAGTTTGATAACTGATGTTGATAATGCCTGAACACTTGAAATACTGACTTACCATGATAAAACCAATCAGGCCAAAAATAAATAAAAAATAGTTCCGTACGTTTCTGGTCTCCGGCAAAGAAAAAAAAGATTGGTTGGTCTTTTTTTGTTTGTTTTTTTAACATGAAACGAAGGTAAAAAAAAGGAAATATTATTTTAAAGGTGGAAAGGTAAAAAAAAGGGTTGATTGTTAAAAAAGAGGGTCGGTCAGGCGACCAGAAACGGAACTCTTTTTTTTTTTTTTTCCTCAGCAGAGAAGTGCAGATAAGTATGTCAAGGATTTTTTAAGAATTTTAGCCCTTTTTTCAAAGTAGTGCTGGGGTATTTATCACCTGTGTTGATATTTCTAAAGTTCTTTGACATCTGGGCCCTTTACCTCATGAATATTCATGTACAAATTTATGACAATGAATTTTAATCTACTGGACTTAAAAAATAGTATATATAAAACAACGGAGTTTTCTTTGCTATAAAAATTGTAGACTAGAGGTACAATATTGTATGAGCAAACAGATTTTATAAATCCTATGTTTTCTAAAAGAATTAACTCTCAATACAAACAGCTGATTTACAAGAATATATATACCATATTTTGATCAAAATCAAGGAATGGTTATGGTTAGTTGTAAGCACTCTCTATCAGATATAACTGACTTCTTTATTTGACTTCTAAATTGACTTCTATGGTAAAAATTGAAGTTGCTTTGTTAAAAATCTTCAGATGTAAACCTGACAAACATGTTATGTTTCTTCAAGAAACGCTACAGGTACATTCCAGTGTGCTTACTTTCTCCTGCAAATGAGCTTATAAATATTGCAGGCTGCATTGAGGGGACTGTCGCAAAACTGTTGTAGGTGCATGATTGAAATAGAAGAAGATGGAATAGTGTCACTGTTATCCCTTATTATGCATATATGGATCTAATTAAAATAAGAACTGCACAGTTTAATTTTCTATGTATCTTTTGTTTTGGCGTAAGAAATAGCTACATATTTTATGCATGTTTACAAATTCAACGGTAGAGATCAAGGCATGAAGACCTGATCTGACGACTCCAGGTTCAACTTTTCTTTAGATAATTCCAATGTGGCTTTAATCGTTTCATCAGATCAGCTCTTTTAACACCGGCAATAGTCTTCGTTTTATTGATCCTGAAGCTAACAATGCCGAATATTGTCAGGTATATCCGTGTCAAACTGTCTGTACACACCTGCTTTAAAAAATGTCTTAAAATACAGAGCGATATCATCCAAATATTAATTCCATTATACCTAAACCCAATACATTATTCCTTGAACAATAGGTAAATAACATAATAATAGTGTAGATGTAATTTGTTTGACATATACACACATGCTTTATAAACTTATCTCAGCTGTTACTGACTGCATGAATAGAGCGTTTCTGCTCCAAGTGTTTGTTATTAACAAATTTTCAAGATCATTGATTTAGTGTATGTGTATAACGGTTCGTGTTTTACCCTGGGGACGTTTGACAGTATACACCTATACAGGGGAAGTCTCTCTAGTTAGAGTTGTGAGATAGCCAATTTTACTGTTAGGAGGACCTTCAGAGTAACTGGTGTCGTGCAATAACAAAATTGGAAGTTTACGGCTAGCACACGGAATTTGGAAACCTTACGGAAATGACGCTGTACAGTGACTCTGTTATGGTGAATTAATTTGTATTTATGTGAAATATTTTTCAGATTTTGTAGTTTCTAAATAAGTAAGTGCATAGAAGGTTTTGATCATATTGGAACATGCTGGGATAATTGTGTATACGCTGTTGTGGCTAACTGTTGAGCAGTGTAACACACAAATCTGGATGTGAATTTATTTACAATGTGTAGTAAACAAGTGTTGTGGGGCATGTCAAGGTATACACTCGGTCCTAGTATGACATTGTGTCATGTTAACCTGATCCACCACACAAGTGGCCAGGAGGATTACCCAGGGGCTATATTGCTCAATGTTTATTTTGTTTTAAATCTCATTGAAATCTGTTGAATAAGAGAAAACCTCTCGTCAAAACGTAAATAAGTCATATGTAGGCTTGAATATATCACTAGAAATGGGCAATTGTTCATTTTATTTTGGCCAAATCAGATAATTATAATTATTTTGTCATTGAAATACCTACTGAAGTAGTAAATTAGCACTTTGAAAATCTGCATTCTTGTGTCCGAATCTAAAATCTGCATTTCTTGTGTCCGAATCTAAAATCTGCATTTCTTGTGTCCGAATCTAAAATAGGTACCAGTATTGGATATTGCATTTATATGTTTGAACCGACAGCAGCACTGTAGCCACGGTGTAACATTCTGTCAATACTTGGTTGTATACCATACATAATGAAATACTGACAGTTCCTCCAGCTTGTCATTTATAATTGAAATGTGCAGTTGATAGAACAGCAGTTACACATGGTGTGTTCTGGCTTTAATTTCTACTTTTAATGTATGATTTACCATTGCGAGTGTACAGTTTTCTGTCGGTAATTTGCAGGTTGATCTGGTTTTATTTGAGTCCTTGGTGTGACTGGTTTTATATGAAAGGATATTTTGTTTTATTTCTACCATGATGGTCTTTTACCTGAGGGTTTAAATCTTCCTATAACAGGATTCTTGCAATCACTCAGGCAGACAACTAGATATACAATTAGCACAACCGTTCTTCAGAAACTCAGCACACATATACAACTCCTGGATTTCATTCTGAACACTGTCAATTTACAAATTTTGTGGCACATTTTTGACATCACTATTTGAGTTTACCGTTGCTTAGACAGTATTTCAGTCATATAGCGATGTCCAGCTAATTAAAAGTGTAGGAAGATCCCGAATGCACAGAGGCTTCTGGTTAGAACCACCGACCTTCCGCAAGCCAGCTGGAACGCTTCCTCACATGAAAATCCGAATGACCCTGTCGGGATTCGAACCCACGTGGTGAGGGGATGAGTGAGTGTTAAAGTCAGCAGCTTTACCCTCTCAGCCACGGAATACGATGATACGATGTTTCAGAAATGGATGGGGGAAAACAACAGAAACACTTTCTCTGTCTTTATTGGTGCTAATTTTTCTTGCAAATTCCCATCCAGATAAGCAATTAGAAGTTTTCCCCTAGCTTAAATTGTATTGATTAAATGTGACTTGTTTTGAGATAGGGAAGTTTTTATAGATATGGAACCTGGAACTATTAGTTGATATTTTGTAGTTTTGTTATAACTTTTCCTCATAGAGGAAACCATGAAAAGACCTATGCGAACAGCATAAAACCAGATCAGCCTGCGAGCAGGCTGATCAGGTTTTATGCTGTTCGCTGCTCCTCAGTGATCTGGAAATGAGGATTTTGTAATTAAATTTGGTAAGGTTTAACTGTGGTTTTCTGCAGATCAGGCTTTATGTGGTACCTATTGAGTGCGTCAAAATGAGTCTATATGAGGGAAAGGGTTAAAACTTATGCAAGTAAGATAAAGTCTCAAGTTGGCGTCGGACTCTGGACTCCACCAATACTTAATGGTTACCTTTACCTCATGAATATTCATGTACAAGTTAATGACTTGATGAATATTCATTTTCTGGACTTTAAATGGTATATGAAACTTGATTTTGTAATATAGACTGTAGAATCTGAGAGTATGAGTATGAGAAAACAGAGACCCCGAAAAGATTTATCTGATCTGGGTGTGAGGTCAATGGTCAAGTATTAATTATTGAATACTTTTATATATATATATACACACACACTTACAGGCTGTGATGTAACTCATCTTTTTTTTCATAGTAAAAATCCTATGAATATCATTTCTTCACGAAAATATGTTTGTCGTAATGCATGTTAACATTTTATCTATTTGTCTTTTGAAATATTTTATTAAACAAGAATGGTGGAATATGTTCTTACCATATATAAGACTTTAAGTGTTGCTTCAGCACTATATGTATTGGTCGGGGAATAAGTTTAAACATATTTGTTTTTACGCTGATTGGGAAACAAGTTCTTACAACTTCTGCTAATTGCTCCCTTGCTTGGGACTCAGCATATAATGGTAGTTGCAGGACTGGTTTGCTCAGTGTCAGGATAATGTGATTGGGTGTGGTATCGTGCCATATACTGCAGTGTGGCAGCACTATATATGTCTCAAGTAGAAATCGTCTCCAAATGACTGAAATGCTGTTGGTGGGACGTTAAACCCAACAAACAAACAAACTTATGCTAATCCCTCTTAACGGTCGTGGACCAGTACCTGAAAAATTGCCATGAAGACCATGAAAAATCCTTGCCCCTAATGAAGATCGGATTCACAACTTTTTGATTTGTGGTCATGTATGTCAGCAGTAGACTGTGGCACCTTGGTGAAATTGATAAACTTGATTCTGAAATGGGAGATAAAGGAAAAAGATAGTGTAATAATATTTCACAAATGTGGTTACACGAATCAACTATGTTATTATTTATTCAAATAAAGGAATTTCTCAGCTCCTTAACCAAACATTTCCAGAATATTGACCCTGTTTGTACTTGCAAAAATAGCAGAGAGTTTGTTTAACTGTATTTGAATGCCAGAAGTATACTGCTATTCAAGAGTATTATAATTAACACTTTCAGAACCAAAAGCTAACAATATGGTTTTGAAAATGACCAAATACCGTATTATCTCAAAGAAAAGATAATTCCCATTGCTGTTGAACTTTAATGAATTTGAATTAAATATTTTTTTCTGAATAAAAAATATTCATAGATTTATGATCTAGAAATTATTGTAAGCTGCTGTGATTAACTTATTTCATAGAACTAATTAGTAGGATAATAACCGCAAAATTTACATTTAATCCCCTATGAACAATAATAATTGATGGTTTTACAGCACAGGGTTGTTTTTATCCAGCTTGAGCTTTACAGTCAGTATTCTGTTAACCCTTTCCCTCATATAGACTCATTTTGACACACTCAATAGGTAC
>CM037782.1:64867157-64889621 GCA_021229015.1 Solen grandis
ATTTCAAAAACCACCGAGATACATGTAGACAAACATCCTGACCAAGTTTCATGAAGGGGGGGCCCAAAAACTGTGGCCTCTAGGGTTTTCACAAGCAATTGTTGACGAAAAAGACGACACGGACAAAAGGCGATCCAAAAGCCACCCGGCAAAAGTGCTCAGGGAGCTAAAAAAAAACCATACTGTTTTTCAAGTGCCAATATCTGTCAAATTACATGATAGGTCTGCTCTTTTCACCCTTCATTTATGTTGCTGAACAAGTATACAAAGTTTAAAGTATAACATTTCTTTGAAATATTTATGGGTGTTTTTTTAAGGTAAATCTTTTGGTGTTTTTGAGTTTGAATTTGCACACAATTTTTAAACCCGGAAATTTCTAAGCTCAAAAAGGGGGAATAAGTCCTTAAAACCATGCCACAGTTATGGTCTTGGGATAATGGCCCAATTATGAACCCAAGACATTTTAAATTTTCAAGTAAATACCTTTGGGGGTTTGTGGAATTAATTTTGCAACGCAAGTATAAAGTTACTCAAAATTTCTAAATTAAAAAGGAAAATAATTCAAAAAGACCCAGCTACATTTATGGGTCTTGGTTGTGGTGTATAATTATGACCCTGAAAGACTTGTGTTTTTTTTTCAAGCAATCCCTTTGGGGGTTTGGAAAATTTTTGGCACCCTAAATCTAAACGGGAATTTAAAATTTCCCAAAAAGGGGGAATAATTCTTTTTAAACCATGTAAAATTAGGGTCTTGGCATGAACTACAATACCCCCCAAATACATTTGAAAAGTTTCAATGAATACCTTAAGGGGTTGGGGAGATAAAAAGATAGAAAAACTTGTATGCCAAACCTTGAGTTTTAAAGCCGACCCAGGGTGAGTAGGATAGCCTCCTATTTCAATAGTCAAGCAAAAAGGAAAGGATTTTTTTCATGGTAAAGCAGAACATGCTGATAAGGGGTTGATGTTTTTTGATAGGAAAATTTTCTAAAGTGTAGCAAGCCAGGGGTTTTGAGAAAAACCGGGACATGAATGGGGAGGGAAAGGACAGATACGCATAAATTTATCCTTTTTCACCTCCATTTCCCCTTCCCAAAATTCGTCGGGGAGCAAAAAAAAAGCCTTTCACTCGCCTTCAATATCTTGATCCTCAAGAAACTTAATTTTTTTTTTTAAATGGGTTGGACACACCCCTTTCTTCCTTTTATAAAGTTAAGTGAGGCATAACTGCATAGCCATACCCACTAAAATATACATTAAACCCTGTTTTGAATTATATCAAAAAGGAAAATAAATCAAAAGCAATTTTTCATGAATTTACACAGAAAACCTCCGATTTTAAATTTTAAATTTCACATATTGCGAGTAATACAGGATATTTTTTTGTTTTTATAAAAGGGATATAAATTTAAATCTCACGAGAAGTGATACATTGGGGCTTAGCACGATGAAATGTGAAAATTTAATCACTTTAAGATGAGTGAAAAAAAACTTTCTTTTATTTATTTAAAGGGACTGCCATATACCCATATTGTAGCTTTTAGTATAAAATATAGTAAAAACTACAACATTCCAAAGTGTGATACGGGGAAAAACACTTTTTCATGAGTTAGCCAAAATAAAAATAAAATACTGTATTTAAAATAACATTCCATCAAACACAAATGTACTACAAATGACAAGTCATGCCCTAATTCTTTAGTTTTCTTATAATTTTATAGCAAAAATCTACACTTCTTTAAAAACCCCCATAGTTTCCCCTCTCACAAAAATGGCCCAAATTGCCACCTCTGGCCCTAAATTATAATTAAGATACACAAAAACCATAAGCACGGATTGCAAATAGAATTCAGAGCGTGAACTTAAAGATTCCCCCGAGAATTTTTCAAGACCTTCATGGCACAAAGTACTGATACAACCAAGGCATTTAAGAAGGACGCCCTTTTTTAAAGGCATGATTTACTTTATGATGCACAGGAATCTTACAGTAACTTCAAATCACTACTATAAAACTTTATTTGAATTTTTTAAAACACATATACAACCCCCCATTAAATACTCAAAAAGTAAATGTATGGGAATTATCAATTATTTATAGACATTAAAAGTTTTCACTATTTTTAACCCTTTACCCCAAAAAGATACCCAGAAAGACCATCCGACCATATAAAACCAGGCAAGTCTGCAGGGAATTTTACAGGCTGATCAACTTTTTTTCCAAAGCTATTTAGCGTACGTCTATACAGTCAATTATCCAAACTTATAACATGGGCTTCTATTTTTTAATTTTAGGGCCCAGTGGGCACTTTTATATCTCCACTCCCGACACGGAGATCATCAAACCATTAAGTCAACATATAAGATCAATACCACTGCCAACTAACCCACTAAGAGCGTTAATTTTGGGAAACAAATTTCCCTACAGAAGTATCTTTCCCATATATGGAAAATTTTTTTTGTATAAAAATTATTCACAGATTCTTAAACCAAATTTGAAGGGGAAAGAAAATCAAACCTTTTAGACAAAACTGCTTTTCCCTTTTACCTGGTTTTTTCCAAATTTAACCACCCGACATGTATAAATTGGGGAATATTGCTGATCTAAGTGGTAAAGGGGTTTAACACAGACAGAAGGAAGTATCTAACATACTGTAATAAAGAGGTTTATACTATTTAACCTGTTACTTTTTTAATTTCATGTAAAATTATGACTTTACGAATATTAATTAACTGAACTTTAAATGGTACATGTATAGAAAACTGGATTTTTCTTTGCTCTGCAGACTGTATAAAATCTGAGCTACAATATTGTATAAGCAGAGGAGACCCTGATCAGACATTTCCCTTTTTGCATCAAAATGAGTCTATAAAGTAAAGAGTTAATTATCATCCCACATTGTATTAACTGCTCAAAAATTTCATGAATGGAGAGATCTTTTGTTATCATAAGTATCACACATAACTAGCACTAAAATCTACTGTAAAAAAGAAAGCCCTTGCATTCTTTAAATCAGTAGCGGCACTGCACTAACCATTCAGAAAATTTTTCTATACATATAAAGGAACCCCCCAAAGTTTTCATACAGGAAATTACAGTAACATCTGACCACATAGTCCTTGAAAAATGAATATGGAACCACATGACGAACATTTTCTCCACTTTTAAAATATCCCTTTCACAATATTAGTTCTCTTATTCTATTGGTAGCTAAACCAAATAAAAAAGAGAAATTTAAATGTTTTTTGCATTTGTTCAGTCCCATCCCAGGAAAATGGGTAATTCCTGATGTCTGTCACAATCCCCAATTCTTAAAACATGAATGTATTCTCTAAAATTCCTTACAGAATTAGCCATGGATTATTCCACCTCTGCCTTAGCCCCCTTCTTCTCTAGTGATGCCTTTAATGCCTCAGCTTCCTCTTTGGTCAAATCTTTCTTCACAAACACTGGCGCTGACTCAACAAACTTTTTAGCCTGAAATATACAGTCAAATCAAACTAACAGAAAAATTAAAATATGTTCAATAAAATTACTGTCACTTTATGAGAAAGGAGCATTTGCTTTTAGTTAGTGATATCATAGATGAGATTACTTTGATACAAATCACATGTATATATACATGTATAAGTTAATCTTTGAAATTTATTACAGAATTGAAGACCGAGTCAAGTGAAAGGGTTTAATGTACTGGATAATTTGGTTTATTTACATTTGCAGGTTGGCAGTATATATAAATGTAACTTAGCCCTTTCCCTCATAGAGGAAACCATGAAAAGACCTATGCGAACAACATAAAACCAGATCAGCCTGCGAGTAACTCGCAGGCTGATCAGGTTTTATGCTGTTCGCTGCTCCTCAGTGGTCTGGAAATGAGGATTTTGTAATTAAAATTTTGGTAAGGTTTAACTGTGGTTTTCTGCAGATCGGGCTTTATGTGGTACCTATTGAGTGCGTCAAAATGAGTCTATATGAGGGAAAGGGTTAAAAAACTGATACAATGGATCTGACTGGAACTGTCATTTCAATCAAATTTTTACTATAAAATTTAGATAGAAATTATCTAAAAGACCTTTTAAAAGTTAAATAACCATTTTCCTATATAAGTTTAAAAATATCTTATGAATAAATTAATATGATATACATTATTTGTTTTTAATTAAAACAACTGCATACTAATTGTAAAACATAGATGAAAATATAGCCTGAGACCTCAGTTACACGGTTTTGTTATACATGTGATACTTTAAATTTCATTGTTTTATGTTCAAGATGTCCATTTAACTGTTATGACATAGCAGATCTGAGACATTTATCATTTCTCAACACTTGATGGTGCAGTCTTCATTTTTCAAGAGTGTGTTTGTAATGTCCATATATCACCAGAATGTCAGTGATGTCTAG
This sequence comes from Solen grandis, assembly GCA_021229015.1. NCBI lineage: Eukaryota > Metazoa > Mollusca > Bivalvia > Adapedonta > Solenidae > Solen > Solen grandis. The sequence goes on from CM037782.1 coordinate 64,871,560, forward strand.
AGCAAACTTATTTGATAATCTCTTAGTGTATATACAAGATGTCTGTGCCATTGCAATGTCAAAAAAAAATCCAAAAAAAAATAAAAAAATTTACATTGAACTAAGAATATTTTTTCTTAAGAATGTTAGGTATCTAATGTATTGTGCCTGTGAAAATCCTGGTGTTTGAATCCTCAACTATCCACATTTAGATCTCCTGACCAAGAAGCCTGTAACAGTTTCACAATACTCTATCAACCACTCTTGCTATCAAAAGACAGGGTTTTCGGCCATTCTGAGAAAAATTGAATATTAGGTTTAATCGAAAGAATACAAGTCTGACTTCCAATTAACAATAAAACTTCTATCTGATCATAGGTTACTATTTCTCTTTAAACACATTAGTATGGAGACTTTGACAAGTCAACAAAATTTAGGTATTTTGAGTGCCTCCCTACCCTACCACTTTAGCACCTACCACCTAGGAGATTCTGAATCTAGGGTACATTTTATCTAGGGGATTATGACACCCCCTTTTTTTTTCTATGGGATTTTGAATACCCTGCCACTTTTGCACCAAGGGGATTTTTGAAGCTCAGGCATTTTGATATAATCAATGGGTTCAAATACTGGCATCTTTAGTACAGAAAATAAAAGTTAATTTTCGTAAAGCTTGTCATCTGAGAGTAACTGTATGTTAAATATATTAAAAGTAAGATCAAAATACACAATTCTCATTGAGTATTTCTTGTCATTTTTCACAATAGAAAAATTCCTAAAGTAAATAAAAATGTTAATATTTTCTTCCAAATCAGGATAACAAGGTCTTTCTTTGAAAGCAAAAGGAAAAAATAAATAAAAATAAAAATGTCTGATTAACTCACCTGTACAAGATTAGTGTCAGGTAGGAGGTTTTTGATCTCTTTAATAATTCAATTTTCTTTGCAGCATCAAACTGTACGAGTTTCACACTGAACATGACTTGTCGATTTTGGGAGCTGTCTTCTTCCTCTGCCTCCTCCTCAACCTTATGAAAACAAAGAGGTTCAATTATTGACAAGCAGTACACAAAGATTTAGACTTTCCATAAACAGGACATTAACATTTCCGTTAAGTAATCATTTAAAACCGTGACGGTGGACAACGCATTGTGGTCTTTCTAAAAATGACTACTGACTTATTCTTGGTGAGATTGTTATACTGTATACAAATGGAAAAATGATTCCTTGAGACAAGGAGAATATATGCTCTGACATGACGTAAAAGTGTATAGGTGATTGGTAAAGGGTTAAAACTATTCTACAGGTACCATGCCTGATGGTATTCCTATGTACTACTTGTACTGACCTTGGCTGGACCAGCTGGCGCCATTCCCATTGCCATAACTGGTGCATCCTGGATCTTAAGTGTTTTCTGTAACAAAATAGGAGCAACACTTTCATCATCTGGATTTAACCTTACTTTTTTGCATCAATCAAGAGACCAGCCATTTATCAATATGCATACACATACTTGTGAGTCTTTCCCTCATGACAGAATTAATAATCACCCCCCTTTTAAAAAAAAAAAATTAATGAGTTTTCATAACATTAATATGATACACAATAGTAGTTTATGCATATTTATTTTAATGATCATTATTTTAACTAATAAATATTTTTTTTTATTTGTTTGTTTTGTTAGCTTTAGTGTCCCACTGAAAGTATTTCAGTAAATTGAGGCTATGTCTAATTGAGATAAATTAGTACCGGTAAGTGCTGCCACACTGCAGTATCACTCCATAGACATGAACCAATTAAGACGGGAGGATTCACATCCTGTCACATTATCTTGACACTGTGACAACCAGTCCTACAACTACCCTTATATGCTGAGTGCCAAGCAAGGAAGCTTAGTTATACCAGTACCATTTTTTATGACTTTGTTATGCTGCGGCTGGGGATCAAACCCACCATCTCTTCTCCTGAGGCAGACACTCTAACAACTTTGTCACCGGGGACAGTGGGTTGTTGTTTTTTGCCTGACTTATGTATAACATGTTGATGATATAAATACTTACCTTTAACAATTCATTTAAATCTGCTACTTCTATAAGGTTCAACTGGCTAATATCTTCAACCAATTTTTGTATTTTAGGAGAGTATTTTTGTCTGCTCCATCTTCTGGTACAGGAAGTGGAGCAGTACTGTAATGACTGCTTAAACATCTGTTTAATGATTGCAGATCCTTCTTGTGTAATTGTATTAAATAATATTTTTACTTTCTTTTTTTTGTAATTGTTAAAGGAAATTTTTAAACTTATCAAAAGTTTTTAATTTACATGCGTTATATATGTTGTTGTTTTTTTTTTCCTTTGAAGTAACTGACATTACTTACATTTCTTATTTTGAAACTTATTATTCTAAAACTGCATTCATAAGGTGTGTTTTCATTGGTCAATAATGTAATCTCTGATTACTGTATTAAGACAGTTTGCTTGCCTATTTCCCAACAGCATGATGTCATGCTGAGAAACTGAATACATGGCAGGAACTGATTTTGTGTACTGCTCCTTTAACTTTATCAGTCACATGTATATGGTTGTTACAGTCTTTACACCTAAAAGAGGGCTGTAAATCAGATGTATTGTTTTTTACTGTTAAATCAATATAGTGTATAGACAAACTATAGGTATATTTTTTTTTCAGTTAATATTTTTGTTGAATGACCTTCTTTTGTTGTGATGGAATTCAATGTGAAAAGCATGCTTTTTGACCAGAAAAGGGTACATAAGCTTGATATTTTTGTACTATCCTCAGTTGGCTCAGGACAATCAAAGTTAACTTATACCTTCGGTCAGAACTAACTCATCCTCTCTTGCTCTTTCTCTCTGCTTACTTGCCATAGTTAGAAAATGTAAAATAAAACAATCATTGGTCATCTTAGAATATGAAGAAATTTGTCATTGGAAAAACAGAAAAGCTATCCTAGTAAATTGCCAGGGTTCCCGCTGGCCATCGCCATTGTCGCCAATGGCGCCAGAAAAAAAAATCTGGCTCCAAAAAATTTGAAATGGCGAAAGGTTATGACGCCTTAGTTTTCATAATTGGCGCCGCATAATAAACTTGTGTTTTTGCTTGGTTCCCGATTTTTCATTCTCCGCATATTAACCGCAATGAAAAGCGGATCACCAATCAGTTTACTCAAGCGTGTTTACCGTTATCGTGTAATCTTAATGATGGGTCTATTGTTTGTCACAGCAGGTGACAAAAGATTATTCTTAGCCATTCATCGATTACGTAATCATGCTGCAGTAAATGACCAGAGGGCATGTGACCTCACTTACTTTGGCAAACAGCAAATTGCAAATTCTGGGACAGTGTATGATCAGCTGATTTTGACATGTCGGCTGCTAATTTACAGATCCAGCCATGATCAGTTTCATGTAAATTAGTCCTTGGTAACTAAAACATATTGAAGTATGAAATGCAATAGTCGTAGAGGTTTAGTTTGAGATTTTGATATTTTCAAGTAGTTCTTGACTTGGCTAAGTTTGGTCACAAGGCTGACTAGTTTTGCTGCACCGAGTTTTCTTTCTATGAATGTTTTTTTCCATTGAAAAATATTTCCACTACTAAGACAAAGTTCTAAAACATGTTTTTCTTTTATTTGTTTTATTTTTGAGGTTTTTCAGTTATTGCAGGTAGATAGATCAAAAGGGAAACAAATCAATTGCATAATAATTTAAAGTTTTTCTTCCTCCCTTCATAAAATTTACAATTATTAAATAAATAACATCTCTTTAATTAAATATTATATCCTGAGTGAATGTGTGTGTGAGTAGTTTGAATATACCTGGTAATACAATTTAATACATATGGTACCTGTTTTTTAAAGGGAGAAAAAATAAACATAATAAAAATATATATTTGAGCCATTGGCACTAAATTTGGCACAAACTTCCTTAATTTGGCTCCAAGTTTTCTCGTTTGGCGAAAGTTGTGGCGCAAACTTTTTTTCAGCCAGGGTGAACCCTGTGTTATCTCATTCCAATCGCATTATACACTAAGTGTAAATATATAACAAGAAAGAACATGGGTAAGTAAATGAACCCAGAACGATTACAAATAATGCCGATCTCCAACAATGGTGTTATAAAAGACAGTCCGTAATTGGAAATAATATGAATTTAAAAACAGTCTCTAAATCACTTATTTATCTTCTATGTCATCAATTTAAATATTCGCGATGTTAAAGGGGACATATGGAAGGTCCATGAAAAACTAATAAAACTGACCTAGACATGTGGAATATGTAAATATGGAATTTTTGTAAACAGTTGAATGATCTTTAATAAAAATTTCTATTTATACACTGTAGTAATATGGTCATCAACAAGCATGTATAGATTGCGGCTCTTAACATTATGTAAATAAATACACATTTTGCTTTTCTGTCTGAATAATCTATATTTCATCCAAAATGAAGAAATAAAGTATGTTTTAAAATCGGTTAATGTGTTGATAAATATAATATATAAAAAAAAACACAAAGATTTCAAGTGCTATCTTTGGCACATACGTATAAATATATTTGACCTTAAAAGAGGCTTTTCGCGAAAACCAATGACTTTGCAAAATAAACTGAGCTTTATCAAATTTCATGAGAAACATGTCTGCTTTGTTGTTATAATCTTACCTGCATTTGCACAATGATTGACGAAGGACATTACGGACGACAAACAATGTTGATGACTGCATCTTATAATTTAATTTCAATCACAACAAATGTGTGCACATGAGCGGGTGGTCCAGACGCTGTTTTATTCTCGTGCCATCCGCCCGCATGACACCGAGTCTTAACTACCGACAATGACAGGCAAGTAACAGTACTACAGGTCTAAAGTCAACATCCTATGGAGACCTGGACATCTATTCATCAAGCTGCATGCAAGAAAGATAAACAGGAAAAAATTAAAACAAAATGTTGTAATGAACGGCTTAAAATATGCATACTGTCCCCTCTCTTTCTCTTTTCTACTGTTTTGACCTTCTAATCTAACCCGTCTATAAATAAATAAATAAATAAATAAATAAATAAATTTTAGGCAATTAAGCAAATATGTTCATTTTTAAAAAAATGAATATTAAAGTCAGAAAGACTATACATAGGTCCCAAGGATTCTATATAATTCATGATATGAGGGACATGGCCTCGCTGATAAACAGGATATCATCCTGCATCAAAGCCAGCATAAGGTTTAAATCCAACTTGAAACTCTGCGCAAATTATATCACACTTCTTACAATAGAAACTGTTTTGGCGGCAACCATTTTTCCGTCCCAGGTGGCCGAGTTGTCAGAGCGTCCGCCTCGGGAGCGGGAGGTCTTGGGTTCAATCCCCGACCGCGGCATACCAAAGTCGTAAAAAATGGTACTAGTATAGCTCCCTTGCTTAGCGCTCTGCATATAAGGGTAGTTCAAGGACTGGTTTGCCAACGTGTCAATGACAACGTGACAGGATTTGGTATCATGCCAAATGCGTACGTTGTGATACTGCACATGTCTACGGCGTGATACTGCAGTATAGCAGCACTATGTCTGTCTCAAGTAGACATCGTCTCCAAATGACTGAAATACTGTTGGTGGGACATTAAACCCTACAAACAAATAATTTCCCCCTAGCCGTTCGGATTAATCGGCCTCACCCAAGTAACCCGATTTATCCTGGACTACTCTAGTAGGTTAATGACCCGGGTAATCAAATCGAACGCACCCATTTCCCCCTAGCCGTTCGGATTAATCGGCCTCACCCGAGTAACTCGAGTTATCCTGAACTACTCTAGAAGGTTAACCCGAGTACCCTAAGAAAACATCACCTGTCTTGCATGGGTTTTGACAATTTATCACTTGGGTTATCCCGAGTTGACCCGAGTGTAATTTCCGAACGCGCTCATAGTCTGTGAAGTGATCGAGAACATTCGCGGAGAGTGAACGTGATCAGTTATTTGACGGAACTCTAAATGTAGGTTTTATGGTTCTAATAGGTCGTTAACTGTTCGTAACGTTATTGTCTGTTGTGGAGAAACCAGGTAGCGAACCTTTAAGTGAGCGCATGCACGAAGAGTGAATGTGACCAGTCAAGTGACGGCAATGTTGTTGTTTTTTTCCTTCTTTCTTCTTTTTTTTCTTTGTTTTTGTTGTTTTTGCATAAATTTCATTTTAAAATCTTTTTTTTCAATAATAATTACCATTTCTTTTTCACTATATTTATTTCAATTGTATTTGTTTAATTTTTATTTCCTTGTATTTTTTTTATGTATTTTTGATTAAAAAAATGCATTAGTTCTGAAATTTATGTCGTTTTACATACTTTTAAATCTAGTTCACTAATCTTCCATCTTATGAGCAGACTTTAAAAAAATGAAAAAAGCAAATCGAAAACTCGCCACCATTGAATAACCATTGATTTATAATGAACCCCACTCCGGAATTTTCACGGAGAAAGTGTATATTTTTTGTTGTTGTTGAAAATGAAATACCACATAAAAAATACTTTCTCTTTGGGCCTCGAACCTGGAAATTCGAACGTGCAACGGCAACATACCTCTGCCTGAGCCATTAAAATAATGTAAACATCGTCTATAAAGCTTTTTTTTTTTTACATTTGCATTTCAATATTTATCTCTTCTTTGTCAGTCACAGTTTTGTGATCGGTAAAAAAACACAAAAACAAAACGTTTTTATGCTTGCCTTTATTAGTATATAACCATTTTGTCTTGTACTTTGCACCTAGCAAAGTCTTTGAAAATCTTAAAATAATAATAATAAAATAAAAATAAAAAATCTCGCGAGATCGATGGACCAAAATTGACCCACTGACCAAAATTGAAAGCCTAAACTTAACATTTAATTTATTTGAATATATGCGTTATCTACGAAAGCCGAATCGGACCCCCAAAAAATCATTATCTCGTTCAGAAGCAGCTAAAGCTGAAGTCGACATGCCTGTATATAAGAAAAAATTAAACATCATGTGTGCTTTTAAAACTCTTGGAAACTCAAATGACGCAGTTCATAAGATAAGTATGCGATGTGTTGTAACTTATACTGCGGCTTAAAAAAAAAAAAAAAAAAAAAAAAAAAAAAATTGTGCGAACCGTAAGTGAAAGAGATTGTAATGCCACCTGCTTTGAGTTCAAGTTAAATATAATACAAAATAGCGTAGTCGTATTTGCATAGATTGTATTGTATCAGCGACATTTTAAAGAAAAAAAAAACCCCAAAAGAACGATTCTCCCCTTCAAAATTGTTTCCATTACTACAGAACAAAATGAACTCTATTCTTTACTCGTGTACTTTCCGAACATCAGAATATGTTTTGCACAATTATATCTCTTTTAAAGTTAGAGTTTTCTTTGCTGTCCATTTTCCCCACAAAAAAGTCAGATTCTCTTGAAACTTGTGCTATTTTAGGTATGTTCTTCTAAATAAGATCTAAAGGTGGGGGACTGAAACATTATACGTTTGTTCGGTCTCAATACCTTATGCTCATATTTTTTCGGCGTAGCTGTCTAACCTCACATTTGACTTACTTAATGATGATGAAGTCAAATGAATATGTCTTTTTCCCATCGAAGATATTCTTATACTTACAAAAAAAAGGGTTACGAACCTTTTGTTAGTTGAGATCACAACTATCTGAAATATAAACCTCGTATCATCATTTCGGATATATTAATAAAGCTTTCCGACTGAATTGCAGTTTTTAGATGCATACAGTATGATCATGTGTTTTGTGTGTGTGTGTGTGTGTGTGTGTAAAATACTTCCTGATTATATTTCTATGAATATGGCAGTATGCTATATCTGTTTCACCATTTCGACAATTATATACGTTTTGCGGCGGAAGGATATAACCGTTTCTACATTTTCTATTACTTTAATCCAAACAACGCCGAATATTTTTTAACAATGTCTTTTTTTATATTTTAAAACTACAAATAGTAACAGCTAACCTTATTCTGTCTAGTGCTTAGAAAAGTGTTTTTTGTCAGGTGTTCGCTAATTTTCAAAAATTTAAAAGAGAAAATATATGTAAATCACCATTTAATAAACAAAACACATCATGAAATTACAAAGCTCATGACAAAACTCTTATCACTTAATTTAGTAAAAAACGACATATATTATTCTATGTTAACAGTAGCTCACTTAAAATAAAACATTTCTGCAAAGACATAGAAATGAATATCATTTTCATCAAATGATTCTTTCTCGTTTTTTTCATTTCCTGAGGCAATGCGGTGTGTCAGTAAGATATCTATGCCTCGAGCGCAACCAATTTTCGAACATCGTCCTTCTGTATAAGCCTGTATGAAAGACCTGGACACGGTCTTCGTAAAACACCGAGAGAGCATGAGGTACCCCCAGGCCTTTCATACACAGAAAAACCTCGTAATCGGTCGATGTCATATACGTATTTATTGTCGTATGACATTATGCTTAAACAGATGTGTCCGGTTTCATATAACCATCACATATTTTCCTATATTTAATACATTCATATAACTTTAGGGCCCAATTACATCACCCCGCGTTACGCACGTGTATTCTGTATAGTATATGCATAGTAGTTAACTCGAACAGCTGGATTGAATGTGTGTGATGCAACTAAATTTGATCAAAAAGATGCATTATTCATATGATGATGAAAATGTATGAGAAATACACACGTTTAACTGTTAAATAGTTACTTTCAGTTATTATTTGAAACTATTTCTTGGTGTTAGGTTACAAACAGTAGTTCGTTCACAGTCCCTTCTTTCGTGTTTATTGTTATTATCGCGACTTACTGTCAGTATTGGACATATGAAAAAAAAGAATCCCCTATATCCCCATATATACTACTCAAATTTTGGGAAAGGATCACTTAGTAAAATCCCATTTACTTGTTTAATTGATAGATTTGCTTTTAAACTTCATTTTATATCGATTACGAAACAAGTTATCACAACTTATATTAATCACTCTCGTGGGTCTGATGGCGGCGTGTGTGGAGAAACCGGAGAACCCGCAGAAAACCCCGTGTCTGGACGGGGGACCACTGTAACCCCCATATGCATGACCAGGAATCGAACCCGGGACGCATTGGTGAAAGCGAGGGGCGTAAACCCCTACGCTGTCCAGGCAGATTTGCTTTTGCGATTACTATTTTGAGTTTTAGATACATTTTTTAGAGGGCACAGGGGAGCTTGTAGCCTGTCCGTTGCATTGCTTTCGCCCGGAAAAATCTTTTTTTATCTTTAAAACCGCAAAAAATTGATTCATAATCACATCAAACCAACACGAAAGCCCCAAGGGAAAAATGTGACCTTCATGCCCTTGGAAACCCTTTTCATTCCCGGGTAACATTAAATGCACCTTTAGAAATGTAGCGGGGACAACACCATTTTTCGATATCTTTTCCCGGGTTTATTTGTTTATTTGGGGGCAATAAATTTCAAATTGATTTTTCAATCATTATATTAAATCATCGAGGGGCGAATGCAATAAAACATGATTTAAACCCAAAAACATTAAACAGAGATAGGAAACCATGTATAACTAGGGGAAAAATTTTTATATAGGCCACAGCAGATCATGAATATTGCAAAATTTTAAAAAAAAAGGAAAACCAAGTGGAAAATGAACTATAACAATAAAAAAAATAACAAAAAAAAGAAAAAAAAAAAAAAAAAAAAACATTAGTCTACCTGATCTAAAAGGGAAATTTAATTTATTTTTAACATTTAAAAAATTTTTAAAATTATGATTTAAAATCAACAAGGTAGCAAAAATCAACATATTTTACATAATTACCCCAAACGGGACTTTTCTATGTACCATAAAAAAGTTTATTTTTTGCTTATTTGATATTAATACTAACGCACCTCGAAGTATCATGAAATGTTATTTTAGAAAAAATAAAATTTTCTTTCACAGACCCAAAACAGAAAAAAATATTTGAAAACGTGACTTACGAAAATTTGGGGCTTTTGTTTTTGTTTTTTTTTTTTATTTTTTTTTTTTTTTTTTTTTGGGTTTTAGACTATTTTTCCAAGCTTTGTTAATGGGTTTGGTGATCCTCAAAAATTTTTTGAGAATATAAATAAAATGTGACCCCTTTTAAAGTTTATCGCAAGCAAGTCAGAGGAAAAAACTGCGTATTCTTAATAAAAAAAAAAAAGTAAATAAAAAAAAAATAAACGGGGAAAATTTTACATAATTATATTAGCCCTTTTTTTAATTTTTTTTATCTATTTTTTTATTTTTATTTATTTACCCCTTTTTGGTCAGATGTATAGTTTTTTCCAACTTTCCGGGAAAACGCACAGATTCAAAATTTTGTTTGAATCAGGAAAAGCACATCACTTATAATAATTATTACTCGAATTCAGTTAAACCCTTTAATTAGTGGGGCCATCCCCCGTGGTACAGTGATGACTTTAATCGATTGAAAAAGAAATTTTTTTACTGCACCTTTTTTCTTCACCAAATTTCAATTGGATATGTCTACAAGCAGAAAATTGGCACTTCAGAAACCCCTGATGATTCTTTTGTCAATTACAGATTTTCCCTAAATTCGGAAAAAATTTAAAAAACGATGGGCTTTTGGTTTTGAAACAAATTTTTACGAACCTGAAATGTTAGAAAAATTACAGTTGTCCGACTTACTCGCAATGCTTGCCTTTCGGTTTTAATTTGAAAATTTTATTGCAAAAAAGATCCGTTTAGTCTTTATATGAAAAAATATAGGATGCGCCTACGTCATCGTGAGGGCGGAGCTTGTTTCGGCACTGGGAGGTGATTATTGATTTTTGCATGTAGCTTTAAAAATGTACCCAGAAACGGGGGTTGATTCAATAACGCGAAGGCAAAATGTAGGCTACGTGACACACTTAAAATATGTTATTGTTTATCTTTTAATTTTTTTGGACTTATCGCACGCTCCGTTCACGCCTTGCGATAATTCCAAAAATTTAAAAAAAAAACGATAACTAAAACTTCACTGTATATCTGACAAAAGAATGGCCACACTGTGAATAAAAAAACAAACAAAATTTGATGCCAAGCATCAGACCCGCCAGTTTTTGAACACACTTTAAATTTAAAACAAAACCATACAGTCCCAAAAAAAACAGCAAAAAACATATTTTCAATTATTTGAAAAAGAACAAAAACAACCAAAATACTTTAAAATATAACACGTTATGTGATGGGATTTAAAAATGACATAAATTTAAATAGTCTATAGACAATAAAGATTATTTTACAACAGGGAATTCATTTTTTAATAAAATTGAAAAATTTGACTACAAAATGCATAAATTTCCAGACAGTAACACAAGGGGGTACAAAATCAATGCAAAAAAAAAATCATCATCATCATCATCATCATCACAGCAGCAGCAGCAGCACAGCAAGAACAAGGTCAAGATACAAAAAAACATCAAAAGTTTTTATTTTGGAAAAGGGGAAATTGGAAAAAATCCCCTATCAATAACAATCCTTCCCTTGTAAGGGCGGGAGGAGTGGATTCTTTTTTTTTGATGAAAGTATTTAAAAAAATTAAATTTACAAGACTTTACAGCAAAGCAATGTAATGTTTATTTTTAAATTTACCCATTTCAAGCATATACGGGCCGCAGACTGGCCTGGGGCCTCATTGGGACTGCCGCTTAGGCCGATCATTTGGAACACCTCCCCTTTTTCCACGAAAAAAAACTCGGGTAAGCGATGAAGGGGGGGTGTTCCGAAGAGGCCATATGGGTTTTCACACTTTCTACATTCTTTCGATGTACCACATGGGTCTTATACCTTCTGGTTTAATCAAATAAAATCTAATCATTAGCTGTAATACTTTTTTAAACTGCCTTTTTTTTTTTTTTTTTCAAGTTTACGGGTTTTTATCTGAATTTTGAATTTTTAAGATCTCAAAATTAAAGGGAGGGAATTCAAGAAAATAAATAAACAAAATAACAAAACTGAATCATAACAAAAAAAAATTCAAAAAATTATTCCAGCACCAATTTAAACAAAAATTAAAAAAAGCTAAAATCGTTTCACTATATACACTTATCAGAGAATGAAACCTAGAGTATTTCGTGGGGTTATGTAAACGAATTAAAACACTAGCCGCGAGTTTTGCGATTTCGAGGGGGGATCCACACCAAGACAATACTTTTTTAAAGACCACAACTGTTGTTTTTTTTTGTTTTTTTTTTCAACTGCTTATTTTTATTTTTGAATTTTTAAAACGGGATTTTTTTTGTTTAAAAAAGGAAAATTAAAATTTGGTATTTGCCTTTGACAACATGCAAAAGAGTCACCCAAAACCCATTCTACGGGGGAAACCAAAAAAATTTTATGCAAACCAACGAAACGGTGCTTTTCATAAGTCTTCGTTTGTTAGCCAAGATTTCATTGGTTAAAAAAATAGTCAAATCCTTTTTAACGTTTACGCCAAAAAAAATAGATACATCAAAAATGAACTTTTGTTATTAAATTTTTGTTTCCCCAATACTCAAAAAAACCCTTAAACTTTAGCAACAAAAAAGGGGGAAATAAGAGTGGGGGAATGCTTACTTTTTTTAAGCACTCCACGAGTCCACTGTGTTCATCTTTCTTGTAACAACCGTGTTCACGCAATGTTAAAGCGGTTTATAACGTTGAGTCTTTTGGCGTCGTTTGAAATTTTACACCTAATATTTTACTTTGATATGTAAAGGAAATGAGACATCATCACAAAAAATCTTTTTCTTTTTCAACGCATCACGTTTTTTTTTTTTAATTTTGGCTGCAAGCAGTGTAAGTGTTTGAAAGGAACAACGAGGGTGGGGCCCGGGCCAAAACCCGTTTTCATGAAACTTTTACAGTTTAATGAGGATTTGTATTTGGCTCACACGCAATATATTCGGGTTTTTTTTCCTTCTCATTCAGTCGCTATAGAAATTAATTTATTCATGAAAAAAAATTTTAAAAATTATTTGAGCTTGTGGCCCCCCGTGTAGAACCACGATAGTTTTTAATGGCGGGGTTAAAATGTCGGGGTTTTCAAAACGTAGTTCAAGGGGAAGTAGTAACTACTGTGTTAGTTTTGCTTAAGTCGTTTTCTGGAAAATTTAGTTAGCCTAAAATGCCATTCTGTTTGTGACAGTGAATCAAAAAGATGTGTTTTTTTTACATTTCAGATACTACGAGTTTCTACCGATATTATTCATTGGCCCTTGCAAATGGGGCCCTTTTGTGTTAAAATCAGCCAATCAGTTGCGTGACCTAGTTCATTTCGTTTGGGGAATTTACAAGATCTTTTGGTGGAATGTACTTCGCCAACACCATCGTACAAAAGGTCGGAAATTTTTTTTTTGGGCAGAGGTATTCAGGGGAGATCAGGGAAAAATGTTGGGGTCAAACATTTCAAACACTTGGCATCTAAAGGATATGGGCAATTTTTATTTTTTGATGTTTAAAAAAGAAAAAATTTTGTTTGAAATTGCACTTTTATGACATTACAATATTCACAAAAAAATTTTTGGGAAAAAGTATGAAGAAAAGCAAATGAAAAATGTTTTTGGGTTTTTATCATGACTACTTATGTCTTCTGACAAATGAGCTATTTTTAAAAAGTTTTTCACTAAATGAAAAAAAAAAACAAATTTATTCTTTCTATTGAGTTTTTGTTGGGCCAGTTTTGGGGGTAGTGAAAAAGCTGGGTATTTATTTTTCCATTTTGAATATCTCAGAATGAGACAAAATCATGTAAAAAAAAAAATGCATATGAGTAAAACACATTGCAGTTTATTTGTTTTACTTTCAGTCTTAACGATGAAAACATTCGTTGCCCCCAAAACCAGGGGAAAAAAAACACTGTATCAATTTAGGGCAATATTGGGGTTTTGGAAAAACAACTCTTCTTGAATACTTCAAAAGCTCCAAAATTAGAGGTAAGTCTTTTTGCATCTTTATTAAGAAAAAAGAAAAGCACATATCGGGTTGGGATTTAGTTTGACCTATTTCCTTCCCCCTTCACATTGTTTTAAAAATTTATTCCCTTTAAAATTAATTCAAACGAAACTTGTGGACGAAACAACTGAAATGCCCCAGTTTACTTTTTTATATCATTTAAAACCCCCATTTCTGTATATCTGCAAATAAAAAATTTGCAAAGATCAATTTAAATACTTAGTGTAATTCATGTTGAGAATATTTCAAATTTGTTCATATTCATTGGGGGAAATTTTCGGGAAACACAAATTTCCCAGGGTTAATTTTAAGCACATTCTTTTTTTTCTGAATGTTTGAAAACTACATCTAGTTTTAAAAGAAAGAAAATTAATTTTCCAGGGCCTCAAGGGAACCCTTAATCAAGGACCAAAGTGCAAGGTCCAATCACTGGGAAGTCTAGTTTTAATCCAAGTAAATTAATATGTTAAAATCCTTTTTTTTAAATTTTAAAATTTTTAAAACGAGTTTTTTGAAATGAAAGTTTCAATAGATTATTAGTAGTGAAATTTTTACCCTTAATTAACTTGAGAGACCCTTAAAAAAAAATTTTCGGAGTTTCACAATCCACATCAAGTACATGTTTAGTCATTTTGTAGGGTTTTAAAACAAAAAATGATCCGGTAGTTTTTGTCATATTGTAGTGTAGTTAAACCTTTAAGAAAATTTTGAGTTTTTTTTCTTTTTTTTTTTCAATGCAGAACTATTTAAAAAAACCCCAAAGATGGGGTTTCTTTTTCAACACAGCACAGTTGACAAGAACAAATCAAAAAAACCACATGAAGAATTTTTATGTTTTTAATTTCAGCAAGCATGGGGACTTATTTTTTAAAACATTTCATTTTTTAGAAAGATTATTGTGTCACCTCTGGATGCAGGTGATACATAGGGAAACCCTTTTTTCCCTCATTGTCATACTTTTTTCCCTCACGCTGTCTGATAAATTTATTTTACTGCCATTCCAAAAGTTTTTGTTTCTATCATTTCTTGTTTAAATTTTATTTTTTTAAACTGATTTTTATTTAAATGATTTTATTTTAATATATTTACACAATGTTTAAAAATTGATATCGACAGAGAGTATATTTCAATATGTTTTTTCTAGAGAGAAATATTTCAATATGATTTTTCTAGCGGGCTTACCTCAAAAATTTTTGTGTATATTTCAGACAAAGGCGTTAAAATGCTTGAGCGTCTCTGTACAGCACAAGACATTGTTTTGTAGAGAACGACTTCAGAAAGTAAGTTGACTATTTTTTTCAAGCATTTGACCTTGTAAATTTTACATTTTTGATTCATAATTTTAACTTACTCATTAATGTACAGCTGACATCTCCTTTAAATTGTTTCATTTGAACACAGCTTTTCTAATACAAATTATTTTCGATTAATACTAACCGTCTTTGGGAATACTCACCAAAGCAAAAGGTAAACAATAAGAGTATTTGACATCCATACAAAATACCAATTGGTGTTTTTTTGGTTTTAAACAGTTTCTTGTTGAATTTTTTTTATAGAGAGGTTTGCACATTATTTAACATTTGGGTCAGCCTACATTATGTCAATGTTTATTTTATCTTTTGATGAAAATTTTATCATGAAATATAATGGGCCTTTAGAAAAATAATTGTATTAAACTGTATTCAGACTTGATTGTACTCAGTACCTCTAGATACTAAAACTTTGAAAGAATTCAGATGTACAAGGAAAAACAGTACATCAAATACACAGATCATTGAAGGACTCCTCAGCAGCATATTAATGATATATATATAAAAATATGTCCGATGGCTCATCATGTTTTTTTTTAAAGCTTAACATATTTTATGTATTCACTATTGGTGTTTGGATTTTTAAATATGTATAAATTATAACATAAATGTGTGTGTTAATTGCAGTGAAACAATCAACGGACTGGAGTATGCTATTTTGAATGGATGGTTTGACTACCTCACACAGATGCCAGGTACTGGAGTTGACTTGATAGGTAAGTGAAATATATTAGTCCTATCTGAAAACAGTATATACACATTGGTGACATTGTAGTGACAGGGAGGTTATTAAAGATTCACACAATCTTATTTAAATCTTTTCATTTAATATTATAGAAAAATAATCAAAACTTGTATAATTTTCAAAGTATTTGTAAAGGCTGTGTTTTTATTGTCAGGTTTTTGTGAAACTGTTTGCATAAAAACATTAGAAACTGCACTTTTCATTTTTAGCTCACCTGAGCAAAGCTCAGGGTGAGCTATTGTGATACCATGAGTGTCCGCGTGCGGTGTGCGTCGTCAACAATTTAGTGTTTACACTCTATCACCTTCATTTCTTAAGCAATCATCTTCAAACTTTAAGACAATGTTAATGACCATAATGTCTCGATTGAGTTCGAAAATGGCTGAGATTGGTCCTTTTAATATTAAAAAAATGCCAGATTTCTCTTTGTTTACACTCTTGCATCTTCATCTTTTGAGCAATCATCTTCAAACTTTTATGGCAATGTTTATGACCATAATGTCTCGATTGAGTTTGATTTAAGCTGAGATAAGTTGATTAGGTCAGAGTTATGCCCCTTTTAATATCAAAATATGCCAGATTTCACTTTGTTTACACTCTAGCACTTCATTTTTTAGCAATCATCTTCAGACTTTAGACAATGTTTATGACCATAATGTTTTAATTGAGTTCAATTGTGGCTGAGATGCGCAAATTAGGTCAGGAGTTATGCCCCTTTTAACATAAAACAGCAAGATTTCACTTTGTTTATCTATTATCAACATTTTTTTAAACAATCCTTTTTAAACTTTAAGACAATGTTTATGACCATAATCTTGCAATTGGGTTCAATTATAACTGATATTGGGTAGTTAAGTTAGGAGTTATTCCCCTTTCACTATAAAAAAAAAGAGTCAGATTTCAATTTGTTTGCACTCTAGCATCAGGTGAGCAATTAAGGGCCATCTTGGCCCTCTTGTTTTTTTAAATTTAAATAGTAACCAGTTTTACATTTCATATGTAGATACATGCATGTCACTTTTTCTGTGATTATATATATTGATATGAGCATCTATGTATTATTTCTAACTTTCTACTTGCAGTGTACCTAAGAGCTGATCCCCAGATATGCTACGAGAGAATAAAGAAAAGATCTCGAAAAGAAGAGGCTAGCGTACCCTTTGTAAGTCATACTTTTTGTAAGCTTTTCTGCTTTGTTATTCAAAAGTTGATGTATACAGTTTTTTAATATGTCATTCATACCTGAAAATGGTGACTGTTCAAAAAACTGAAACTACATTTATTTTTTTCACTTTGGGGGGGGGGGGGTCCAGGCCCATAGGAGGGGGGAAAAAGAACAATAATGTAGCTTGTTTGAACAATTTTATTAAGAATATAACATTTAAAAATGACAATGCAACAGTGAGTCAATGCACACAATATGGTCTGTAAACTTTCATAACCATGGAGGGGGGGTGGGGGGGGGGTGAAAAAAAAATGGGGGGAAAAATATATATACCAGGCAGGAGAGAATGCCTCCTATATTCTCAGAATATTTTGATCCAAATAAAAAAAAAACACTGTTGCAATGTAAATTTATCTAAATAATAGTGTTCACAAAAAGGCAAGAGTTTCATGTAGATTTGTTAAAATTACTCAAAATATCATCAAATTGGTCTGTGGCTAGCAAATCTTGTTTATTTCATTTCTTTTCCTTGTATATAATTTTTTTATTTTTTATTTACAGGACTTGATACAGAATTTACATGATTTGCATGAAGAATGGTTAGTTGAACAAGTGAATGGAGTGTTACCAGCACCAGTATTGGTAAGTGTTGATTTTTATTTTGTGTCTCATTATTAACTGATTCTGGTATAAAATGGGAGACTGATATAATGATCATCTGAAACACACTGGTGCTAGTTTTAAAACAGCTTCAACTTGAGTTTGTTCACAGATAATTGGTAGACAGTAATAAAGTAATTTTCTACTCTCCCTTGTTAATGATGATGAAGTCAAATAAGGCTAATAAACTTGTAAAGTGCAGGTCACATTGCACAGGAAAA
>CM037782.1:64889721-64939721 GCA_021229015.1 Solen grandis
GCGAGGTTCGAACTTTCAACCTTCCTTTAGTAGCTCAAAAAGTTTTAGCCACTCATACCTGGAAACTATCATATTTTATTAGAGTATCAACAAGGAACACAATGCAACAAACCGCATTTGGATCAGACTTCAACTTTTTGAGTTATAAGTAGAAGAGTGTTTTTAAGCTAAGCGCCCCCTAGCGGCAAAATGAGAAACAAAATTGATTAAAATTTTACCATTAGGTACCTAGCAATGCAGCAAATAGTTCAATCAAGTACGCAAGTCGCACTAGTCGAACATTCTATTTCTTATATATCACAATTTGAAGCATAAAAACTGATTTACAATTATTCCAAAAAAGGATCAAACTTTGGACTGCCGTAAAATGACCAAATCAAGTCCGATCTTCAAAAACTAAACATCACTGGAAAGAGCTCTTGAATAACTAAAACTTTTGTTCATATACTCTCAAAGAAATATTTTTAGTTTTGGAGCTATTTGGGGCCGAATAAAAACACAATAATCGTAATATGACCTTGACCTTTTCATTTATTTTTTAACTTTTTAATTGTGATCCCCTTTCAGACATAACAATACATAACTTGTGAAAATATCATGAAGAATTAACAAAAAATAAAGTCAGAAGCGATAAAAAACATGTTTTTGAACCTTTAACTTTTTCTAAAATTTAGTGAAGTTTGACCGTTTCCAGAGGACAAACCATATATTTCTTAAATTCGCCACCCCATATATTTTGTGCGTATATGTCTTGCAAATCATTTGCAGCAAACAGAATTCTTCTATCTGATCTCTAAGAAAAATGGATAGGTTTTTCGTAGACCTACCCTCATTTGCACAGTTTTTTTGCGAGGTTCGAACTTTCAACCTTCTGTAGCTCAAATACTTTCAGCGACACGTACCATCGAAACCTATCATATTTTATTTGGCTATCAACAAGGAACAGAATGCAAAAAACCGCATTTGAATCGGACCTCAAATAAGTGAGTTATTAGCCATTAATAAATTTCATGCAAAACGCCCCCTGGCGGGAAAAGTAAGACATAAATGAAAATTTTCTCAACGTTAGGATCAAGTTCAAATACGTGGTAATAACTGGTTAAAATTTCATACATGTGACTTTTTTCTATCATGGTGATATGCCGTTCACAAAAAAAGGTTAGAAAAATAATTAAAAAAAATAAAATAATAAAACAGAAGAAGAACAATAGGTTTTCGCACTGCGAGGTGCGAAAACCTAATTATGTCTTATTAGAGCTATTGTCAAGCTTAATTACTGGTGCCCTTTTGAAGATAAATAGTATAAAGGCTCAAACACCTACTAATTTCCAAAACATTTAAGAGACCTAAGACTGCTGATTGCAAGTTAAATTGTACCTTAACCCTTTCCCTCATAGAGGATACCATGAAAAGACCTATGCGAACAGCATAAAACCAGATCAGCCTGCGAGTAACTCGCTGGCTGATCAGGTTTTATGCTGTTCGCTGCTCCTCAGTGGTCTGGTAATGAGGATTTTACATTAAAATTTGGTAAGGTTTGAGTTTGGCTTTCTGCAGATCAGGCTTTATGTGGTACCTATTGAGTGCGTCAAAATGAGTCTATATGAGGTTTTTGTCTGCAAGTCCGCTTGCGGGAGTTCTATATAGCCACCCCAATGTCCTCATGGTGTATGTTAGTGCATCAGTGCTTGCCCAGGTTGTAATTTAAACATGGATTTTCATATAAGTTGGCAGTAATGTTGTTTTTGTTTTTGCCTCAAATGAGATGAACTGACATGCTCAAGGGTTGGTCCCTATCTCCAATGTCAGTGTCACATTTAGAGGTCAAAGGTCATTTGCTTGTCCGGGCTGAAACTTAGCACAGGTTTTTCAAATAAATTGGCAGTAATGTTTGCCTCAATAAAATGAAGAGTTGCACACAAGAGTTGGGTCCCTAGCTCCAAGGTCAAGGTTGCACTTAGAGGTCAAAGGTCATGGTGCAGGATTTGCTTTTCTGGGCTGTAACTTACAAATGGATGGCAAGTTTTTCAAATAACTTGGCAGTAATGTTGCCTAAATGAGACAAAGTGTTGCACACAAGAGTTGGGTCCATAGTTCCAAGGTCATGGTCACACTTAGAGGTGATGGTCATGGCAAATGATTTGCTTGTCCAGGCTGTAAATTATCTCTGGATCAAAGGAATTTTTAGTTTTTTGTGACGTAGTCACACACAACTATAGTACTTACATTCTGAGGGTCCCATTCTCTACATTTAAAACCGAATAACCTCTCAATTTTGTATGAATGACCAAACTGATTGAACAGAATTCTACAATACAGATATGCTGAGATTCAGCCAAAGTAGTGAAAACTCAATTTTGAGTAAAAAATAATATTTACAGGACACAATAATTGTATGCAGTATAAAAGCACAGAAGAACTATTTTCCCTAGGATGTTGCATAACTTACTTTACCATACGGAGGAGTATAGTTTCTTTTGAAATGCAAAGGTGGCTCATGCCTGAATTTGGATGGTGGATGTGCAGATTTCGGTTATTTAGTGGTATTTCATGGTCCATATAGAAAGCTTGAATTACAATAAAAACCCATATAACCTCCTTATAATCACATCTACTATCTCAGAAACATCAGAGATATCTCAGGGATTATTTGTTGCTCTATAGAATGGCTGGTACAGGTGTATATCAGCTATCCGAAGTTAATAAAGATACAGTAGGGAGCCACAGCATCTATAAATAGAAACTGTGCCATTGCTTGGTAGTACAAATCAAAGCACTGGTAGTGCTAAGAGAACAGTATTGTTGGGGCCGCCGTGGCCGAGCAGTTACAGTCATAGACTACAAATCTCTTAGCCCCTCACCACTGTGGGTTCGAATCCTGGTAGGGACTTTGGATTTTTCATGTGAGGAAGCCTTCCAGCTGGCTTGCTGTAGGTTGGTGGTTCTACCTGGGTACCTCTATGTACTCGGGGTCTTCCTCCACCTGTAATTAGCTGGACGTCGCTATATGATTGAAATACTATCGCAGTGACAGTAAACCCCAATACAATAACTACAACAGTATTGTCTCATTTCTTTTGTTTATCACAGCAAATTTAATAAATGGAGGTCAAATTTTCGCACAATGCGAATAACCCCGCTTTAACGTTGCGTTAACATGGACTGGTCATTATAAGATGAATGCACCATTTGCTTTAACAGACTGAAAACAATTAGCACATTGCCACTCTTACTCCTCCTATATTCCTATAGCCTTCAATGAACAATCGTTTATTATTATGCCCCCCTTCGAAGAAGAGGGGGTATATTGCTTTGCTCATGTCGGTCGGTCGGTCCGTAGGTCGATCTCGGTCTGTCGGTACACCAAACCTTGTCCGAGTGATAACTTAAGTTCTATTTGACCTTTAAGTCTTAAACTTCATGTGATTGTTGCTCATGATTAGTGGATGACCCCTATTGATTTTGGTGTCATTACCTCAAAGGTCAAGGTCACATGTTGTGTATGTATAATACCAGACCTTGTCCGAGTGATAACTTAAGTTCTATTTGACCTTTAAGTCTCAAACTTCTGGTGGTTGTTGCTCACGATTAGTAGATGACCCCTATCGATTTTGGTGTCATTACCTCAAAGGTCAAGGTCACAAGGTTGCATTTGTATATATGTTTGATGACTTGGCCACTATATGGAAATTATGCAAAAGACTTTTTATTACTTAGATCAAGATAACATAATTTATGTTGTAATGTTGTTTTGTTTTAAAGTTTGAGATATTTGAAGGATGATGTATCATTTTCTTTCATTATTGTGGATGTTTGTGCTTATGGCTAGCAAGGCTGATTTGTTAATTTTTATAATAAACCTAGAGCACTACGTCTTAATGTTTTGTTTGTTTATAACTGACAATGTTCTTTCACTTAAACCTTTGTGGACTTGTGTAAATATTTCTCCAGCCCATTTATTTCAGTAAATGTTTAGTTCCACATTTTAGCACATTATATTTTCACTCAATTTTTTGAAGAATTTTTTGTGACAAGCTAACATTATGAAGGCAAACCCCTTGCATGTAATATAGCTATATACATATTATGGCATATGAGGGGGGCATATATGTTTCACAAACATTTCTTGTTTTAATATAAGTTTAATATTTGGAAAAACAAAGTTACCCTGCCTATTTGCAGCTTGTCAAACCCTCTTCCACTTGAGACACACACAACTTCAGTGCCTTCAGCGCTTTGATTGTTATTTGGAGCTGGATTTGCTTGTACAGGCTGTAACTTAGACATGGATCACAGGATTTTCAAATAACTAATAATTGGTAGTAAGATTTGCCTGTGTTGCACTAAAGAGTTGGTTCCCTAGCTTCATGGTTAAGGCCACACTTAGAAGTGAAATATGCACCTTATGCTGCGGGCTGAACATGTCACCCTTGTGCACCTAGCACTTCTGAAGGTGATAACTAATAATTCTATACAGGTCTGTGTTACAATTGAATGATTAAAGACAGATCAACCATTCAACTATCATCAACTTCAGACAACTAATTGATTTCAGTTGCAGTTTTATATACTTAAAAAAATGTACTAGCAGACTATGGCATGACTTTGATATAGTTTGCTAAAATCAATGGGACATTTTCATCTATTTTAAAATATTCATGTTACATATACATGTAGTTGTAATAAGACTGATTAGTATTTTCAGGACTAGTCACATTATATAATGCACACTGGATTATGATTAAAACATCAAGCTTTATTTTGTTTTGTTTTTAACTCCCCCTCAAATAAACAGAACAAAGAGTACACAACTATGTAGTTTAGAGGATCTGAGCAGTAAACTGGCTTGGGGGAGACTAAAACATTTCAAAATGGAAGTGAACATCACATATTATGGATTCACCTGCGGCGGCTGGGTGGGTTGGCGGTGTCCAATGATGTTGTCCATTCCCTAACTTGAACAGTCGTGAACCAATTTTAAGCATACCTGGTCACAATGTATATAGGCACAATATCTTTGTTCTTTTGATAACCAGCCAGATTGATCCAGACACTTTGGAGTTCTGGCCCTTGAATTTATGAAAAATGGTCAAATAAACAGTGTCCTCTCTCTAACTGAAACAAACATGGACCAATCTAAACTAAACTTGGTCACAATGTATAATGGCACAACATCTCAGTTCCTTTTGATAACCAGCCAGATTGCCCCATCAGAAAGTAACAAAAAAACTCTCAAATTGAGATTTTACTCAACTGAAATATATCTCAAAATTCATTATCCCTACTTTTTTTACAAATTTACATTTCTCAAAATCATTTTATATCATTAAGATTTGAGTTGAGAAAAACCTTGTTTTGTAAAAGACAGGCAAATTACTGTTTTGTGATACACAGGCAAGGTAGTCTTATACATTTAAACGTAAAAGGGTATGCTGTTAAAAATTTTTGTGAGAATATCATTTAATAAACTCTTAGATCAATTATGTTCTTCACATTCTGCAACCACTCCTTTGACTTCAAAGCGGTTACTGTACTGCCATACTCTTAACTTCTGAATTTTTCTCCAAAATGCTAGACGGGCATTTTTTTTTTGATAATTATTTATTGATTTTTAAAAAAAAGAAGAAGAAAAATTAGGAGAAATTATCAAATGAAAAGCCCCTGATAAAAGAAGGGAAAAAAGCTCTGAATTGATTGCTTTTTAGCTCACCTGAGCACTTATGCTCAGGGTGAGCTTTTGTGACCACTTTTTGTCGTCAACAATTGCTTGTGAACACTCTAGAGGCCACAGTTTTGGCCCAATCTTCATGAAAGTTGGTCAGGGTGTTTGTCTACATGATATCTTTGATGAGTTGGAAATTGGGTCATGTGGGGTCAAAAACTAGGTCACCAGGTCAAATGGTGAGTGACACAGGGCCATCTTTGCCCTATTGTTCATGTAAGTTTTAATGATAGATCATGGATGCCTTGACCATATCTGACTTTGAGCATTTGATGTATAATAGATGTTGAAACCTGAACAAGACACATTGATTCTGTTTCATCGTTGAACAGCTGCTGCACTCAAAGGACTTAGTATATTGTTTTGCTATTGTTTATCCACAGGAACAGGCTGCAAGTATACAGAGAAACTTTATGGTACTCAATAAAGATGATCAAATTCATCAGTAGCTATCATTTACAACAAGAGCAATTCTCTCAGTGCATAATTACATATTGGGTGATTTCACCTGCAAGCAATCTGAACATTTCAAATCACATTGAAATGTAACATCAGTAATGCATCATCTGTCTGTCCATCCGTATGTCTGGAAAGCGATAACTTGAAAACCATTTAAGATAATTATATGAAACTTTGGTATATGAATAGATGGCAGTTATAATGGAGATTCTGCATGTCCTTTTTTTTTTTTCTCAGACCAAAGTTCTGGTTGCTATGGTAATGGAAATACTATGCACCTAACCGGTAGGGGACTCATGTGTTGCGACAACACCACTTACTTATTTCACATTGAAAAATATCCAAAATTCTACAGTTCCTTGAATATTTCTGGAACCTATATACATACCTTGGTTGAGACTTTATACAAACTTTATAAATGTAATATATTCTCATAACATGGCATTAACTTAACAGTGTCCCTGCACTCGAAATAACAGGCTGGGGACCAATGTCACCTGTCATAATCCTCCCAACTAACGGACATTACTTTAACGGCATATAATCGTATTAAGTGGCTTTCAGTATATCTGTTACCAGTAAATTTCACTTCTTGGTGATGGAAAAAAGACAACCCTGAAAACCTGTATGTCATTTTATATGCCCCCCTCAATAAACCTGAATTATCTAGAAAAATAGTGTGCCTTTTCTGCCAGTGGTACTACCGATGATAATCATGCAAACATTTATTTGGCATTGTCTTAATTATGTCATCTTAAGATGGTCAAAAGTGAGGTTAGACAGCTATGCTGAAAAAGGTCCTATAGGCAAGCACCAGTGCTAAACACTGTAGGTTTTTAAGAACATTTTAGCTTGATACAGTGCAACTGTGATAGTTCAAAAAAACCCTGGGGTGGGGGGTATACAACCCTTGGATTAACACAAGGCTTGGACAAATTAAAAAGAACATATGATTGTTTATCAAGGAATGTAATATTATGTCAGGTTTAGGAATATATATCTGATAAGTCTTGATATTCAGGTGATCACTTCTTGTACTGTCACTTTTACTGTAATAAACATAGCTAAGTTTAAATCTTAACCCTTTCCCTCATAGAGGAAACCATGAAAAGACCTATGCAAACAGCGTAAAACCAGATCAGCCTGCGAGTAACTCGCAGGCTGATCAGGTTTTATGCTGTTCGCTGCTCCTCTGTGGTCTGGAAATGAGGACATTATAATTAAATTTGGTAAGGTTTAACCGTGGTTTTCTGCAGATCAGGCTTTATGTGGTACCTATTGAGTGCGTCAAAATGAGTCTATATAAGGGAAAGGGTTAAACATGTGAACACTAGCTATGAAATAAGAGAAAATTGTTTTAGGAGTGCTCTGATGTGTCTGTGTCATGTGCCTATTGGAATGTGACTGATGAATAGCTTATTAATCAGTGTAGCATATTTAAGCAGGGAAAATAGTTACGATATAATGGCTAATTATTTTGTGCTGTTGAATCAGTGGTAAAGACGTGGTGTTAAGTTTATACTTTTACTATGACAGCTTGGCTATTGTGGCTAAGTGGTATTTAGTTGAGCTTCATGTTAATGGCGAGAACATTCAGTGCACCATATGGACGGTATATTCATGCAATGTGATGAGCCACATCACACAGCCACGTTGACAGTGTTTATATAAAGGTAGGCAGGCTTGCAATCGCTGGCAGAATAGATTGACATGTTAATGAATGCTCGGCCACTTGCTTCACACTCCTCTGTCATTTCTAGTGTGGTCTAAGTTGACAAAATGGCATCTATGAACTTGCAGTTTGCCATGAATAAGGTATGCATTACATTACATTTAATTAAATTTACTGCTCATCTGTAAGATAATTGATAGTAGTTTTTGGAAAACATGCCTATTTTTCTCTTATTTAAATTCTGTCACTTTTATTTTATTACATTCATATCAAGAAATAAAATTGCAGTAGAAGTCAAAAACATTAATTATAATGCTGTTTTAAAAAGCAACCTTTTCAACATTTCTACACATCTAAGTCAAGAATACAACACAAAAGTTGTGGCTCTTTGGGTTTTGTTTATAAACTTCTCTAGATTAGGCAGTTTGTACTGACTTTTTATAAGTAGGCTTATAGTAAAAATACACTTGACCTTGAAAATGATATGTCCATGAAAAATAATGAAAAAAATGCCAGACTGGTTAAACTGACATCTCTAGGAAAATTAAAAATACTTTAAATATTTCATCATAAAAATGCAAGATTGGTTAAAACACATATCTTGAATATGATGCAAGTCTGTGGATAAAAAAAAAAAAGGAAATTTTTAAAAAAGCATAACTGGTTAAAATGAAAAAAAAAAAAAATATTTTCATAAAAATAATGCAAGACTTGTTAAACTAACATGTCCAGGAAAATAGTAATTTTAAAATTTAAGAATTAACACATTTCCTTGGAGATAATAAAGTCAAAATAATGTAAGATTGGTTAAAATATAAAAAAAAATATTATTTCCATGAAAATAATGCAAGACTGTTCATTCATAATTCCATAAAAATAATGCATGATTCATTAAAATAAATATTTCCATGAATATAATGCAAGATAAATACATATTTCCATGAATAAAATGCAAGATGGTGGTTTAAATGCATTGTGACGAATAATGAGATATGCATATGACCACGATAGTCATGATGCAAAGATATGGTTAAACACAGATATGGATGGTTGGATTGAGATTCTGACTTTGGCCACAGTCCACTCTTATTTAAACCATATTCAAATCAAGAATTCAAAGTTAAACTATGGTCAGATGTTGCTTCTGTAATACTATGTTAAGTCATGTCTTAGCATACATTGTTACCCATCTTGTTAAGTCAAGGTCACGTTTCACAACAGTCATGAGAATCTGGGAGCTTTTTCTGCCTATATATATGACGTATTAGGCTACATCCCTTCCTTTTTTTTCGGCGTAGCTGTATAATTTCGATTTCAACTCGTATCTTAAACCAATCAAATGTACGCTAACAGCGGTAAATAATTCTAAGCTGAATAAAAGGACTCCTGTTATTGGTTAACGCATCGTTATGGACTATAAAATTACTGTAAATAAGGGGTGCAGCTTGTATATATCATTCAGCTTGGTGTTGTTACATTTCTTTTTGACTTAAACATGAAAGTGATTTCAGTAAGTTAAATACAATCCTTTTCCATCAATTGAGGAATGCTACTTTGTGAAAATGATTTAAAACCACAAAAAAGAATCCACCGTGTTATGACATGAAACCCCTTAATAATAATTATTATGTATATTGAATTCTTCCAGCCTGCCGAGATGCTCTCATTGAAAATTAATTCGCCAAAACCAAAACAACTAATAACGCTTTTATATCATAATTGTCATTATGCAATAATGATATGAACAAATATCAAACAAGCCTATTTACAGATTTTTTATTTGTATTACCGTCTCTAAATAAGTATATTTCATAGAAAAAATACTGAACTATTTCTAGAGCGTACTAAATTTGTTGTGCGTCGGTCTTTCGCGCGCTTTTCCTCGGAATGTTCTAGAAGACTGGAAATCTCGTTTTTCTTTCATCCTACGCCGAATATCTTTTTTAAAGATATTTCTTGTTACCCAGTGATTTAGGGAAAAATACACCAATTCATGTTTATCTTTCAAAGCAGCTTGTTCACTGTTGACAGGTAGAAATGTATATGTATTTAAATTTCACTTTTGCTTGATAATGTAGGTGAAATCTTATTTCTAACAAATAAACTTGGCTTGTAAAGTTCACATTGCATGGGGAAAACCCTAATTTTCTTAAATGCTCTACAGGAGATTTCAGAATATATAGTATTTCCAATGCAGGTACTTGCTGTATATTTTAATGACATCCTACAAGTTGTCTTCTTCATCAGCTAATTCGTAAGTGTTATTAAAATGTTCAACCTGTTAAATCAAAGCATGCATGAAGAATGAATATGATCCAAGTCATTTGACAGCACAAGCAATTACTTAATGTGTTTTTTTAAGTTCATCTGAGCACAGTCATGTGCTCAGGATGAGCTATTAGGATCATTGGTTTCTTTACACTTACTCTTTCATTTCTTAATCAGTCATCTTCTTACTTCATGACCCTGTTTATTGTCAAGTTCAATCATGGCTGATATTGGCCAATTATGTCAGGAGTTATGCCCTTTTTAATATAATAATAAGCTAGATTTCACTTTGTTTACACTCTTATGCATATTCATTTCTTAAGTGTTCATCTTCAAACTTTTTGAAAAAGTTAATAGCCAAGCTTAATTATGGCTGATATGCATGACCCAATTATGTCAGGAGTTAACCCTTTTTAATATAAAAAAGCCACATTTCACTTTGTTTACACTGTAACATCTTAATTTATAAAGCAATTATTTTCATAAATGCTTTATGATGTTCTCTCAGCCAAATTTTGATATTGGCTGTTATAGGTCAATTTGGTAAAGAGTTATTGGCCTTGAACTATATAAAAAAAACCAGAATTTTACACTATTTACACTCTAGCAATATCTTCTTCTATAGTACCAGCTAACAATTATTTTTGTGTCACCAGCTGCAAACAGAGGTGACAAATAGGGATCATTTTTCCAATGTCTGTCCGTCCGTCTGTCACACTTTTTCTGTCATGCTTCAGAAGTGAAACACGTGTTCTAGAGAACACTCATGACTGATTATGATGGCCATCTCAGCTGCGTTTGATTAAAGTTGATATATGACTGTTAGAGCTACATTTTAGGCCCTTGAAATATTAAAACATCACACAGATTTGCCTTTTTTTACACTCAAATATCTTCATTTCTTAAGCAGTGCGGGCAGTGAAGGCAGTGTGGCCCTTTTGTTTTTAAACCTATACAATAATGAGAGAAAGTAATTTACATTGTAAAAGCTTTTAAAGCACAACCAAATTATTTTTCAGTGTACTTTAATTTCCAAATTGATCGATTAACATGCTCCTTTTTCCCCTTCTGATTCCTGATTTTCACATTACAATTTCCTTAAATATAGAAAAGCAGATATTAAGGCTTCACCCTAAGGTTGACTGAAAAAGCCTTGAATAATAAAACAACTCTCATAAAGATTTGACAATTTTGCCTGCAGACCTTCGAGTGTAATCTAACACATTGTTACTTAATAAATGGTACACAATTTATCACATATACACTGGAAAAATTAAAAAAAAAACTAGACCAATAAGCATTCCTTTGAAATGTTAACAATTGTGACATTTTGATTAATTTTATCTTTTATAAATTTGATTTCAGTGATGAAATTTTGTTGAAGACATTCCTATTCAGTGCTTGGGACACAGACCACAAAACTGTAATGGCAGTTTAACAGATCCAATATATATAGATATATACCACCGCAAACTAAGTTTGGGAGGGGGTATAAATATAGGAGTCAGTTTGTCAATTTGTTGTTTTGTTGTGATGTCCGTCCTTAAGTAAAATTCTTGTGATGCAAACTCTAAAATTCTACATTACTTTACCGATTGGGATTAGATTTTACATATGCATTTATAATGACATATAGATGTTGGTGACATAATTTATATGCTTGTCATCCAGAGAATGACAGAGTTATGACCCCTGAAATGACTTAAAAAAAATTGTAATGCGAACCAGTTCTACACTTCTTCACCGAATCAGCTCAAATTTTGCAGATGCAATTAATAATGACATGTAGATATGCTTGATATAATTTATATGTGCTTAATCCACATGGCCCCTGAATTGACTTAACCCTTCCCCTCATATAGACTCATTTAGACGCACTCAATAGGTACCACATAAAGCTTGATCTGCAGAAAACGTCAGTTAAACCTTACCAAATTTAATTGTAAAATCCTCATTTCCAGACCACTGAGGAGCAGCGAACAGCATAAAACCTGATCAGCCTGCGAGTTACTCACAGGCTGATCTGGTTTTATGCTGTTCGCATAGGTCTTTTCATGGTATCCTTATGAGGGAAAGGTTAAAAAATCTTTTGATGTGAACTTATGAAAAATGTTTAAATTTAAATATTAAGATGATGGAAAGATGCAGACATTATATACTATATATATATTATGTACTGTATATTATAAAGATATATATACTGCCCTGTTGGGTACAGTTGTAGTCTGGGATCTGTGCCAAAGCAAATTATATTAGCAGATGGGCCCTAATTAAACCCAATAGAACAAAACCTCTACATTTTGGCAATTTTGGAGTTGTTGTTTTTTTTTTTTTGTTTTTTTTTAAGTCCTGCCAACTCTGTTGCGGGGCATATAGATTTTTGGTTGTGTTTGTCTGTCTGTTGTCTGTCTGTCTGTCACATCTCAGGTTTACCTTAGCATTTAAGCTTTATTTCTAAGAAGATGACTTCACATCTTTATGAACCTAGGTACACATGTACATCATGATATGATTTATTTAATACTTATGAAATAAATGGCTGTGACCTATATTTTACGGTTGGATAAACATGGTAAAATTGATTGTACTGCCTCAGGTTTACCTTTTTTCCATGAAGATGAATTCTCATTTTCATAAAACTAGGTATACACATGTATTTGCTATTCTATTGCAAACTTATCTTATCACATTATTTCATATGTGTGTTCTTTTTCTGACAGTCACAGCTATACAGTCAATTAAGACTGTTTAATGCATTGAATGGTAAAAATCTCCAAAAAGCTTAAGGGCCATTATGATTTTGCTTTGTATTGTTTTATGAAAGTGATGGTACTCAGGTGAGCATTTTAGGGCCATGATGGCCCTCTTGCTTAAATTACAATTATACCACCCACCACATCTAATATTCAGTCAGTACTGATCAATTTTGATGGATTCCTGATAAATTTTCTTGGCCATTTTAAAATGAGGACAGAAGTTTTTAGAATTTCTTGTAGATTGTATAACAAAATTATGGCCTTCAAGTCCCTTGAAGATATTCAAGCTAAATCAGAATGCACCTACTCTGTAAAAGCCTTTAGGTTAATTTCATCACTGAAATACATTGAGAAATGCCTATTTAAGGGAAAGAACCCTTAAAAAAAAAAAAAAAATGCAAGTGTTGGCTTTCTTGTTCTATATTTAGCTTACCATAACAACATCATAAAATTAACATACAAGATTTTTTGTAGAAGTTCCTGGACCTCTTCATATCTCTTCTATAAACTCTTTCACTGCCTACAGGACAGAAGAACCCATCCTATACATAAGATCGCGTATTTGTCAACAAGAATGGTTCACCCATTTTTAGGGGTTTCCTCCATAATGGATAAACCCGTCTTGTTGGCAAATGCGCTGTCTCATGTGCAAGACTGGTTACCCATCCTGTTGGCAGCAAAGGGGAAGCACACACATTATGCTAGCACAGTAATAGCCTGTATTTCTAAAAAAATTCTAAGACATGCCTTGGCTAATAGCTTTTTTATATGATAAAGGATTAAGGTGTATCTTTTTTTTCCTCAAGTTAAAACTAAAGTTTTCTTCCAAAACACCCCAGTTATGCCTAGACGTCCGTGATTTTGCTGCTTAGTGTGTTTCAGAAGTTCAGAACAGGCTTCATCCACTTTTCTTACAAGATTAACATATAGTGCCCTGTCTGAACAACTAAGAATTTTAGGGGGATATCCCATATTCTTTTGCTAGCAGCGATGCAGTAGATATTTCATTATGTCAGGGTTCAATCAAACATGAAGAGGTTACTGTACACACGGTCAGATTAGGCGCAGCTACGTATAAGGTGCATCCTAACTTTCAGGGTAACTTATTTGAAAAAAAAAAAAAAATCACTTACCTTGTTTTGAAATTTGTGCCATCGTACATTTTGACAGACTGAAAGCTATCCATACGTCACTTGGCTTATCATACGGTGAACAGTTTATTTACACAAGGCATAAGATTACCGTTAGACCGTTACATTAACGACAGGTAGGATAAAGGTGACACATTTTCATAACATGACATTACTCAACTGTATCTCCACATTCTAACACTGAGGACCATTGTCACCTGTCAAAATTCTCCCTACTAACAAACATTACGTAACAATTGCCACCTGTCAAATTTCTCCTATACATCATGAGGTCCCGTAAAATAAACTTTTTGTTTAATTAAAAGGTTGTTTCAGTTTCTCTTTTAAACCGGAAAAAAGAACAAAAGCAATAATCTGGTATTGTTTTTCATGGTTTCGTATAGACTTTGTGACATATTATCGTATTAAATGGCTTTCAGTATATCCATTTTCTGAGATCGTATACCAGTAAATTTCACTTCTCGGTGATTGAAAAAAGAAACCTGAAAAACTGTATATCATTATAAACTTGAATTATCTGGGAAAAAAGTGCGCCTAATCTGTCTGTGTATATGGTTATTAAGCGTCATTTGAGGCTTTGTTCTGTAGTGAAATATTGAAAAACATTTTTTTTTTCTCTTGTAAATGTCAAGCTATAAAACCAAATGGGCCTATATATATGGAAGGGGATATCTGCCAGTTCATTTCTTTCCCTAATTGATGATTCCATATTACATTATTGCATTTTCAAAACTCTTATTACATTTACAAAATGCATATTACATTTTTGGATTTCTTAATACAATACCAAAATTGCTTGTTGCATTTTCAAAATTCTTATTACATTTGCAAAATGCTTATTACATTTTCAAAGTTGTTACTTTAAAAATACATTTTTAACGATCGAGTTCCACGTTAAAAGTTAATGTTCATATGTTACATATTCTTAAATGTAGATTCTACATTTTAGTTTTCATGGGCTTACTTTTTTGTGTCGCCTGACTAGTCAGGCGACATACAGGGGTTACTTTTGTCGGCGGCGGTGGCGTCAGCAGCGACATTGTCCCCATCTGCTTGTCCGGAGCATAACTTTGTCACCATAAGTTTAAATGATTTGAGACTTGATATGTATGTTTCTTGAAATGACGCGGAGTGCAGTGCGCAAGAACCATAACTCTACCTTGTGCGCTTTTTGAGTTATTCCCCTTTGATAGATTTTCTTTGAGAATTTCGTGTCTGGAGCATATCTTTTTCACCATAACTTTAAATGACTTGAGACTTGATATGTATGTTTCTTGAAATGACCCTGAGTGCAGTGCGCAAGAACCATACTACCTTGTGCGCTTTTTGAGTTTTTCCCTTTGATAGATTTTCTTTAAGAATTTTTTGTCTGGAGCATATCTTTTTCACCATAAGTTTAAATGACTTGAGACTTGATATGTATGTCTTTTGCAATGATATGGAGTGCAGTGCACAAGAATCATATCTCTACATTGTGTGCTTTTTGAGTTATTCACCTTTGATAGGTTTTTTTTTAGAATTTCTTGTCCAGAGCATAACTTTTTCACCATCAGTTTAAATGACTTGAGACTTAATATGTATGTTTCTTGCAATGACCTGAAGTGCAATACCTCATCTTTAAAAGAAAGTGACAAATTGGCATCTTTACTGTCAACAGATAGGTCATCGTCAGGCGACATATACAACTCGCGGAGTTCTAGTTACTTTTTATTTACACATGAAAATTAAACATAGAAAACAATTTTTCAAATACAATAATCGAAAGATAGATCAAATTGTCATAATGCGAAGAAGAATGTAACTGGCAGATATTTTGCACCTCGTATTTTACCGCCAGATGACTTCTAGCAGAGCCAGCTTCAGGAGATCGGATTAGGGGATATTAAAAGATGTAGACAGTGACGCCACTTTGTCCGACTCGTTAGAAGGGTATAGTTCCGGTTGGACTTAGGATCCGGGGGAACTCCCCTGCGATTTTTTTTAAATTTAAGGCTGTGAAATTTAAGTATGGTCAGGGAATTGTAGAAGGGGTATGTGCCGGGTGCACCCCCTTGAATCCACCAGTGGCCAGACCTATTTTTAAACAGCTGGGCTGACACACTCCTCAGAGGAGGAAATCGGCGAATGCAAAGAGACATCCGGGTAGAACCAGCAACCTACCACAAGCCACCTGGAAGGCTTCCTCACATGAAAATCTGAATGACCCTGCCGGGATTCAAACCCACGCGGTGAGGGGCTGAGTGAGTGTTAAAGGTTGCTAAATTGAATAAGGCAAGATGTTGACTTTAGGAAAATCTCTAGAAAAATTTTTGATATTCAGTGAAAAGCAAAAATGCAAAACAATAAAAAGAAATAGAAAATCAATCCTCTACCTTAAGTGTTAGTCATATTAATTTTTATACCGTCACAGATGATCATATGCTGTATAGAATCATTAATTTGTGTGGGGAACAAATTTTTGTTGATTTCGTTGATGCCTTTTAAACGAATATTAATCCCATGAAAACTGTTTTATTTAATAAACCTTACGTTTTCTAGATAATGAATCCATAAAATCATATATGTACCAACATAACTGACTCTTTAATAGAATTCACAAAATTTAATATCAACGAAATTAATGATCTTACAGTAATGGATAATAATAGGACACCAGTATACCTGAAAAGTAGTTAAAAGCACTGTTTTTCAATGAATTCAGGTCTGGGAATCTAGCCACTCAGGCTTTTGTTTATCCGTTGACAGTAATTCAGAGGTTAGAACTAGAGTTTTGCTGTCTATAGAAATTTTCAACCCTTTGCCTTATACAGAGGTGCTTTGATTTGTATCAGACAGTTCCCTCACAATGATGTTTAATATAACAGTGACTTGGCCTACATTGTGACTTTAACCTCACTCTGAACTGGATAAAAGTAGATGTAATTCACTTAAATCTTACTCATTGTGTGACAAAATCAGTTCACATTCTTTCACCATCAGTAAATTTGCATAAGTTTACTAAAGTGGTCAAGGTCATAAGGTCAGGGGTTAGATATTTAATGTGGACAAAACTTTGTAGATAATTAAGATCTTTTTCTACCAGAAGCATAAGGAATGTCAAGGATTGATTGGGGTTCCGTACTAAGTATCATTATGTATTTACTATCTAGGTTATACATGTATACTCTCATTGAGTGGAATGAATATTTAATGGTGGCCAATGATCTCAGTGTAGTTCACTCCGTATGAAATCAATAGGTTTGTGTTTGATCTCAACAGAAACACCTGAAGACATACGAAGGGTCACAGTGTACCTGAGGCCATTGTCATTAGTAGGTCGTGTAATTTGTTTGCAAGTTATGTTTTCTTGATAGTAATTTACTGTATGGCCAATTGAATGCTAACTTGTTTACTTAAATAGGTTTCCAATAATCACAATGATGAAAAATACATATATATAATAAAAAAAGTAGGTGGTATATTACATTTATAATAAAAATGTACATTTTATGCATCTTTATTCTTAAATGGTGTTCTCGATTTTAGATATCACTGATAAGCATGCTGAAGTAGTCATGAGAACTTATTCAGTGAAATGATAACATCTGATCTCTCATGGCTCATGAATACATTTTAAACTTTATACAGATAGTATAGAATAATCAATGTATCAAGTAAAGGAAGAGGTATTGTGGTGTTTTTCAAGTGTTTCTAGGATTAAGAACACCTTTTTAGCTCACATGAGCACAACGTGCTCAAGGTGAGCTTTTCTGATCGCCTTTTGTCCGGCGTCCGTCGTCCGTCGTCCGTGCGTGCGTGCGTCCGTCCGTGCGTCCGGCGTCAACAATTGCTTCAAACAACATCTCCTCCTAAACGGCTTGGCCAATTTGAAAAATATTTTGCAGGAATGTTCCTTGGATGAAGCTCTACTAAAGTTGTATAAATGGTTCTGGTCCATCGCATAATTAGGTCACAGGAGCTAAAAATAGATTTTAAAAATGAAAATTTAAAAAATCTTCTTCTCTGAAACCACAAGGCCTAGCCTTTTGATTTTTGGTATGTAGCATGATCTTATGACTCTCTACCAGGATTGTACAAATTATGACCCTGGGGTCAAAATTGGCCCCGCCCCAGGGGTCACTTGATTTCACATAGGCTAATATAGGAAAAACTTGAAAAAATCTTCTTCTCCGAAACCACAAGGCCTAACCTTTTGATTTTTGGTATGTAGCATCATCTTATGGGCCACTACCAAGATTGTACAAATCATAGCCCTATGGTGATAAATGACCCCGCACCAGGGGTCACTTGTTTTACATAGAGTTATATAGAAAAATGTTAAAAAATCTTCTTCTATGAATCCATAAGGCCTAGAGCTTAGATATTTGGTATGAAGCATCATCTTATGGGCCACTACCAAGATTGTACAAATCATAGCCCTATGGTGATAAATGACCCCGCACCAGGGGTCACTTGTTTTACATAGAGTTATATAGGAAAATCTTAAAAAATCTTCTTCTATGAATCCATAAGGCCTAGAGCTTAGATATTTGGTATGTAGCATCATCTTATGGGCCACTACCAAGATTTTCAAAGTCTTGGCCCTGCGGTGATAAATGACCCTGCGCCCAAGTCTTCTCTGAAACCATATGGCCCATTGCTTAGGTATTTGGTGTGTAGTATTGTCAGGGGTAAAATGTTTTAGATTAAGTTATATCAGAATCCTTGTTTGTTTAAAAACCTTGACATCAGTTGAAGCAATGGTACTCAGGTGAGCGATTCAGGGCCATCATGGCCCTCTTGTTTCCTGTTCCTTCCTTCTACTGTGTATGTGATATACTTAAATAAAGCTGCCCCTCACATATCACAGACACATGTTGTGTATACAGATCAACAAGTAAAGGACCTTCAAGGGTTAATATAAGATTAAAAAAGCCCCTTTCAATGAATGTGATGTATGCATTTGATATTTCAACATCATACAAATGCAAGATGAATCTTTACCATGTGTTGCGTGTTTGATGTCTCTACAATCATGTAATTTATGTATTAAAAACGATCTCGTTAAAATACTAAACAACTTCTGGTTGGTTGTTTATTTTGCTTCATTTGTGACCCACACTGACCAGTGATGGCTAGAGTACAGTTGTGTGGGTCAGTCTGGTCAGTGAACCAAGACAAATGACCACTGGCTGTGGCATTATCTTGCCTGATTTTTTCATAGCAGATTGCATCTGATTAAGTGGTCTGTACACCTTTTATCTGAAAGATCATACTCCTGTACAGTATTGGTGGCTAATTCAATTTCTGTTTAAACTTGAAATTTACATAACACAAATTAACTTACTTTACTAAGGTTAGTTGCTTTACATGACACATTTTATCGAGAGAAACTTGATATTTTTTAATAAATCTTGCTGCATGAATCCTGGGACTTGCTAATTAGCTTAAAAAAATATGAGTCCCAATACAGAAAGTATATTATATGCAGCCCTAACTTTAATTTCAATAGCATTATCAATATATTTTATGCATCCAGTTGATGCATTGAAATTGAAACCTTGCATTTACATTGTAAACATTTTATCTAGGATGCAGAGGTAATAATCACTCAACAAACTTAATATGTTTTGCTTAATTTACTAAATGCTTTTGAGGTGAGAAGTAATTTGCTGTGATAAATGTATACACAACAGTGTAGATTCATCTGTTTGGTTACGTTAAACACCATTATAGTAGCAATGTGTTGAAGCTAGGCTTGAACCCCAAATGCAGCATAATATTGAAATGCATCTGTACTGTCGTCCCCTCCCTTTTCTATTCAGGTTCCAGATGTCAATTCATGTACTGGTATGATGCAATTCTCATAAAAAAAAGAAGACATACTTGTATCCCCTTATCTAAAGCATTGAGGGAGACATATATCAG
The DNA here is from genome assembly GCA_021229015.1 of Solen grandis. Lineage (NCBI taxonomy): Eukaryota > Metazoa > Mollusca > Bivalvia > Adapedonta > Solenidae > Solen > Solen grandis. Next base: position 64,909,657 of record CM037782.1, read on the forward strand.
GCATTAGGCTGACCCAATTAATTGTCCCCAAACAGCTATATTAAAACCTATCAATCCTTAATCTCAAGTGCTAGACACAATAAAAAGATAGATTAATTAGGGCTGGGCCTTAAATAAGTCCCCTTTCTGTGTGGGGTCTGTACACTATAGGTCTGGACAGGTTTCCATTCATAAGTCACGGTTATGCACCACGTCACAGCAGTGGGCAGTTTAAACCACACTGTCATGGTATAGTATATAGATCCTCCCCCTTGCCACATCATCACAGAACCTCAATACACAGAACACTATACTGTTCATATAGCGTGCCTCTCTATCGTGCCTATTAAAGAAGGGAGGGGCAGGTCTGTACACTGGGTTGTTGAAAAAGAGGCAGAAACATAGAGATTGTGAGAAATTATAAGGAAGAGCATGTCACAGGTAAGATATTTGAGCTTGTTACTTTTATTTTTCTATTCAGAAAATAAAAGTGCCTTTGTATGACTGTTACACACAGTATTGATGTATCTGTTTCACATGCCTTATATTTAGCTGACCTATTTACCTGTGGAATTTTTACAGTAGAAGATCAGTGGAAATGTCTAAATTTTGTGTAGGCTGGGTAGAATTTGAGTCACAGAATTTTTATTAAATTTTATAGGGCATATTCAAGTCTTTCTTTGAAATAAGTCTTAGAGACAGTGAAAAAGACTCTACTTTATTATAATTATTAGTTATACATACCTCTGTTTTACTAAAGTGGTAAAAATATCTCTGCTTTAGTCTTATTAATCTTTCTATGTCTGTCTGTCTGGTCTGTCACCCCCTCTCTTGTTGTCTCTCATTATCTCAGTCTCTTTGCCTCTTAGTCTCCAGATGACTGAAATACTGTTGGCAGGACGTTACACCCACTCAATTTTAATACACACCCTGTCTCTCTTGTTCTCTGTCTCTCTTTTTGGTTCCTTAATCTTTTGTCTTTTCAGCAGCTCTTGCTGCCTTTATAATTGTTTTAGAGCTACAGGTAAGTTTTTTAAGTTAATTGTGTACTTTCCCAACACTTTTTTACTTTCATATTGAGAATTCATGATTCTTGTTTCCCTATTGAATTAAGGATAATTGCTTATTCTGCCAAATACAGCAGCTGCACAAGACCACATAGAGTCCATAATCTCCGTGAATAGTAACTCTCCCATTTAATTATTTTTATGCACTGGGATCGATAGATTGGGGCATATTGTTTTTGGTCTGTCTGTCTCAAAACTTTAACCATGACTATAACACAGAAGTCCTTCCTCCTGCAGCCTCCAAACTTCACAGGTGCATGCACCTTGATGAGCTCTACCTGCCAGGTGACCTTTACCTTCAAATGACCTTGACCCCCATGGATGACGTTCATTTGAACGTATCTTGTTTTTGTTTTTTGTACACTAGTATTTGAAATAAATTGCCTTTTAGTTATTCAGCAGATGTGCAGCTTATTTGTAGCTCTGGTGTCCATCTCTTTTATTTACTGCCTGTCTCTCTGTCATTTTGCTTATCTATCTATCATGGAGCTTGCCATCAGTAAGTTTAGAGATCCTTTTCCCCACTTTTTTTTCTCTCTCTCTTTAGTTCTTTATCTTATTCCCCTTCTCTGTTATCTGTTAGTCTCTGTTTTTGAATGGATTTTTTTTTCTTTTCATTTTCTCTCTACCCTTACTTTTAAGTTCATCTCATTTTCTTACACCAATATTTGTACAATAATGAAAAAATGGCATACTAACTACATGTATTCAATTTTCAAATTCATATCATTTACATGTAAATGCAAACAACATGGCTGTTTTATTTTCAAACTGTGCTCTCATGCGTTAAGTTGCAATTCAAATATAGTGAAATGATAAGTAAGAGGGACACACCCCTCCAGACATCCCTCCTATTCATAGAGTCATAATTTTAGGTATATCTCTCTCACATCTTAATTTACAGCTATACAAATGAAATACCATCAAATCAAATAAGATATGACTGGTACAATGTCATGTATGCATAGGGTTATAAGGCACTTCGGAAATTAAGTCAGCCCATAGATACTTACTCAATATTTTTGCCTATTTCCACAGGGCAATTCATATGGAAAGATTTATTTACCCAGTTTGTATATGGTGAGCAATAAGGCTTTGTCTTGCTTGTTCACTACTAAGCACTTAAAAAAACAACTTATTTATGTATGTAATTACAGTGTGTCCCTTTGTATTGAGCCATGATCGTCAAGTAGACAGTGAAGAATGATACATCCACATCTGAACAGTATAAACTGTGAGAAATTCAATCTCATCAAGTTATGTACAAGCACCTTTTCACTTATGGGGTATTCAAACCACATGCCACACACAAACTAGCAAGGAATGATGAGTCTGACCAGTAAAATGTCAGTCCCAGAAACTGGGCAGCTGAGGGTCACATGACTGCAGAATGATTCACTCAAAATGTACATATTCCCAGTTAAGACCATGGAAAGTGTGGGAGATTAATGAAAGGTCTTTAGATCTCTGTTTATATCATTATCATTATGACATAGTAATGAAAATGAATGGCTTGATATCATGAAGATTTATGTACATATTTTGGCAATGGTATAAGATAAAGGTAATAATCTGTCAAGAGTTTTATAGTCACAGGATTAGATTTTCTACAAGTCTTGACATAATTATTTTCCCCATCAAATATTTAACATTTGGACTGAGGTAGTAGTTTCCTCACTATAACAGTCATATTGGTGTATGTATTTTTTAGGCCCCCCGCCATGAAATGGCGATGGGTATTATAGTGTTACACCTATCCGCTCTTGGCACAAGTGATCCTTAGGATAAGATGATGTGTCAGGTTGCTAGCTTTAAGGTCGAGGTCACAGTAATTGGTTGACTTTAAACTTTTGTCCCAGCTTTAACTTTGTTGTGAATGGTTGTGTTTTGAAATAACTTAGCACAAATGATCCCAAGAATATGATGTAACGCAAACAAGAACCAAGTTGTTAGCTTTAATTAAGGTCAAGGTCACAACAGTTAGTTGAGTTTAAAATTTGTGTAAGCAATCCTGTATGGGCTGTATCAGTGTTGTGTATAGTCATGTTTTGAAGTAACTTGGCACAAGGGATCCTAAAGACAAAACCATGTGTAACGAACAAGTATCAGGTTACTAGTTTGAAGGTCAAGGTCACATCACTTGGCTCAGATTGGGGTCACAGCGGTCATTTGATCTTTAATCTTTTATATTTCCAGTTTTTCATAATATTTACTGACAAAAAATCATCAAATAAACAAAATGGCGGGGGCATCTGTGTCCTATGGACACATTTCTAGTTTTTAAATAAACTATGAGATTAAATTTCTGTCTATGGTGTTTATTACAGTATATAAAGTCATTTGTTTATATATCAGTGACCTTCATGTCAACAAAAAAACAATGTACATTGTATTAATTATAAATAGTAAAAACACGAGAAAAACATTGACTTCACATTACACATATGTATACACTGCTCATGTGTTACTGCTCTACCGGTGTTTGCCCTCCATCTGCCTGTCCATCTGAAAATCTGGATCCCGCAATAACATAAAAACTGTTTAAGATAATATTATGAAACTTGATTTATGAAAAGATGGCAGTATGGAGATTCTGCACATCACTTTGTTGATTTTTTTTTTCTCAGACCAAAATTCTGGTTGCTATGGTAACAGAAAAATTATGCACCTCACCAGTAGGGGACTCGTGTGTTGCATGCAACACCTGTTACTTGTTTAAACTAGTTTTTCCTTCGAGTTTTTGTCTGTGACCTGACAACACACAGGTTGCTAGATTGGGCAGAAAGTCTGTGGGCTAAAATTACATATTTCTGATCTTGATGGCATTTGTTTAAAATGAATGTACATGCAAATAACTCTGGACCATCATAATCAGAGAAATACCAAGGAAATGAACTACTTGACCATTGTGATTGCAAGGTGCTGATGGTTTTATTGTTTGATGTTTAACAAGCATAAATGATGTATAGATGTATTTATTATTCATTTGATTTTTGTTTTATTTTGGGAGCTAAGATTTCTCTGTCCTATTCAGTGTATGATATGGCAATCCTTTGAAATCAATGTGTAGAATAGCATATAACATAGATGAGAAAGAGTTTTTTCTGAAGAGTTCATACTCTAGGAGATATTTTGGGAAATTTTCAACCTTGGTCTTGTACACTTGGTCTTATAAAATGTTGCGGTATATCTGTTACACAGAAACAAAGCTGATACTGAGGGCACATGATGGCTGTCGAATGATCCAGAAATACTGTGTAATGAATACTTCATGCTCTTGTTACAGTAAAAGAAAGATCTGTTTAAATGTTCACTGTTTGATGTGAGTTATGAACATGCTATATTGATAAGTCTTAAGTTTCTCACTCTAGTGCATTTTACATGATTTGTCACACGATGCAGCACATGGAAATTGAATCGTTATCAACATGTTTAACCCTTTCCCTCATAGAGGACACCATGAAAAGACCTATGCGAACAGCATAAAACCAGATCAGCCTGCGAGTAACTCGCAGGCTGATCAGGTACAGCATAAAACCAGATCAGCCTGCGAGTAACTCGCAGGCTGATCTGTGATTTTGCGAAGTTTTGTAAATAAATTTGAAGGTTTTATGCTGTTCCTGCTCCTCAGTGGTCTGGAAATGAGGATTTTGTAAATAAATTTGGTAAGGTTTAACTGTGGTTTTCTGCAGATCAGGCTTTATGCGATACCTATTGAGTGCGTCAAAATGAGTATATATGAGGGAAAGGGTTAATAAGCCTATCCATAGATTCAGGATAATTGAACCAATTGTATTGAAATTATCTCCCTTTTTTACAAATGAGCAACAATAACATGACTCATTGTCAACATGAAAAGTTCAATTGACATGCATTTGCTGCTTTGAAAAACACAACTTGACCATTGTTGAGTACAAAGTAATACCTAATACCATACAAGACAAGTTCCCTTGGTTACATCATGATGTGGCCAAGTATTCCATATACTTATTTTAAAAGCATCAGAAAATCTTATAAATTGATTAGTTCATAGGAAAATTTGATTTATTGAATAGACACAATGCCCTCATGAAGAAATTCAATGTGTAATATATCATAAACAGTTAAATCAATGCAACTGGTTGTCCACATTTGTGTGTACATACATAATTTACATCTCTTTAGTACGTCTGTATTTCGAAGAAAAAAAAAAAGAGCTATTGTCGTAGCTTTGACGTTGTTGTCATCCGGAATCTTTACGTTTGCCATAACTTCTCTACTATTCAATATACACCTTTCCAGCAATGTTACACTTTTGACCTTGACCTTTGACCTTTTTTTTAAAATGTTTAACAAAAAAATTAAAATTTGGCCATAGTTTCTTTACTATTTGACATACAACTTTCATTTTTAGTATGCATATTCATCTTTACATTAGGACTTGGCCAATTTCATAACTTTGGACAAGTTTTTAAATATATATTTCTCTGTCATTTTTCAATGATTTTTTTTAAAACTTTGTATACTGATTTGTCATCATATGAACCTGTACAGGTAATTTTGGTCATGATCACAAGACAGATAAAAAAAGTTAAAGCATTTTTGAAAAAACTGTCTTCAAATTTTACGGGCTTGCAGTTGGTTGGTGGTTCTTACCCGGATGTCTCTGTGCATTCGGGGTCTTCCTCTACCTGTAATTAGCTGGACGTCGCTATATGACTGAAATATTGTCAAGGCGATGGTAAACTCAAATAGTCATTTTTATAGTCAAATCAAATTTTACGGTTTTGTGTTGATAATCGAAAACTCAGTGGATTAGCCATTGTAATTTCTTGTCTTGTCTACACATTTTACATCTTTTTGTTGTATACATTCTATTCTATGCATATGTCAAGGTCATCCTTCAAGGTCAAAGGTCAAATTTAAAGGGTATGGCACTTCAACTTTGCATGTAAAGGCGCACAGTTTTAGTTGTGATTTTCAAGGTCAACTTTTTTAAATGTTGAACAAAAATATATAACATTGGCAAAAACAGATGAGCGTTGGCATCCACATGTGGTGCTCTTGTTTTTCTTTCTGTACATGACAACCAGTACCAAAGTAACATGTTACACAGAGTGTGGATCAATGATAGGACAATGTAACCAGTATAAAACCTTTTCAGCCAGTGCTACAAGTGTCTCAATACTTTGGAGGTGAAATGGAGAATATTTTGAACCCTTACTCTAAGTGGGATCTCAGTCTTTCTGTGATAGGCCACCCGGCATATCAGTCAGTGTGTAAACTAGTTTCTGATCCCAGTGCAGTGTTTACTGGTTATAACAGGATGTATAGTCTGGATGCATTGGGGCAGGTGTTTAGGGCAGGGCATGGTGAACATGTGGGGCAACACCACCCTCACCACCTCACATATCTGCCTCTGTAACCCCGGAAATGGATACAAGCTTTTGTATGTCTGTAAAACTGATGTAAAATTAATTAACCACAAATTAAGGAGCAAATGCCTCTGTCTGACAAGCAAATCTAATTTTCCTTGTTAATACTTTGTTTCTCATGAATTCAAAAAGCTGCGGTATATCTGTGTCTTTGATGATTTGCTGAGTATTTATACAGTCATGATTTATTCTTTAAGTATTAGATATTTCAATCGGTGGGCAACAAAGTTTCTCTGTGGTTCTAGTAAGGTAGTGACAGTAAAGAAGGACTCTCTGACCTAGCTAGGACTGCCTCTCTGACCTACTGCTGTGATAAACTGTGAAAATGAAGACAGTAGAAGTTATTTGAATGATATGATTATGGAAATGGTTAAGCAACATAGGTTTTATAGTCATTTCTTTGGAGGGTGGATGGTGGGAACTTAGAAATTTAATTCTATTCAGAGGGACGTGCCTGTTCTGGGTTGTTATTCTGACTTTTAGATGTCTGTAGAGTAATGACCATTTGACATAGGGAAATTTGATGGTCTTTATAGTTGCTCACATTAGGTACTGTTATGTATTTAGGATAAAAATTTAGACTCAAACCTCTTTTTTGTTGATGAGAATAGATCTAGTGTGAATTTCACACGTTCAATGCCATTATAACACCACCGTTATTATGGGCAGTCTTTGAAATCATCTGCCAGACCAGAGGTAGAGCTCTGTGAAATTGCTCTAGGGTCCATGAAAACTTGAGAAGTTGACTGGAATTCCAGGGGAATTTTGATCAAACCTTCTAAAATTAGGATGATATATTTGAATCATCTAGTAAACTGTAATAGGCAGGTTGATAGGATCCAAGTTTTATTATGTAGTACATGTGGAACGATTCAAGTGAAGACTGCTTGAGCCAATTAATTATCTCAAAGAATTTATCTCGGAGAGTGTAGTGGAATATGAACAGTCTGAAAGCAACTCATTTGATGATCAGGCTCTACAGATCACTACAAATGAGCGACTTGCCACCCTGTACCTCATGAATATTCATGTTTTAATTTATCACTTTATGAATATTACTTAATTGAACTTGGTATATAAAACAATGGATTTGTCTTTGTTGTGCAAACTAAAGTATTGTATGAGAGAAGTGAGGAGACCATCAAGGCATTAAAAAAAGTCTATAATTATGAAGTAAAGGGCTATTAGTGATAAGAAACAGTAATATCAGATCAAACGGAAATTATATTCAGTCAGACCAGGACTTTATTGGTAATCATTAGTGTGAGATGATGCTGGAAGGATGATGGTGGTTAGCTGAATCAGGCACACATTGCAGTAGTGCCTGGTGGAGAAAAGGGGTAACATTAGACAATCTTAATGCAAACAGGAGTTCAGTTTAATGAGTGAATTGTATTCACAGAGCCATCCGTAACCAGTATAAATCATTCAACCTGCAAGTAAATATATAATTCACAGACTCAAAGGGTTATATGATTAATGACTCAGCACCTGATAATCAGGGAGAAACACTCTAAAATCGGCCACTCAGTCTAAATATTTCTTGAAGTCTGGTCAGGGTTTTTTTTAGTTGTGTAGGGTGGTCTACAGTGATGTGTCCATGTTGTTAGGTTAGTCAGTGTGTGGTGTAGGCTATACACTCCCATCAGGTCTGGGGGTGAGATTGAGTTTAAAGATTGTTTGTAATTATATTCCCATATTGTGGTTCTTTTATGTGGGCACATTTGTCAAAGATATTATTACAAGCATTATACAAATTTTAATGAAATGTAAGGTATATAAACATTTTTTGTTTCTTAATAGTAGCTTAACCCTTTTCCTCATAGAGGAAACCATGAAAAGACCTATGCAAACAACATAAAACCAGAGTAACTCGCAGGCTGATCAGGTTTTATGCTGTTCGCTGCTCCTCAGTGGTCTGGAAATGAGGACTTTATAATTAAATTTGGTAAGGTTTAACTGTGGTTTTTTATGTGGTACCTACTGAGTGCGTCAAAATGAGTCTATATGAGGGAAAGGGTTAATATCATTGTAAAATTGAACTAATAGCCACTGTGAGTGTGGCTGTGCAATATTTTCACCAATAGGGATGCAAGCCAGTGTATGTTGTAACTTAAATGCCCTCTGCACTGACAACTATTCATATTTTGAGTATACAGTCCTTTTTAGCTCATCTGAGCACAACGTGCTCAAGGTGAGCTTTTCTGATCGCTTTTTGTCCGGCGTCCATGCGTGCGTGCGTCCGGCGTCAACAATTGCTTCAAACAACATCTCCTAAACAGCTTGGCCAATTTGAAAAATATTTTGCAGGAATGTTCCTTGGATGAAGCTCTACTAAAGTTGTATAAATGGTTCTGGTCCATTGCATAATTAGGTCACAGGAGCTAAAAATAGATTTTAAAAATGTAAACTTTGAAAATCTTTTTCTGCAAAACTGCAAGGCCTAGAGCTTAGATATTTGGTATGTAGCATCATCTTATGGGCCATTACCAAGATTGTACAAATCATAGCCCTACGGTGATAAATGCCCCCGCACCAGGGGTCACTTGTTTTACATAGAGTTATATAGGAAAATCTTTAAAAAATCTTCTTCTATGAATCATGAAAACTAGAGCTTAGATCTTGGTATGTAGCATCATCTAATGGTTCATTACCAAGATTGTTCAAATCATAGCCCAACGGTGATAAATGCCCTCGCACCAGGGGTCACTTGTTTTACATAGATTTATATAGGAAAAACTTTAAAAATCTTCTTCTATGATTCCATTAGGCCTAGAGATTAGATATTTGGTATGTAGCATCATCTTATGGTCCATTTCCAAGATTGTTCAAATCATAGCCCTATGGTGATAAATGCCCTCGCACCAGGGGTCACTTGTTTTACATAGATTTATATAGGAAAAACTTTAAAAATCTTCTTCTATGAATCCATAAGGCCTAGAGCTTAGATATTTCATATGTAGCATCATCTAATGGTTCATTACCAAGATTGTTCAAATCATAGCCAAACGGTGATAAATGCCCCCGCAATAGGGGTCACTTGTTTTACATAGAGTTATATAGGAAAATCTTTAAAAATTTCTCTATGAATCCATAAGGCCTAGAGATTAGATATTTGGTATGTAGCATCATCTAATGGTTCATTACCAAGATTGTTCAAATCATGACCCTATGGTGATAAATGCCCCCCCGGGGTCACTTTTTTACATAGATTATATAGGAAAGTCTTTAAAAAAAATCTTCTCTATGAATCCATAAGGCCTATAGCTTAGATTTTTGGAATTTTAAATCTCTGAAACCATAAGGCCCAGTGCTTATATATTTGTAGTGTAGTATTGTCAGGACTAAAATGTTTAAGATTGAGTTATATCAGAATTCTTGTCTGTTTAAAAACCTTGTAATCAGTTGTAGCAATGGTACTCAGGTGAGCGTTTCAGGGCCATCATGGCCCTCTTGTTTGTATCACATTTTTATCATGAAACCTATTTGCTTGCATATTTTGTAATGTTGGCCAGTTAAGTGTCATGATCATGATTTTTGTTTTGTTTTATATGATGCATGTTCAGCAGGATTCTGATCAAAAAGCCATGTTCTAGATCTTGATTTGAAATCTGTTCTAAATTTTCACTAGGTGTCATCTGAGAATTAGGTTTCAAAGTTATCAGTACACGTTGTATGCTCGGTTAAAATGTAGGACACTTTGCTGTTGTAAGGCTTACTGTTTAGGGGTAGGGGAAAAAAGAACAAGATATTTGCTGATGACAAATATTAGTTGACGCTCTCAATTAGGTCATTTGAAATTGAACTTAAAGTTCTTCTTTTTAACATCACATTTTTTTTTTTTCCGATGATTTAATCATCAAAGTATCCCTAAATTGAGCTCTGAATTTTGACTGAGACACTTGTCCCATTAAGTCCAAGTGAGATACGTGTCTGTTAATGTTACAATTGATGGGGTCACATGAGATAGAATTCCCAGTAGGTGAGTAAGATAAAAACTGTAGATGGGGCCTGGACAAGGTCCCGCCAGATTGTGGTATGTATATATATATACCAGTAGCACATTTCATTCAGTGTTATATTCTGTAGTGGCCCTGACATAGAGGACTTGACAATGGCAGCATTGTTTCAGGTTGGCTTGTTTTTAAATTCAGTTCTTTTACCAATCATTTATGTTGTTTATTGGATCATTGTAATGCCAGATCATACTAAAAGAAGTTTTCATTTTGATTAGGTTTTATGAGTTAACTCAGATTCTATACAGTCTGCACAGCAATTCACAAGTTGTCAAGTTATATTGGTTTGAAAAGACACTGAAGATTTATTTTGGCATGCAGAGATGTTAATTTTGTAGTTGAACTTCTCTCCTGGATGCATGTGCTTAGTTTGTTGCACTGGTTCATCCAAAAAATGAGGGTTTTCTCTTCTATCAATCAACCAGTCATATTTAGCCATGAGATCTCTTGTCAGCAAGCTGCACATTGAACTTCAAAAAATGGTAGAAACGTGTGTTTACAAACAAATGCTTTTGTTAAGTAAAGCTTCAACTGCTTGTTTACATTAATGCTAGAAACGTTGCATTTGCACTGCTTTAATTGGTATTTTAAAAGCCAGCTTCTCATTTTATAATTTCTGGTTATTTTTCTAGCTCATCATCCAAGAGTTATTGGGTGTCAGATGAGTGTCTTGGAAATGCTATAATTAAAGAACATACTTGACATACAATGTTTATTGACATCTTTTTGATATCATTTTCATCAATAATCTGTGGGACTAAGTACTTGTGTCTGTAATTGAGAAATAATGCTAATGGTGTCAGTGGTGTAGATTTCCTACTCTTCTATTTGGAGACAAAATCACTGCTGATAGGAGCACTGACAGGAGTTCCAGATATCGGTCTGCTAACACAGCATCAGTCAACACCAGCTGAAGCTGTGTGTTTCTGTATAGAATCTGTACAAATTAGGGAACATTGACTTCAGCTGGTTCTGGATGCTTGAAGAGTTACAGTGGTTAGTTTGTGGTTGACTTCTTGGTTGTTATGGCAACACCCTTTCCATCTGAGGAGATGGGGGTGACAGGATCTTGTGTACATGTAACAGAGAGTGCTGAGGCCCTGGACCAATTGTCACTGGTGAAGCACGTAGGTAAACCTGATGTTGTGTAGTAATATGGTAGTGCTTCAATAGCGATGTGATGACCAGATGTAATCTCTTGCTGACTGTAGCAGCCTCGTTAAATTTGAACTTTACATTTCAGAAATTGGTCCCATTATAGAGGACGTTGGTAAATAATTTTTGAAATGAGGATTTGGTTGACATAAATTGGAGGAAATGTATGGAAAAGCATTAGGCATATTTACAAAATTATTTTGGTTTTTAAAAACAGCTTTTTGTAGAATGTATTTATATATGAACTATCTTATGAACTAAGATATTTAAACCTAACCCAAGGAATTCTTTGGTGGAACTGCAAAGATATATAGAAAACTGATTTTTCCATCAGATTGCATACATATATTGAAAAAGTTTAGGGTAGTGTCATATTATATATGAAATCCTAACCCATGTGTAATGAAATATGTGTGATAGTAAAAATCATAACTATTTAACTATCTCTGTACACCAATGGCACGTTCAGTGAACCTATAAGTAGCTAACATGAGCAGTTTAACCCGTTTAATCACAGTGTTAACGCAGTGTATAGAATGTAAGCATGTGTTGCCAACTGGCTACCGTTAGTTAATGGTCGCCTTTACTAAACACATGGCTGTATGATGAAATCCATCTTCTGACTCCTGTATGATGAAATCCATCTTCTGACTCCTGTATGATGAAACCTATCTTCCAATACCTGTATGATGAAACCCATCTTCCAATACCTGTATGATGAAATCCATCTTCCGACATCTGTGTGATAAAATAGACTTCTGTCTACTTGCAGGCTGTACAAAGAGCCACGAATGTGGTGTACCAGGAGCACAATGTGTCCAGAGACAAGCGTGGCAAGGTCCTGGGCGCAAGAGGTGGTTTCCGTGGCTGCACCGTCTGGCTGACAGGTCTGTCAGGGGCTGGCAAGACCACCATCTCATTTGCTTTGGAAGGTAGGTCCACCTTAGCTTACTTACACAATCATCTTGTATATAAATAAGAACTGAGTTTCTCTTTGAATTGATAGATAGCATTACATTCTTTGACCCGAATTTCTAGTATGAGATTTATTTTTTCCTATGGGAAATTGTTGCTCAGTAGTGTCTCGTATTTATTGCAGTATAATATACATAACTGATTTAAGATGTTATATCTCTGACAGTGGTTTGAGATGCTACATGATTGAATGTTGTGGTAGTAGTAGTAGTACACTTCGTGATAGTAGTACATTTATCAAGTTATACTTTTAATGCTATATTAGAATTTGTATTTTTGATTGAGAAAAGCCTCAGTGGTTGATATTTTCTTTCTTTTAAGTTTGTCTGACTGGCATCTTAATTTTATAGAAAGTGTTATCCCTGACAATTTTTGTCTCACCTTTGTCAAAGTTGAGCTGTTGTGACCGATGAATGTCTGCCATCTTGCATCCATCGGGAACATTTAACCTCCTAATGTACTGAGCCAATTTTCATAAAACTGTACAGGAATGATCCTTTGGTTGTCCTCTTCCAAAATTGTTCATAGAAGTTAAATCCATGCCAAAATCTACTTGCTATGGCAACTAAAGGGGGAAATTGTTTAAATTTAAAAAATCTTCTTGCCTGTAAGTACTGGCTCGATTTTAAAATATTTTTGCCCAAATGTTCCTTTCGTCACTCTCTACCGAGATTGTAAAAATTATTTGGTTCCATTGAAAAACATGGCTATTAGGAGGTAGAGCCCACTTTCCTTATATGCATATAGTACAGATTTGATAAATCCTCCTGTCCAAAAGTAGAAGCTGGATTTTAGAGTCTGTGAACACAGATGCTCAATGGGTCACTCTCTACCAAGATGATTAAAATTATTTGAATCCGTCAAAAAGCAAGGCTGCCAGGGGCCAGAGCTCATTTTCCATGTCATAAAAAATTGCTGCTTTTCCTCTCACTTAAACCTGGTTCTCAGGTGAGCAATTCCAGGGCTTTCATGGCCCTCTTTGTTATGTAAGCAGGTGAGAAAAATGTGCAATCAGACAAGGACTGCTTACACATATCTTTTACCAATAAGGGTTACTAAGATACTGTTACATATATAAAAGACAAATGAAATACTAGTAGGACCTTAATGAAGTCTTGAAGTATTACAAGTTATGTGAAAGTTTAAATTTGAAGAAAGAATTGAACGTTTTCAAGAAACCTTTCAAGTTAAATATGTTTTTTATTCAAAGTTTTTTCACTCAGAACTTGTTGGAAGCTTGTATACTCAAGGCATAAAAGAAATCTTTCAGTGCAGAAATTGGGATCTCAAATAGAAATGCCAGGACTTTTGATAAAAACAAAAGAAATATAATTGTGTAATTTATTATGGTAGGCTTTTAACTTATTTTAGCTTTTTTCTTCTTTATTTTTTGTCCTTTCTGTTTATCTGTGTTGTGTTCCAGCAGTCCTGCTTTTGTTTGGGATTCAGGCTGTTTTATATGCATGGAATATTAATAGCTGGGAGCTCTAGACTTGAATAAAAGCAAGATTCATATGCAAATTTCTCCAATGGATTGGGAGGAAATCTGTCCCAGGCAATATCCAGAGTTTGTTTACTGACATGATGAATCTCAATTGTCAGCACTGAGTGCTTTATTAATCCGGGTTTGAGGGGAGTTATTCAGATATTGGTTAATGTTGTTATGCTAGACTGGACTGGACACACATGGAAATACATAATATATTGGTGGAACGCATTGTACCATCACTGTCTATCTTGATTTTTAAGATATCTTGATATACCTGACTTTGCAATGTCCCAAAATTTTCATATTAAAAAACACAGATTTTCTTTTGTCTGGAATTTGTGTCATCTGTATGTCTTGGCGATTTATTTTTTCTTTGTTGTATGTGTGGGGGAGGGTAAACTTAGTAAATTTTCACCAGAAGGCAATATCTCAACACATACATGCTCTTGGACGTGAATAAACCCACTAAGTTGTCACATTTTCATTGATTAAAGCCCAGTCTGTGTATTTTAAGTGCCACTGATGAATAGGATTATTAATGTTAATTATGTTACACAGTAATTGTGTGAGCTTTAAAAATATATTAACCCTTTCCCTCATATAGACCCATTTTGACGCACTCAGTAGGTATCATATAAAGCCTGATCTGCAGAAAACCCCAGTTAAACCTTACCAAATTAAATTATAAAATCCTCATTTCCAGACCACTGAGGAGCAGCGAACAGCATAAAACCTGATCTGGTTTTATGTTGTTCGCATAGGTCTTTTCATGGTTTCCTCTATGAGGGAAAGGTTAAGAGCTGAAATTCCTTCACTCTCATTCTTGAATTTTTGTGAGCAGTTATTTGCCAGTTGGAATTGATTTTATAAAATGGCGATTGGTAGCTGTTTTTTTTCTGTGTTATAAATGGACATTTGTTGTATTTCTACAGAGTACCTGGTGAGCCAGGGAATCCCCGCCTACAGTTTGGATGGTGACAACATCAGGACTGGGCTCAACAAGAACCTGGGCTTCACCCAGGAGGACCGTGAGGAAAACATCCGGCGTATATCAGAAGTGGCCAAGCTGTTTGCCGACGGAGGCATCGTGTGTATCACTGCCTTCATCAGTCCCTACGCCAAGGTAGGTGTGTCATGCTTTACCCTTGTAAATAAAATCTTATGGTGGTACCAGCGTATGGATCACAGTACTGATGGTCTGGTGGACATTCGTGAATTGAGCATTCTACTTTCTCGCTTACGGGGAAAATCATAATGAAACTTGGACCCAACTGTCACACTGTCCTACTGACCTGTAGGTGTCCTTAACCTGTTTGTACGACTTCCAGGACTACAGAGGTAGTTGTGTCCTCTTTGGATGTACATCATATTTCCTGTTTCAGTATCATCAATGACCTTCAGTGATAGTTCTAATCTAGAAGTAACCCAGATTGTAGTAAAGCTAGTGGTATATTGCCTAAATTATCTATTTTATTATCACAAGATATGCACCTGTATCTGATGTTTTTTATGTCCCCCACCAAAAAATGGGGGAGGGGGCATATAACACACACACACATAACTCAGAAAGTATTTGTACTACAGACTTGAAACTTCATGGATATATTATTCAGGATATGAACATGCACACCTGGGTATTTTTATCAAACTTTCGTTGAAGTTGAGAGTTATAGGCCTTTGTTTTTGAAAAATATGTAATTTTATGCTTGTGACCCAAAAGTATTTGTGTATTTTGTACTTGTGCACCTGGGTGTTGGCCTTTGATTTGGAAAATGCGACAGGTGGGGGCATCTGTGTCCTCTGGACACATTTCTAGTCTCCACTGATTTTTGTGGTTATGTTTCATGATTCAGATAGTGTCCTGGCCGAGAGGGTAAAGTCGCTGACTTTAACACTCACTCAGCCCCTCACCGTGTAGGTTCGAATCCCAGCAGGGTCATTAGGATTTTCGTGTGAGGAAGCCTTCCAGCTGGCTTGCGGTAGGTTGGTAGTTCTACCCGGATGCCTCCGTGCATTCGGGGTCTTCCTCCACCTGTTATTAGCTGGACGTCGCTATATGACTGAAATACTGTCGCAGCGACGGTAAACTCAAATAGTCAAGTCAGATAGTGTCCCCTGCTTTACAGAAGTGGAGACTTTATAGGAATCACACTGGTCACATCCAGTGTCTTCCTTAAACTACACTCACATTGCATGAAGTTTGGTAAAAGTTGTTGATAATGTCTTTTCACCTGGAATACTGATTTATCATAATAAGACTAATCAACAGACAGGTGCAGATAACTGTGTTAAAGATTCTGTAAGAATTATAGCCCTTTTTTTCTCTGTCAAAGCGATTGTTTTGTGCTAATTTTTAGTTTTTCTGCAAGAATTCCAAATGCACTGATATAGGTAGCATAAGCATTGCCATTGTTGGTACTTATGATGGTATCATATTGATACAATCCTGACGTAGCAAACTGACCTTTCAAGAATCTTTTTCAACCAATCGCCACATTAAGTTGTGATCATGTGGCAAAAGTCCAAGATAGTATAATCAGCTTCTGCCACAAATCTGTTTTTGTGGTCCATTTCTTGTGCTCTGGTCCATTACTTCCATTACTTGTGCTCCAGTCCATTACTCCCATTACTTATGCTCTGGTATGTGAGGATTCTCAGTCGACCCAGCTGCGGCCTGACTGACATGGCAGTAATCTTTTTATAAGAGCTGTATTGATTGGGGTAACAGCTGAAACGAAAACATTGTTTGTCACTTAACCGCTTACGAAGACCACAGTTGTTAAAGATTTTTTCACGTGGCATCTGACGCAATTGGTTTTATTACTAAAAGAACAAGCATTGAGGAGGTAGAGATTTACTGGAGCAACATTTAGGGTGGTGTGTTTTTATTGATCTGTCTTTTTTGTGCTAGGATCAAATTATTGAGAAAAGAGAATGAAGTTTTATAAAACACTGGCGTCAACAGTGTTGGATCAATTTCCCTGAAAGACACCTTTGTAGAAAGTTTAATTAAAATCCCAGTATATGTTATGTTCATCAGTTATTATGCTCATTAACTGACCCCTGGTTTAGATGGTCACCTGCCTTTAATGGTCAAAACTGGTTTGATTGTATTTCAAGACAAGATAATTTGCTGTGTTGTTTTTCCTCCTGTATATTTTTCACAATATTCCAGCTGAAGCATTGATCTGTAAGTGTGATTTTTGTCATATAAACCAATTTCTTATTAGCACAACTAAGTTCTTAACCGTCCTTGAATGTTCACACTCTGGTTATCAAAAAGTCTAACATCTTAAGATTTTAAGTGAATGCACTCCCAGCAAAATTGCCTGTCCACCAGTATATGGTATTATCATTTACTTGTATTTAAATATATTCTGATTTCCTTTACAGGACAGACAGCGTGCCCGGGAGCTTCACGAACAGGCGGGGCTACGTTTTGTGGAGGTGTTTGTGGACACGCCACTGGAGGTGTGTGAGGCTCGAGATGTGAAAGGGCTGTACAAGAAGGCCAGGGCTGGTGTCATCAAAGGTCAGTACAACCAAGCCTGTAGAAATGTCCCCCGGCCCTTAATACAGCCACAGTTGGTATTAATAACCTAAGTGATATTTCTAGTAGGTGTTGACCTGCAATCAAGTGTGGCTGGGTGAGGTATCCAGCCACATTTATGATGCCTGATTGTGGCAGTATCACCCTCGGCCCAATGACATTAATGCAATCAGCCACATGTCTTTTATTTTGCTACAGTGGGAAGGCTACACTGTAAACCCTATGAAATGTTTCCCATCTGATCTGGCTCTTCAGTGGTTATAAACTATGTAATGATATGAAAGACCCTTTGGTCTAGGGGTAACATACCTGGCTGTGGATCCAAAGTTGTGGGTTCAAACCCTGTTGGGGGCTAGGATTATTCATAACCTTCCAAGGTGCAAAGTACTGGTCCAACCCAGGAACTCTGAAGAGGGATTGGTACATGGTGTAAGAACTTATTTCCTTATTGATGCAAGTAGAACAAGTTACATGTAACACGGCATATCTATCCATGTGGAAAGTTTTAAATGGGATATACAGCAGTCCTAGTGACAACAAGTAGGCAAGGAAATATTAAGTTAAGTGTGTGTTGCGTCAATATTCACCAGTGTAGCTGTTAAGTACTGTCTAGCGTCAGTAAATCTGTGAGAGTATCTTGTCTTCATTTGTCCTAAATTCTTGTTGAGTACTCTCACGGGATTTCCATAATAGATCTTATACATTGGGCGATGTTGTAGGTTACTTCAGAGATTGATGGCCCTGGATAAAGGAGAGCAAAACAAAAATAGGAAGTGTATTGTAAGAATAATGCTGGGTTTATCAGGGGTCCCTGTCAACCTTTAACGCTGTACCTTATGGATATTCATGTACAAATTTATGTCATAATGAATATTGATTTAGTGAACTTTTAAAGGGTATATAAAATAATGGATTTTTCTTTGTTATGCAGACTGTGTTAAATCTGAGCTTCAATTTTGTATGAGCAAACAGGGTCTCCTCTGTTTGTCAGTGTGTCAGAATAAGTCTCTGTGAAGTAAAGTGTTATCACTTTATACTTCATGAATATTCATAAAAAAAAATTGATGTTTTTTTTTTGTTTTGTTTTTTTTTTTCCATGCAGACTTTATAGAATTTGAGCTTTAATATTATATGATCAAAGAGAGACAACCTTGTTCATACAGGTCAGATGTTTGTAAAAACAAAAACAAAAAAAAGCGCCAGGGGGGGGGGATGTTTCCAACTACAACAACTGATTCTAAATCTTCATATTTGTTTCAGGGTTTACGGGTATCGATGCAGCATACGAGCCTCCAGAGAATCCGGAGGTCTCGGTGAAAGCAGGCAGCATCAGCATTGATGAATCCGTGCAGGAAATTGTGGCCCATTTAGTAGAGCAGGTGTGTTATACAGGGTGAAACCTCTCTGCTGACCTGAAAAAAGTTGATCAATTAAATTATGATTAATGTGTTCCATATGATATAAGATGGAATGATTCAAGTTGAAAAAGTTTGACAAATTTCATGTTTATAGATTATCTGCATATAGATTAAACTGAGCTTGTCTGGTAATGGTCAAATCTGTTGGGTTTAATTAGCACCATGGCCATTGGTAATGTTTCTGGAATAGAGATGCAAAGGGTTGGAATTTGATCTCTTCTTTTTTGCAAGAAAAATTAAAGACCTTTTCATTTGCTAAGTACTGGTCCAGCCAAGGAACGTTAAAGAGGAATTAGTTTTTAAGACTTTGGGTGTTTTTAGTTTATTGTTGTTTTTTTATGTTATGAAATAAATGTTTCAAGAATCCTGGTGTGTTTGCAGGCTGTTGTTCCCAACAGTGCAGTGGCTTCCGTAAGGGAGCTGTTTGTCCCGGAGATGCGACGTGAGGCGGTCACCGCTGAGGCTGAGAGCCTGCCCTCCCTGGACATCAACAAGGTGAGTCCTCACTGCATCTCAGACTGCTAAATTTGTGAAGAAATTGATATAAATCTCTGTATGAAATAGGGCCAACTAATGCCTTTGTCAGAAAAAAAATTCTTTATACAAGTTTCTGTCTAATACATGCTATTGTTAATTTAGCATTTGCTAATTAGTATGAAATTATTGAACAGAAGTGGAGAACAGCTGTTACAAGGCAGTTATGAAACATGCATGTCGTATTCATGTCAAGCCTGTTACAGAAGATACCTGCACATGTATGATTGCCTAAACATGTACAACTGCCTCATGTTACCTAATGCTGAATATATTATGCTGCAAGAAACTGGTTGTTTTCAGATAAAGTCTTCTAAAAATAAAAAGCACAAAAACTCCTATGCAGAGTGAAGCATGGGTATGATGCAGTATGTTAGACAGGTCAGTACAGGTCTGAGACTTGTATATGTTTCAGCTTGACCTCCAGTGGACCCAGGTTTTGGCCGAGGGCTGGGCCAGTCCACTGAATGGCTTCATGAGAGAGCGGGAATACCTGCAGTGTCAGCACTTTGGCTGTCTTCTGGATGGTAGGTGACTCACTTGGCAGCGAGGACCAACCCTATCATCATCATCATCATCATCATCATCATCATCATCTTCTTCTTCTTCTTCTTCTTCTTCTTCTTCTTCTTCTTCTTCTTCTTCTTCTTCTTCTTCTTCATTATCATCAACAACAACAACAATATCTTCTTCTTCTTCTTTTTCTTCTTCCTCTATAACTACAATAGTCTTAAGGACTGAACTGTTCTAATTGGGTGTCATGAAATCATAAAGACACTTAAGCATGTTAAGTGGTCATAAATTTAAATGGAAATATAAACAAGGTTAACTTGGACTCAACCTTTAAGGAAGTGCAGGTTACAGTTTGCTCTTACTCTGTAAAGTGCTTGTCTAACTCACTCTTCTGCTTTTTCTAGGTCTTAATCTCTTATAATCAGTGTCCTTGATACCAAGATTCTTAATTGAATTAAACTTGATTTCTCATTCAACAGTTTACCAAAGAAAAAAAGTTGAGGTATTTGAGGTATTGTCTCTGGTGTCATTGCCATCAGCGGCATAGTCATTGTGAAGAACTTAAATCTTGGCCATAACTTCTACTATTAAACCTTCATAACTGATCATTATCACAAGGGCTACATCCTCACAAAGGGCCATAATAATTAGATCCATTTTGACTCTGCAAAAAAAAACACTTGTTGGCATCTGCTTGCGGTGCTCATATTAGAAAGTAAATGCAATACGTCTTTAAATGTAGGTGGGGTAACAAACCAGTCCATTCCAATTGTTCTGCCGGTCCACACCAATGACAAGGACCGTCTTGATGGCCATTCGTCCTTCGCCCTGAGGTATGATGGGAAGCCTGTGGCAATCCTTCGGAACCCAGAATTCTATGAGCACAGAAAAGAAGAGAGATGCAGTCGACAGTTTGGCACCAGTAATCAGGGCCATCCATATGTCAAGGTGAGATTCAGTTTTCGTTAGACTTTTTTCTGAGTCATGAAAATAATACTGGTAGTATATATTGGGACATCATTAATTTGAGTTCTTTACAAAAGGTTCAAAGTTTTCTTACACTTAGTTAAGACAGTTTTCATCACCATCACTGATAGTTCTAGTTTCTGCCTGGCTGTAATGAATTTTTATAAGCCAATGAAAGGGTCAAACATGCATATCATTCAATAATACTGGGTCAAGTTAGTGCAGACAGTACTTGGTCACATGTCGTAATTCAGTACATGTCAGCTAGTGCAGTGTGTGACATGGGGATGGTCTACCTGTCTAGTGAGGTATCATTCTCACCTGGACCACCTGACTCTACACAGGTGTGTATACAGGTGAGAGGCTGAGGCAGACTGAGACAGGAGGGACTGTCTTAGCATATCAGCTAGCATTCTCTGAGAAATTCTTGATAACACAAGTCAAATGTTGCAGAGGTTATCTAATTTTCCTCTAGGTTGAAGCTTAGATGATATTATTTGTTAAAATAAACTCAAAATTATATGACATAAGCCACAATTACTGCATGTCCTTTCAGAAACCACTCTATGGAGATGTGCTTACAATATCTTTAGGTGGGGTTTTATGAACAAAAGCAACTTGACAACATATCTTGGGTGTTTGTTATTAGTGATGTTCCGATTGTCACATGTCGCCGATGATCAGTGACTTTACTGAAGAACTACAATAATCAATTAACATATATCTGTTTCGCAACGTCGTAAAATCTTATACCATACCATATCATGTGTCTGTCTAGTGTATCTCTTTACGCAAGTTTCTATAGGAAAACCTTTAAATATCCCCTTTTAAAGAATAAGGCCTAGAACTTAGTATAACCTATTAACTGCTCTAGCATTATAAATATAAAACTGTGTCGAAAACTACTTCATGAAGTTTATGTAACTGTGTATAATTAAGCGCTTTGCTTGAATGTTACTTCGTTCAAGTGATTATTAATCAGAAAGTTATCAATTATACCCCATCCGATTTAACTGATAATCGACTGTGACAAATATCAACCAATTTCTATCACTATTTGTTATTATAATTTTCCAGTGGTTGTTGACAGTTTTAGTTATTCAGTTTTAGACCTGACGTTTTGTGCCTCATACATTAAAGAGTTATGGTTAATCTTTAGATATTGATCCATTTGTTCATGATAATAAGATTTCATGTTTAAAAGTTTTCAGGAGTTTTCCTGAATTTCAGGTTTTTCTGATCGCCAAATGACTTTATATTCTATATAAAACTATATAAAAATTGCGAAAGTCAGGATTTTCAGGGTTTTTGAATTTCCAACTTTTACCTATGAGATTGTATTTTGTATCTGTAAGGGGTGTGGTGCTTGCGTTCTCTGTTTCAGATGATTTACGAGAGTGGGGACTGGCTAGTGGGAGGAGACTTACAGGTCCTTGAGAGGATACGTTGGAATGATGGCCTCGATGAATATCGACTTACACCTCGGCAACTGCGGCAGAAGTTCAGGGATATAGGGGTATGCGTTGATTTGTAATTACAGTGAACAAGACTTACATGTGATTCAAGGACTTCAGATGCACCTTTTCTTTCTAATTAGAATATGTAAAGAGTCCTTTTAACTTATTTGATATTAACTCTTGATATATTAAAGTAAAAATTTAAAAAAAAAAAAATATATATTAAATTTATCGTACCAAGTGACCTTGAATTTTCGAACTGCTTTTCCGTTTGCTGTGTTTCCGAACAACTGATTTTATTAATTTTGAGATTTATAGGAATAGAAAAACAGTTGGTTTTTTTTGTCATTTATTAATTTGATAAGGAAGTTATACATAACAGTAACAACAAGTAACAGTTGTAGTAGTGAAGAACATTGAACATGATAGATTGCTCACCTGCATATGTGGTGATTAAGGTAAAGTCCCTGTAATGGTTCCACTACATTTCGGACCTCATGGCCTTTCACTGAGATAACCAAAGTTTCCTAATGTTTCATTAGGATACCTTGCTATCTTGGTAGAAGTTAAGTGGTCCAAGACGTAGCGGAACCATTACAAGGACTTTATCTTAAGGTAATGGTAGGGATTTTTTAATGATAAATTAGATGTCATAAGCCCTATGTCAGGTGAGCATGCTTTAGACTGTGCATGATGATTCTAACATACTGTCAACCCCTGCAGGCAGACGCTGTGTTTGCGTTTCAACTAAGGAACCCCATACACAATGGCCATGCTTTATTGATGGCTGACACCAAGCGCAGACTTCTGGAGAGAGGCTTCAAGAAACCAGTCCTACTGTTACATCCTTTAGGTGAGTGAAACATCAACACAGAGCATCTCCTGAGTAGTTGAAACATGGACTGTAACCCCTTACCTCATATACACATGCCTTGAAAAGAAACTCATATCAGACAGCATCTTCTGGGGTCTCCTCTGTTTGCTCATAAAATATTGAAGCTCAAACTCGACATAATCTGTAATGGCAAAGTACATGGTTGCATATAACATTTAAAGTTTGATACAATTCCTAAATTTGTAGATGAATATGCATGAGGTAGAAGTGGGTGTATCATTGGAGATGTTCTAATGCTTTAAGTGCACTGTTTATTGTGTTCTGAGATGTGGTGAAGTAAGACCAGGAAATCAGGTTCAAATTCTAACTGAACATAAGACTAGAAAATTGTTTTTAATAAGTTCCCTTGAAGTCCACAATAGAGTACAAATATAAAACAAAACTACTTACAGAGGACTTGATACAGGTATTAATCAATATGTATATAAAAGTTGTTAAATTATGATTTTTATATCGCCCGTCGAAGATGGGATGTATTATGGATTCACCTGCAGCTGGTGGGTGGGATGGCAGTGTCCAGTGATGTTGTCTGTTCTCTAACTTGAACAGACGTGAACCAATCTTAACCATACTTGGTCACAATGTAAACAGGTGTAGTTTCTCTGTCCCTTTCAATAACCAGCCAGATTGCCCCAGGCACCCTTGCATTGATGAAAAAATGGTCAAGTTAACAGTATCTACTCTCTAACTTGAACAAACATGATTCGATCTTAACAATACTTGGACACAATATATAATTGGCACAATATATCAATTCCTTTTGATAACCAGCCAGATTGCCCCAACAGAAAGTAACAAAAAAAAAAACTCAAATTGAGATTTTACTCAACTAAAACATTTCAAATTCATTTTTTTTTTTACATAATTACATAATTACATTTCTCAAAATCATTTTATATCATTAAGAATTTGAGTTGAGGGAAACCTTAATTTAATTGTTTTGTAAAACACAAGCAAATTACTGTTTTGTGAAATATAATTTAATAAACTCTTAGATCAAAGCTGTGTGTTTTTTTGCAACCACTCCTTTGACTTCAAAGAGGTTACTGTACTGCCGTCCTATTAATTTCTGAAATTTTATCAGTGTCCTGCATGCTAGATGAGCGTATTTTGTGATCATCAGTGATCTTGTTAGTAATCTAATACTGTTTTGTTAGCCTCAAGTATCTCATTATTCTGCTCCAAGTAATAGGGCTGGTTCTGGTGGCTTTATAGGATGGGTGGGATATGGTCAGTGGTAGACGAGGTACCATGATACCGGTTTTAACCCTTTCCCTCATATAGACTCATTTTAACGCACTCAATAGGTACCACATAAAGCCTGATCTGCAGAAAGCCAAACTCAAACCTTACCAAGTTTAATTGTAAGATCCTCATTTCCAGACCACTGAGGAGCAGCGAACAGCATAAAACCTGATCAGCCTGCGAGTTACTCGCAGACTGATCTGGTTTTATGCTGTTTGCATAGGTCTTTTCATGGTATCCTCTATGAGGGAAAGGGTTAATATCTGATTGGGCCTTTTTGTTGTTCTACAGGTGGTTGGACCAAAGATGATGATGTACCCCTGCCTAACAGGATAAAACAGCATAAAGCCATATTGGACGAAGGAGTCCTTGATCCAGACAGTACCGTACTGGCCATCTTCCCCTCTCCCATGATGTATGCAGGTCCCACAGAAGTCCAGTGGCACGCAAAAGCCAGAATGTCCACAGGAGCAAATTTCTACATTGTTGGGCGAGACCCTGCCGGAATGCCTCACCCAGATGGAGGCAAAGATCTATATGAACACACACATGGCTCTAAGGTTTGTCCCATTCTTACAACAGTTCTCTTATTTGTCATGATCAAATGCCTTTCATGCATTTTTCAGAAAATTCATACATTGTGGAATTTTAGTTCTGAGTTTGTGTGTTTTTAGTAGAATATTTCAATGAATGATCTTACTTTTAAGTGTGAGACCAGTCTCATTAAACAAGTGGGTAGAGTCTCCACTCTGTTTAGTTTAGTTTAGTTGTGTGTTTGATCCCTGGTTGCAACCTTCAAAAGTTGTTAAAAATATCGCCCTTGCTTGGAGCTTAGCGTTAAAGGATAGGTCAAACACATTTGGGCGGGTATCAGGATGATAAGATGTGGTAGCATGCCCCCTTTGTATGGTGTGCTATTGTCATTAGGCAACACTGTATCTGTTGTATATAGGTTAAGCTTCCAAGTGACTGTATTACTGTCAGTGGGTCATTAATCTGTTACTTCATATTGACTCATTTTAACGTATAGGCAAACAGAGGAGACCCAGATCAGACAGCTCCTATAAGAGCTATCTGATCAGGGTCTCCTCTGTATGCTCATACAATATCGTATCTCAGTTTCTACACTGTCATCTATGGCGAAGAAAATTCCATTATTTCATAAACCATTTTAAAGGTCAATTTATATTCAACAAGTCATAAATTTGTATATGAATATTCATTAGGGAAACTGTTAAACCAAAGCAAACAAACAAGTAAGTGTTGAGAATATCAGAGACTAAAATCTTTCTTGACTGTTGCCTGCTGTCCAGACGTCATCATGTCCTTGCGGTGTTGCAGGTATTAACAATGGCGCCGGGTCTGACGCAGTTGGAGATCGTCCCATTCAGAGTCGCAGCCTACAACACAAAGCTGAAGAAGATGGACTTCTACAATCCAGAGAAGAAGGAAGATTTTGATTTCATATCCGGCACCAGGATGCGTAAACTTGCCCGTGAGGGTCAAAATCCTCCCGATGGGTTCATGGCACCAAAAGCATGGAAGGTTCTGCAAGAATACTACCAGTCCCTCCAGAGCAATAATTAGATGAGGGGGCGTGGCTTGATGACCTGCTGATGTACACCCCTGCACTGTAGCTCCGCCCCACTGTCACATCGGACGTGAAATGTTCTATAAATCAGGCACATGAAAATTCATGCCTGAAGAATAATGTTAAAATATTCCCTAATGTGAATAAAAATTAGATCAAACTCCATTTGAAAATATGTGGTGAAACTCTTTTTGCTAAGATTTATTTTTCTTAATATCAAATGATAATGACATTTGTTTGATTATGCAGCTTATTATTGAATTATAATTAACAAAAGCATAAGAAAAGTTGAAAAGAATTTTTATAGCAGAGATAAACTGGTATATTTAGCAGTATTTGGATATTTGATCTCCCATCATTGCTAGGAATGTTTCATGTTAGATTTGACAGTGCAGTTGTACTGATACATGTATTCTGTGTATATATGGGACAGACAAGGTTTTTCTTTTTATCTTCTTTTCTACATCTCATGTCAAACTGTTAGATATTCATGTATTTCTGAGTTTTTATTTTTATGAACAAGGTTGACAAAATGTTGGTTTACTGTTAAATATATTTATTGAAAAGATAAGTCTGAGGTGAAATTATGTTAGTGAAACAAAGGAGGTGAAATTTAAAGTAAACAAATCTTTAATATATATTTTACTAGTATAACATTTTTTAAGTATTGGAGGATGTCTTTTTTATTTATTTATTATTACATTTTTTATTGAATTATGGAAACAGAAGAAAGACAGTCCTGATGCAAAGGTTGTACAAGTTATCTCCCCTTAACACAACCCAAGACTTGATCTCATGTCTCCAAGTACTCCCCCTATCTCCACCACAGATTTGGTTGACCCATTTTCTTGGGAGATTATGTTCCCAACAAGCTGTACTGGAGATTGCTCTGTAGTGGTTAGCATGTTTTCCACTATTTAAACCTAGTTGTTTGTCCGAATTGCAACGTTTTAAGTCAGTGGTTTTGTTTTGAGATTATTTTCTTAAAATGAGACGGGGGGTCAATTGATTCTTTACGAATTCCAGAGGAAACAGGATTATCTTTTTTTCCCATTTTGCCAGCAATAGCTTAAAGGAGCAAATTAAGGCAATTGTTTGCGAAGTAATCATTCTGTTTATTTGATTATTTCTCTAAGACACATGCAGCTAGGTCCACCAGTTAAGGATCTGTTACTAATTGTTGACCCCTTCTGTGTGATTTTAAACTGTTTTTAATGAATTCATTTGAAAATAGTATTTTAATAAAGAAC
This sequence comes from Solen grandis, assembly GCA_021229015.1. Taxonomy (NCBI): domain Eukaryota; kingdom Metazoa; phylum Mollusca; class Bivalvia; order Adapedonta; family Solenidae; genus Solen; species Solen grandis. The sequence continues at coordinate 64,937,171 of CM037782.1, forward strand.
TAACCATTTTCAAGGAATAAAGAAGTCCAACACATTCACTGCACGATACATGTAGTATGTATATGTCATTGTACATGTATTTTCAGAGTGCAAATTTTCTTTCTTTTTTTTGTTAGCAGTATAGAGCCTTTGTATACAAATGAATTCATGAATGGTATTTCATTGTGTGAAGTTTTAACACTGAAGAAAGGACAAAATACATGTCACCACTTTGATATATTTATACATGAAATAATCAATTTTGTATTCAATTATACATGACATGATAAATGTGACATTGCTATACAATAAGGGTGTTTCTACTCTGATGTGTGTAGGGAACAGTATTAAATGGAGCAAGGTTACATAGGGTGGGGTGGGGGATGACGGGTTTAAGGGGAGGCGAGGGGCCCTGTGTAGGGTGAAGTTGGTGGACCAATAAAGACTATCAGTAATATGAGAGTCAGGATGCAGGGGCATCATGTTTATTTTTTACCAGTATTGTGATTCTATGTCCTATGAAAGTCATTTATGCCAAAGGATTATTTTAAATGTTACTTTGTTTTGGTTTTTGAATTATGTAATGAAATTGATGAAATTAAGCCATCATATGGAAAACCGGCATAAATTATTTATGGAAGCCAGACATTGTGATATAGTATTATATTTTTTATAGTATATGCCTGTTGGTCAGTTATTTGGATTGAGGATACTAATCAGAGCTACTTTTACCAGTAGACTTTTTTAAAACAAAGATTTTACACAGTTTGTAATGAAGGGTTATACAACAGAAGGTATTTTTGATTTAAGGTAACATTTTATGGTGAACCCATCATATTGTACTCAAGAACTGTGGGACCTAAGGGATGATTATATATCTTATTATTGTATGCACATATTTACAGTGCTCTGAGGGTCATTAAACAAAAACATGGAACAACTGTCTTGGTTTTATCTTTTGCTTTCATTTACTGTGTTGACCGCTGTTCGATCTCCTCCTATTTCTATATGCAGGTATAATAATTTCCCCAGCCCTTGAGTTTGTTAACTAGAAGGTCATAGGTTCAATCCTAGTCCATGGCATGCTTAAGTCTTCATAAATAGTCCTATTATATCTCCCTTTATTGGTGCTCAACATACAGGGGTCATTTAACCCTTTCCCTCATAGAGGACACCATGAAAAGACCTGTGCGAACAGCATAAAACCAGATCAGCCTGCGAGTAACTCGCAGGCTGATCAGGTTTTATGCTGTTCGCTGCTCATCAGTGGTCTGGAAATGAGGATTTTGTAATTAAATTTGGTAAGGTTTAACTGTGGTTTTCTTCAGATCAGGCTTATGTGATACCTATTGAGGGCGTCAAAATGAGTCTGTATGAGGGAAAGGGTTAAGGACTGCTTGGTTCAGTGTCAGAATAACGTGTCTGGGTGTGGAATCACAGAGAAGAAGTACTGTCTTGTGTAGATTGTCAAATAACTTAAATACCAGTATTGTCAATTGGAAGTTTAACCTAAACAAACAAACCATATTACCTTCCAGAAACCTTACATACGAAGAGAGAAATACTTGGGTTCTAGGTCTAGTACCAGAATACTTCAAAATGAAGTTACCTGTAAAAGATAAGAATATGGAAAAATCTGCTCTCAGAGATGAAATTCCGTTATCTGTGGTATCCACTTGGTTTGGAATTAAACCCAACAAGTATTTGCCGGTTGACCATTTCCTAAAAATGCAACAGAAAAATAATGACACTACTTTGGTCACATATTTTTAATCTCTGATAGGGGTTAGTGTCTCACACCAAGACCAAGAGGTCATGGGTTCAAAAGCTGTGGTGGATCTCTTGGATGAGAGGAGTTCAACAACTACTCGGCCTAGAGTTGGGGTAAGATCATATCGTCTGTCAGCGTGATGCCACATGCATCTGACCCCTTTTAAGTACGTTAATGTTGCAAGTTGTGAAACATAAATAAGTTTATTTTCGTATTGAGTGTTTTTTAATTATCTACTATATTTACAGTGTTGAGATTCAACATAATTTTCACAACAGTTGTTTTCTACTGATTGAGTTATGATAAAGCGACATGGTCTTTCAGGTGAACCAGTCTATACGCTGACTATACACAGTTAACCACTCACAGCAATCTGTTAATTTTTCATTCCCCCCTCCCCATTTGCGCCATTCATTTTTTCAGCCGGATGAAACCATTGATCTAACACGAGTCGAAAGCTTCCTCAAGCGACAACCCTGAGTGACCAGATGTCAATTCTGGTCGAATTGTCTTGAAATTTTCACAAAGGATGCAAGTTAAGATGAAGATGTGCACCTATGCATTAGGTTTCCCAAATTTGAAAAAGGTCGAGACTTTATGACAGTACAAAATTTTAAACTTTGGTCCTAAAATTACATTTTAATGTTAAAAGGACCCTGATGATTTGAAAGCATGCAAATTGGACAGCATATCGTTCCAGACGATTACTTTATAATTTTTATAAATTTGACCTCATTGAAAAGACAAAAAGCATTCCTTTTAAAGATTTTTCGTTCACTAATGAATTTTGAGTAAATCTTC
>CM037782.1:64939821-64961152 GCA_021229015.1 Solen grandis
CTACAACAAACCAAATTCAGGTGAGCAATTTAGGGCCATCTTGGCCCTCTTGTTCTTTATTTGTGTAGTATGTCGATTTTTTTGCCAGTTAGAAGCAGAAAAGCAACTTAGTATGTGTAACATATTGATCGAAGAGGCATTTTCTTTCATAAACACAAATAAAAAAAGGAAGAAACACTTAATATAAAGAAAATTCCATTTATTGGGAAAAATACTACTAATTTTTAATTGGGAATGGATCATTATTAGGACCTTGCAAATAGGCAGAAAAAACCCTCATATACATTGATATGGTAATCATTTATTGTGATACACATGTATGGATTCATGGTGATTTGTTGAAAACGTCAAAATAATGATTATTCGGATTAAAAATCCGATGGAAATTTCAGTTTGTGAGCGTGTATGTCTGCGTTTTCATTACCGGTGCATATTGTGGAAATCGTTATGCTGTGAAAACCACCTATTAGGTGTACGTATATACTATTTGCAAGTTATGAAAAGTAATGAAAAAATGTCAAGATCTACTTTGATGCTTCTTATGAACATAATCATTCTACCATGTCAAACAATGATACATATTTTTACCGTCAATCTGCTGCTTGAGGTAGCGTCACATGCCAGTGACGAACGCGATGATATGGAGTGTACTTAAGATCTGACACCTGGGTTTATCTGCTGGCACTTGCATATTATGCAACCTGTCAGACATCGATTAGCAATAATCAACATTTCCGGTGGGACACATGTTGCCCAACCCAATCTCGAAAAAAGATGTGAAAAACTTGCCTGAGCTATCACTCCAGGTGATAATAAGGACGATAATTAATTCACAAAAAGTTATGAAATTTGACTTCGAATTAAAAATTGAAAAATGTACATGAATTGTGACCGGGACTGGGATTTTTACTTCTAAATAGCTAAAAATTTTGAAATAGCAAAATTCAGATTAAACATTTTAATTTTAGTTTAAATAAGAAGGGAAGAAATCAGGACCGAAAATAATCTTCAAAATGGCGAGGAATTCGGTTTAATGATGTTCGGTTTGGCGAGGTTCTACTGTGTTTTGTTTTTTCTTTTCTTTACATTTTCATGCTCTGTCTTCCAGATGTCAAACCATCAAATATCCTGTTGGATGAGACAGGGATGGTCAAACTCTGTGATTTTGGGATCAGTGGCCGTCTCGTAGACTCCAAGGCCAAGACGCGCAGCGCAGGCTGTGCGGCCTACATGGCAGTAAGTACAGTTGATATCCAGTTATTCATCAGTATTGATCAGGCGCCTGTTGCACTAATGGTTGAGTGTCAGTCTTCAACTAAAAAAAAAAAAATCCACTAACCTGACTTTGTAGCGCTAATCTGAGTGCAGTAGCTCAGTGGTTAAGTGTCTGCTTTGCGATCAGAAGGTCTGGGGTTCAAATCCCAGATGGGACACTTTCCTCTGGTGACTCTGTCAAACCAAAGATGTATGAAATTCGTACCATACACACCCTTGCCAGGTACTTGGCAAAAATGGGGTTGCTATGGGAACTCGGAGTACTCTACTTGTTTCCCATGTATTGATGTTATACACTGGGCACGTAAAAGAACTAAGGGGTCAATTCTCAGAAATAGGGTATCACACCCAAACACCCTTCTATCAAACCACTGTCTCTTCTGCATGCTGGCTCTTCAGTTAACAGAATGCCACTGTTGGGTTATCCTTGACCACAAGGTCTAGATATAGCCTTAATAATCAGTAAATGATTTCTAGCCATTACTGTCAAAGACAAAGTAATACTTTGACATGATATTTCCTCATTCCCATTTCTCTATAATCAAAAAATAAATAATTGATTTTCTTACAAGGTTGGTATGTTTTGAATGTCATCTTAGTCATTTTCTTAATGTTTTGTTGATCAAGAATGTGTTACTGACTGTCCCTGGTGGCCTAGTGGTTAGAGTGTCCACCTCAGGAGCAGGAGGTTGTGAGGTTTTATCCTTGGTTGCGGCATAACAAAGTCTTAAAATGGTACTGGTATATCTCCCTTGCTTGGCGCTCAGCATATAAGGGTAGTTCCAGGACTTGTTTGCCCGGTGTGGTGTGTGGTATCATGACACATGTCTATGGTGTGATACTGCAGTGTGGCATCACTATATCTGTCTCAAGTAGACATCATCTCCAAATGACTGTTGTTTGGATGTTAAACCCAACAAGCAAACAAACAGTAGTGATCCCCTTTCATAATTAGGAGTTTAAGTATAACTTATAGCCAAGTATTGTTGGTTGACCTCAAGACTGGTTAGAAATGAGGAATTCTCCTGGCTCAAAATTGGCCATGGCCACTGTTATTTTCAAATCTCTCTCCCTGTTGATTTTAAATGTCAGGGAATGTTGTTACTTGCTCACAGATGTCCATCAAGGAGCATAGGGGTCACTGTAAATTATTATTATTATTATTATTATTACACCACATTTATATAGCACTTTTTTCATATATCTTATACAGTGTCATAATATCAAATAGTATTAAAGTAAAGTAAAGGCTCCCTGATAAAATTTAAGAAGCAAACTGGGAAAATATCATTAAATAAACGTGTAGAAAACCAACATTAAAATGTTTAAAATCCACAGTTATTAAAAGTACAGTAATCGAGTAATTTTCCATTTTAATGATCGCTATAGAATCGAACAAAGAAGAATGTTTTTAAGAGTTTCTTAAATGAGACGAAACTGCTGGACTGGCGTATTAATACCGGCAACGAGTTCCAGAGTTTTGGAGCACTAAGAGTAAAGCATCTGTCCCCATATTTCGCTGTTTTGGTTCTAGGTTGGACTAGTGTCACTGAAACGTCTTGGGATCTAAGTACACGGCTGGGTCTGTTAATTTCTAACATTAATTGAATATACTCCGGTGATTGACCATGTAGTGCCTTGAACGTAAGAGTTAATATCTTAAACTGTATTCTGGCTTCTACAGGCATCCAATGCAGCTCTTTAAGGATGGGGGTTATATGACTGAAACGTGGGTTTTTTGTAATAATCCTAGCCGCTGTGTTTTGGACAGTCTGTAGCTTTTGGAGAGTGTTTTTTGGTAATCCATATAACAGAGAATTACAGTAGTCCAATCGAGATGTAACAAGACTGTTAACAAGCGATTTTGTTGCGTCAGTCGTAAGATACTGTCTGATGTGGCTAATTCGGCGAAGTTGAGCATAACAAGATCGACACACTGAGTTTACGTGATCTTCTAAGTCTAATCTAAAAAAGCTCCCAGATTTCTAACAACAGTAGCCGGTTGTATTTTAGATGCTCCAATGGTTATTGAAATATCACCAACAAGCTTTTCATTGTGTTTAGAAGAGAAAAGAATTACTTCAGTCTTATTGGTGTTGAGTTTAAGCATGTTTTGATGCATCCATGAAACTATGTCTGCCAGGCAGGCCTCGACACGCTGAACAGCTTCTGCAACATTAACTTGATCAGTAGGTTTGAAAGCTATGTAAAGTTGAGAATCGTCTGGCCGTCAATACAAACTGTTTGGTACCGGTCACCTAAGTAAGACGTCATCCACTAAAGTGGTTTTCCCTCAATTCCAAAGTCATGTTTCAAACGATTCAAGAGTAAACTATGGTCGATGGTATCAAACGCAGCTGAGAGGTCAAGTAGGACAAGAATGGCGACTTTATTTTGATCTAAGGATTGCATAATGTCATTTTGGGCTTTAATTAATGCTGTTTCTGTAGAATGGAACTTCCTATAGGCAGATTGATGCTGTTCATGTAGATTGTTCAGTGATAAATGACGCTCTAGTTGTGAGTCTACTACTTTTTCTAGAACTTTTGAAACAAATGGTAAATTTGAAACAGGTCTATAATTTTTTAGTTCATTTTGGTCAAGGCCGGGTTTTTATACGCCGCCGGAGGCGGTCGTATATTGGCGTCATCTTCTCCGTCTGTCCGTCCGTCCGTACGTCTGTACGTCCGTACGTCCATATCTTGTGAACGCAACTCCTCCTACGTTTCTGAATGAATCTTTTCAAAACTTGGTCAATGTCATTACTATAATGGGTAGATGTGCATGAAGTGGCGTTTTTTTAATTTGTCCCTTTGAAACTTAGTCTCTGTAGCTGAATGATATTGCAGCCTTGTGAACGCAACTCCTCCTATATTTCTGAATGAATTTTTTCAAAACTTGGTCAATGTCATTACTATAATGGGTAGATGTGCATGAAGTGGCAATTTTCCGGTTCATTGATTTTTACAAGATTTGTGTCCCTTTGAAACTTAGTCTCTGTAGCTGAATGATACTGCAGCCTTGTGAACGCAACTCCTCCTACGTTTCTGAATGAATCTTTTCAAAACTTGGTCAATGTCATTACTATAATGGGTAGATGTGCATGAAGTGGCGATTTTCCGGTTCATTGATTTTTACAAGATTTGTGTCCCTTTGAAACTTAGTCTCTGTAGCTGAATGATATTGCAGCCTTGTGAACGCAACTCCTCCTATATTTCTGAATGAATTTTTTCAAAACTTGGTCAATGTCATTACTATAATGGGTAGATGTGCATGAAGTGGCGATTTTCCGGTTCATTGATTTTTACAAGATTTGTGTCCCTTTGATACTTAGTCTCTGTAGCTGAATGATATTGCAGCCTTGTGAACGCAACTCCTCCTACATTTCTGAATGAATCTTTTTATAACTTGGTCAATGTCATTACTATAATGGGTAAATGTGCATGAAGTGGCAATTTTATGGTTCATTGATTTTTACAAGATTTGTGTCCCTTTGAAACTTAGTCTCTGTAGCTGAATGATACTGCAGCCTTGTGAACGCAACTCCTCCTACATTTCTGAATGAATCTTTTCAAAACTTCGTCTGTGTCATTACTATAATGGGTAGATGTGCATGAAGTGGCAATTTTCCGGTTCATTGATTTTTACATGATTTGTGTCCCTTTGAAACTTAGTCTCTGTAGTTGAATGATATTGCAGCCTTGTGAACGCAACTCCTCCTATATTTCTGAATGAATCTTTTCAAAACTTGGTCAATGTCATTACTATAATGGGTAAATGTGCATGAAGTGGCGATTTTATGGTTCATTGATTTTTACAAGATTTGTGTACCTTGAAACTTAGTCTCTATAGCTGATTGATATTGCAGCCTTGTGAACGCAACTCCTCCTACATTTCTGAATGAATCTTTTCAAAACTTGGTCAATATTATTACTATAATGGGTAGATGTGCATGAAGTGGTGATTTTCCGGTACATTAATTTTTGCAAGATTTGTGTCCCCTGAAACTTAGTCTTTTTAGCTGATTGATATTTCAGCTTTGTGAATGCAATTTCTTGTATGTTTTCAAAACTTGGGCAATGTCATTACTATACTGGGTAGATATGCACAAAGCAGGGGCTTTGATGTTCATCAATATTTGCAATAGTTATGCCTTTCTAAACATGGTCTCTTTAAAACACAACTCAAGTTTCTAAACAGGTAAAAGTGCATAAGGCAAGGATTTTCTGGTACAGTGATTTTTGCAAGAGTTATGGGGAGAAAGAAAAAAGGATTCAAATTGATACTGCTATTTGACCTACTGTCATATTGGAAGCATTTTTAGGGTTCTATCTCTGTTCAGCTAAATTAATTGGTCTTACAGACTTCATTATGGGCTTATGCTTACAGAAATGTTAAAAGCAATAATTAAAAGACCCCTCTTGGTCTTTATATTTTGTGGCGGCGTATATTGTGGCATCACTGGCACTCTTGTTTTAGTAGTGGTCGTATTCGTGAACATTTAAACAATTTTGGAACATACGCTGATTCTAATGATGTGTTAACGATTTTAGTCAATATCGGTTAAAGTTCATCGATGCAAGATTTCAACAGCCATGTGGGTATTGGATCAAGTTCACATGATTTGTTTGGTGATTTCACGATTATTTGCTTGATATCCTGTTCAGACAATGAAGAGAAAGCAGTCAGATTAGAAATTAAACATGGCCGAGATGGTTCTACAGCTTCAGGAACGCTCGTTGTTTAGATGTCTGCCCTTATATCATTTCTAATGCCCTTGATTTTGTCAATGAAAAAATCACTAAAGTCCTGCGCTAATTCCTTCGATGATGTCGTAGAAGGTAAAACCGCTTCAGTTGTCGAGCCAAGAAGATGATTTGATATTTTGAAAAGACATTTCTGATCTTGTCCTGAAGATTTTATTTTGTCTGTATAATAAGCAATTCTGGCTTGTTTTAGCAATTTATTTACCAGAGCACATGGTTCACGGTATATCTGATGATCTATTATAAGTTTTGACTGTCGCCATTTACGCTCTAGCTTTCGGCGATGGTGTTTGGCATCGTGAAGTTCGTCAGTGTACCAGTCACGTCCGGGCCTCAAAACTATAGTCTTAGTACGTAATGGAGCATGTTTTTCTAGGAGAGAAGATAATTCATTTATGTATGTATTTACTAACTCATCAGCATCTGAAGACCATGACTGAGAATTTTGTAGACCAGATGATAAAATGTCCTCCTTAAAAGATTGTATTTAATAGTACTAACTTTCCTAAAAGAAACGGTTTTTCTTATAGGTGCTGGCTTAAATATCTTTGCTGTAAATGTCACAGCGTAATGATCACGAGAAACCTTCCCGGTTGAGTCTGATAGTCCGGGATCGAAAACATCAATTTGAGAAACGATGTTTTTTGAATCCCTGGTGATTACTACATCAAGCGTATGTCTTCCTACATGTGTAGGTTGGTTTACGTGCTGCCTCATACCACAAGACTTGAGGGTACTACTAAACTGCAAGGTGTCACGATTATTTGGGACGTCTAAGTGAAAATTTAAGTCGCCAACTATAATGACACTTTTATCATCAGTAGCGTATCTTGAGAGGAACGTTGGCCATTCTTGTTCTAAAAACTCATTTGTCTTAAAACCATTTGCTTTTGATGGAGGCGGTCTGAATATATATATGACTGCAAAACGTACTGAGTAATTATTTAACTTTAGTTTGCAGTCTAGATATTCAAAAGTAGAAAACTCATGATCAGCACTTGAAGAAATCAAATGGATATCAATAGGTGATTTGAATATAAGAGCAACTCCACCTCCACGTCTACCATCACATGGCACATGTTTGATGCAATAACCAGTGGGAACCAATTCAGCAATGCAGGATTTGTCAATTTTGCTTCCGAGCCATGTTTCAGTAACAGCAACAATGTCAAAATCATTTGATAGTATGAAATCACAAAGTGAAATAGTTTTGTTCTTGACTGATCTTGGATTTATACAACAGACTGAAAGAAAATTCTGTGATTTGGTTAATTTAGGCAATTCATATTTTATACTAGTTAAATTCCTAGATACTGTCTTAGGCTTCTTGTGGAAAGAAGTAACTGACTTGTTTGAAATATTTGTGGTGGGAATCAACTGAGGCAATGTTTGTATGTTTTCAAGATTAACTCTATTGTTAGTGTCCCAAACACACCATACTCGTGAACGTCCAGCACGAGATCCCCTGTACTGTGACTGTATACCTAGATGTTTTAACCTGTTTAACAGCCCCAGGCTAGGTTTCGCTGTGTAAGACACGCCGACATTATGTAGTGTACCACTGTCGTACTGTATGATACTTGACAAGTGTTCACTCATTATCGAACAAGGTAAAACACACTGGGTTAAAATGTCGGCGTTACTAAATTTAAAAGGTAAAACAAACTGGGATAAAATGTCGGTGTTTCCTTTTGATTTATTGATAATGAGTTTAAAAGCAAAATTTCCAGAAAACCACAATAAAATTCCAAATGAAAAAGTCGTATATACATTCACTATGCTTTTATACATAATCTTGATAATTTACAATTTTGTGCATACCATATATTTACTATAATTATGCAAGTTTTTGAGAGCTCGCAAAAATGCAGCCAACACCTGGCACAGTCAGAGATAAATGACCAAAGATAGTGAATAACCCCATAAATTCAGTCAGTCATTTTTATCAGACCTCAACCTTTCTCTCCCCCACTTTTTTGCAAGGCTTTTGATGCCTTTTTGAGCTATTTTGGGAAAAAGACCATAAACAAAATTGGGAAAAAATAAAAGTACACGTTTACCTGTTGATTCCCACAAGTTTTTGATCTACTTTCTACTTACATGACCCATTTTCATGTTGTTATTTTTTTTCCTCTTGATTACTAATTGTTTTTTACATGCGTGCATGTCTAAGTGACAATTATTCTGAAATCAACAGTAAAGGCAAAATATCACCAAAGTAAGCATTCTGTAACTCCATTTCTTGATCAATATACCAATCCAGAAATAGCATATTTTTCTGTAAGTATCAGCAGTACCATAGTTGATTGGGATTTTTCCAAAAATGACCTTAGACATTCAGCATTGGAAAAAGGTCACACTATCCTAGAAAATAAGGCCAGCTTTCAACATTTTTTATAGCATTGGAATAATATTTAACCAAGTTTTAATAAGTTTGATGAAGGCCACAGGCAGGAGGCCATCAACTTTTATTTTTTGGACTGTAACTTTGTCATACATTTAGATATTTTTAATATTAATATTGACTATTAATAATCTGAAGGATACAAGTTCAACACTAATTAAACTTTAACTTATTTTTTATTTTGACCTCTATTGTGATATATATGAATAAGTAATTTAGTAATACCCAGTACCTAAATACACAAAATAAGATTAAAGCTGTATGTTAGTATTTCAGCAGTTTTTCTTTTTAAAGAAGCCATTTGAGGGGACCATGTAGTAAACTTACAAATTCCAGACAACAAGCTTGAAAATGTAGTAGGACATCAGCTAATGCCCCTTTGTTAACCCTTTCCCTCATAGAGGACACCATGAAAAGACCTATGCGAACAGCATAATACCAGATCAGCCTCGCAGGCTGATCTGGTTTTATGCTGTTCTCTGCTCCTCAGTGGTCTGGAAATGAGGTCTTTATAATTAAATTTGGTAAGGTTTAACTGTGGTTTTCTGCAGATCAGGCTTTATGTGGTACCTATTAAGTTCGTCAAAATGAGTCTATATGAGGGAAAGGGTTAAACAGAATATGATTGCCATTAACTAGTTCTTACATTTCGTTAGTTTAGTTTAGTTTAAACTTATTTATTTTATGTCAATTGGGAAACAAGTTCTTGCAACTTATACCAGTCCCTCTCGACAGTTCCTAGGTTGGACCAATACTTTGCACCTGGGAAGGTCATGACAAGTCCTTGCCCCCAATGGGGTTCGAACCCACAGCCTTCGGATCCGTAATTGGGCAGGTTACTTCTAGACCACGGCGCCCTCGCAGCCTTACATTTGGTCATTCCTTATGACAGATATAGAAGATTTTAAGGATTATTATTATTACTTCTATATGTGTGATTAACTGTTACAGTGTGTAATGATATTATATTATTCATGTGTGTGTATTATGTGTTTTAGCCGGAGAGAATCGACCCACCCGACCCAACACGACCAGACTACGATATCAGGGCAGATGTTTGGAGTCTTGGCATCTCCATGGTGAGTTGGGTCTCTATAGCAACAGCTTATTAGTCCCCTATTGGCATAGCGGAAGGGGACTATAGGTTTGCACTCCGCCTGTCCTTCAGTCACACACGTTTTCCAGGCTTTTTTTCTAAACGCTTGCAGATATTGATCTAATATTTGGTATGTGCGTCTACCACCATGAGTTACAGATCATATTTAAGTTTCGTTACGGTCAACTGATTTTTGACGAAATTACGGGCCTTGGACGTTTTGATACTTATTGTCGTTTTGACTTTCATCAAAAGTATTGAGCAAATAATTGACTTGTTTGCAGCATGAAGAGGGGCGGGGGTTCTTAGTTTTCTATTTGCTGGTAAGGGACTTAAGACCCTCACTGTGGATAATGAAGAGGTCATGACCCTCACTGTGGATAATGAGGAGGTCATGACCCTCACTGTGGATAATGAGGATTCCTGCTTTACAAAAAAAATGATCCTTTAGTATAATTGCCACAGGAGGTGTCTATCTTGGTCAGCTTTGTTTGCCAGTGTGTCAAAAACCAACAAAAAGAGGTTAATCAGGATGTCCACTGGGATTTGAAACTAGGGGTACTATTATTGGTTTTCCTTATCTTTGTACCCTTTCATATAGGGAGTCCCTACAATTTTGGGTTACATGACTAATTTTGAGGGGTAAATGGGCATGCTGGTGAGGGTTTATTCCACATATTATTGTTGTCATACCTAAAGATCAAAGACATAAATTTAAGGTTGTTTTGTACTTTGTACTCTATGCAAAGATAGGAGTGAAAAAAGCATTTTGAACCCTTTCCTTCATTAATATTCATGTACAAATTAATGACTAAATGAATATTAATTAACTGAACTTTAATTGGTATATTAAACAATGCTTTTATTTCTATACTGCACAGACTGTAAAAATCTGACCTGAAATATTGATTGAGCAAACAGAGACAACCCTGATCAGATACCTCCTGAAAGGAGCTGTCTGATCTGGGTCTGCTCTGTTTGCCAATGCATCAAAATGAGTCTATTTGAGGTAAAGGGTAAAGAGGCATCTGATGTACAACATCTGTCCTCAAGTGCAACCAACATCATGCTTCAAGAGAGAGCAGATGATTCTGACACATGAACATTTACTGTCGCCAAACATAGCTTGTTGTTTCTGTTTCACCTGTTTCTGTCTGTCCATCTGTCTGACCATCATACTTTTTCTGTCACTCTTCAGCAGGCGACACATGTGTTTCAAAGAATATTCTTGTTCTTCATTGGAAAAACTGGAAAACATTGATCACTGGAAAAAAATCTGTTCTAAAACTGAAAAAAAATCTCCCCATCAGCCATGTTTGATAACCATGGTTACCCTTGTGGCAAGGTGTGAGTTAGAGTACCATATCAGGGCTTTTTCCCCCTTTCTTTATTAGGGTCCCTCTGAAGAATTCTTTAAATCAATGCAATTTTTCTTTTACATGTAATGAAAAACGGTAATATGGCCCCTATGCCATAATCTGAAAAAAGGGCCTGCTTATATTACTTAAAAATTTTTTGACTTGCATATCATTGTATAGTAAGAAAAAAATATAAAACAGATTCAATCAAACTATTTTTTTATCAGCAAATATAAATTATGTACATCGCCAAACACAGAATAAAGAATTTCAACTTCTTGTTTTATACTACATATATTCACATAATTTGTAGTTCTCAGTTCAGTACTTATATGGTAAGAGACAGGAAGATTATACCATCCTAGAACTAATTACCTGAATTTTCTTGTTGTTTTTTTCAGGTTGAGATGGCTACTGGTGAATTTCCATACAAAAATTGTAAAACAGATTTTGAAGTTCTAACCAAAGTACTACAGGAAGATCCTCCCTTGTTGCCCCCAAGTTCAACGTTTTCTGTGGAACTTTGCTCATTTGTTCGTGACTGGTATGTATTAAACAAAGTAATGTTCCATTATCGCAAAGGTTTCAATATTGGTGAGATGATCATTGATTATGAATTCTGATTATAGTGATGGTATGATATACAGTCAAACTTCGGTGACTCCAACAGGCTGGGGGAACAGCAATTTGTTCTAGTCATCGGTGGTTCGACCCAACCGTGGTTTTAATGATATACATAGGTATATGTATTCAAAGAATACTACGAATTATAAAGTAGATATCATATTTTGTCTTAACGTCGGCAAAATAATAATATAGGTAACATTAAATAAAAAAATTTTTTATCTTAGTTATTCTTTTAAAAGCATATAAAAATGAATAAAACAACAGCTGTCAAGATCAAAGCTCAAACATCAGTGATGACATATAATTCATACACATACATGTACACATACATCAGCCTACGTGCAAGTCTTAACGTTTCCTGCACATGTTTTATTTTGCATAAAAAAATGAAAAAAAAAATATGTATTGAAAATATTCCACGCATATAGCTAAAAACAAATCAGTTAATATTCCTTTAAATAAATTCAACAAATTCCTTCTTTAATTTGCAACATGATCAACGTTAACTTATATCATCTTATTACACTTTGATGTGTTAATTATTGAAATGCTGATTGTGCCAATATCACAAAGTGTGAAAAACATGCTGCACCGTAGGTTGCAATGAAGTCCCCCAGTGAACATCGGTCAGCGAACATCACGGGTAGGGAGGTTTGACCGATAGGTGTGAAATACATAGCAATTTTAATCTGGGGCCGGAAATTTAGTTCGAGAGTTACAGCCATCAGTGTTTGATGCATCCCAGGTCGAACAATATAGATTTAAGAACATTTTAAGCTGGGACAGTGAAATGTGTTCGAGTAAAGTATGGTGTTCCAGTTTTCAGTGTTCTAGTCACCTAAGTTTGACTGTAAATGTAATAATTGCATTACCATGACAGTTGCCCATGAGGTACATTTATGAGACCCCAGTTACCCATTAAAAAAACTACTACTTTCAGAAATATGTAGTTTGGTATTTGCGAGTGGATTATGGTATTAGTCATGTAAAATGTGGTATTTACTGTTGGGTATTAGTCATGTAAAGGGTGGTATTTACCAAGGGGTATTAGTCATGTAAAGTGTTGTATTTACCATGTGGTATTGCCATGTAAATTGTGGTATTTACCATGGGTATTGCCATGTAAAGTGTGGTATTTACCACCGGGTATTAGTCATGTTGAGTGTGGTATTTACCAATGGGTATTAGTCATGTAAAGTGTGATATTTACCATTGGGTATTAGTCATGTAAAGGGTGGTATTTACCTAGGGGTATAAGTCATGTAAAGGGTGGTATTTACCTAGGGGTATTAGTCATGTAAAATGTGGTATTTACTGTTGGGTATTAGTCATGTAAAGTGTGCTATTTACCGTTGGGTATTAGTCATGTAAAGGGTGGTATTTACCAATGGGTATTAGTCATGTAAAGTGTGCTATTTACCGTTGGGTATTAGTCATGTAAAGTGTAGTATTTACCAGGGTATTAGACGTGTAAAGTGTAGTATTTACCATGGGGTATTAGACGTGTAAAATGTAGTATTTACCATGGGGTATTAGACGTGTAAAGTGTAGTATTTACCATGGGGTATTAGACGTGTAAAATGTAGTATTTACCATGGGGTATTAGACGTGTAAAGTGTAGTATTTACCATGGGGTATTAGACATGTTAAGTATGGTATTTACCATGGGGTAATAGATGTGTAAAGTTTGATATTTACCATGGCGTATTAGAAGTGTTTACAAATATGAGGTGAATCAAGTGCTTGATAATTGTAAAAAAGTTTTGTGCACATTTTCACCTCATGTTTGTTAAATTTTAATTGGTTTGTCTGGGCACAGTCATTTGTTACAGTTACTTGACTTTGTCAAAATGAGACAAATGTAGTGCTGTCTCACTGCAATATGTAATTGTTACATTCTGTATTCAGTTGGATATTGTGAATAATTAATTTCAATATTTTTGGCTTGAATATTATAATGTCTTCTCTCCCATGACACGGTAACTCACGACACCCAGCTGAAAATAGAATGTATCTATAACTTCAAGCAAACATTGTTTCAGATTATTGTTAATTGAGTGTAAAGTTTACGATAGAAAAAAAAATTGGGTCATTCTTTAATCAGTTGAATTCAATTAATTTAAATACTTAATATAAACTATAATGCTGTTTTTGAGCATTGCTTGGTGTTTCTTTAAAAGATAAACATTGAATGACATATCATTTATTGTTGTTTAAATTGTAATTTTTTTTATCTAATTTCAATAAGAAACATATTATTTATTATAAAGCTAACTTTAAAGGTAGTGAAAGTGGCTAACAAAACTGTGTTGAAAACTTGGCAAATTGATATACAGTCCATTTACGATATTTCAAACGATCTGCGAACTGACTGAAATGTGCGAAAATTTGTGTCATCCGAATTAGTGTCTACCTACCAGTGGACATTTTATGTATTTGTAAGAAATACACATCGTGATAATCAGTTGGCGTATTATATACATGTATATAAAATATAGAATACAGTTATGTGTTACGTTTTATTTTATTCTGCATAAAAATCATAAATCACATATTAAAGCACAGCATTGTGCCTTATTTGTAACCTGGGCCCTTCACTGAATTACTCAGTAGTTGAAAATTACCTACTAAATTACTGCAGTTGATAGCTGATTTTATATACCTTTTGTTTACAGGAACACCCGTTCATAAAAAGATACGAGACAGCAGAAGTTGACGTAGCCACATGGTTTTCTGACGTGTCCATACATATAGATCCCCACCCTGGGGTTTGATCCTGCCGCGGGAGATTACCGTGAGGTATAATGCTCATTAACACAGCGAAAATATTCAGTCTAGTGCAATATTAGAATCATACAGAGTCTTGAAATCATACAAAGAATTGGTCTTGATAGAGGGAAGTAATGAAAACTTTCCTAAAACTAATCCTAAACTTTGTACGAGAAAAAATCTTCGTAAGCGTAAATTCACAGATGTAAAACAATATGTTTCCTGTGATTTTTTTCTTTGCAAAAAGTGTTGTGTTTGTATAATACAATAAATTGGTTCATCTTCCTTCATGTTTTATTGTGAAAATAAGACATTAGTAGACACTATGTAGAACAAAAGACTTATGACTAAGATCAAATTTGTTGTACAAAGTTTAGTGAAAAAAAGCTGCAGGATGTCATGGATTTGGTTTTTTGGTTGTGATACCATATACCAAAGTCTTAAACCTTTACCTCATGAATATTCATATACATGTTTATGGCCTCAGGAGCGGGAGGTCGTGGGTTTGATCTCTGACTGCATCATAACAATGGTTAGAAATGGTGCTGGTAACTCCCTGACTATTTATTAACAGACTTTGGAATGGTATATGAAACAAATGTTTTTCTTTACCATGCAGACTGTGTAGAATCTGAGCTATAGTATGAGCAAACAGTAGAGACCCTGATCAGACAATTCAAGCAATCTGTGCCTGCTCTTTTTGCCAATACATCAAAATGAGTCTATATGAAGTAAACCTTATCCAAATAAGAACATAGATCTGTCACTGATTCTATAAAATACATACTGATGTATCATATTATGTAACTAAAGGTAAATCTCAATGTATCAAGTACCATCCCTGGTGGTTGTGTGCTTAGAGCATTGGTTTTGGAGCAGGAGGTCGTGGGTTCGTGACATACCAGTCGGAAAAAATGGTTCTGGTATAGCTCCCTTGCTTGGCAATCAGCATATAAGGGTAGTTCTAGGACTGGTTGGCCTGGTGTCAGGATAATGTGACTGGGTGTGGTATCATGCCTCATGTCTACAGTGTTGCAGTGTGGCAGCACTATATCTGTCTCAATTAGACATCGTCTCCAACTGACTGAAATACTGTCAACGGGATGTTGAACCCTATAAGCAATAAGCAAACGAACTATGCATCAAAAAGGACAAACTGAGTTATTAATTCAAGTTTGTTAAGTAAGTTTATGATAGTTTGGTCATATACTTCTTGTGATACATGTATATGCTGTCCCAGACAGCATAGAAATGGCAGGAAATAGTGGACATGTGTTTGTTGAAAATTCTCAAATATGAGTCAGATACATAAAACTTTCATGTCAAAAATATCATGATAGCTTATATTGTGACTTTTATCATAAAATGCAACATTATATCAGTACTTGTATACCTCCATTGCATAAAGTGTTGTTGGATCGTAACATAAATCCACAAATATATATACCAACAAAATTCTCTTAACCCTTTCCCTCATATAGACTCATTTTGACGCCCTCAATAGGTACCACACCTGATCTGCAGAAAACCACAGTTAAACCTTACCAAATTTAATTACTAAATCCTCATTTCCAGACCACTGAAGAGCAGCGAACAGCATAAAACCTGATCAGCCTGCGAGTTACTCGCAGGCTGATCTGGTTTTATGCTGTTCGCATAGGTCTTTTCATGGTGTCCTCTATGAGGGAAAGGGTTAAATATACTCAAGAACTGTAGGGTGACATTATTTGCAATATCTTGTGAATGCCTTGATAAAAAAAAAATCACTCCTAAATCACTTGCTAGATACAAATCATTGATTTTGCAGTTTCTGTATGGATTAATCTTCATATTGACCATTTTACTTGACGTCTTACCTAGAATCATCTTCAAAGTTTACCCTGCGTTTATTTATCCCTTGAGTATACATAATAATTGAAATTTAATGTCATTGAAATTGGATAATGTTACAGTAATCTATCCTAGGATTAATTCATATATTGTCAATAGTAGTGTAAGATGTTCTTTTAATGCTTTATTTTTTTATTTTGTTTGTATACAACAGTCCTCTTTCTCATTTCAGAACAAAACTTTTCACAGGAGGGGGCGAAAATCTCATTTCCATTGGTGCATTGATGGACATTGGAGCTTGTCATATGTCCATGTGAGGCTTTAGGACCCAGTGACCCCTAATGGCGGCCATTTTGTTATTGTGGGTGTGTCCAGCTTTGACCAATGGCAGGGCCTGTTACTGTAGCTCCAGCCAAGCCTCTGTGAGGCTTTCATGACCTTGGGTACAGGAGGCAGATTCATTATTTCTACACCTAGAGCAGCCTTTATGTTAATTACCAGCCCAAACCTTTCAGATCAGCTTTAAGTTTTCACAGACAGAATATCCAATGGCTACTCTGGGATAATAGGTAGTCAGTGGTCAACCTTGTTTACTCAAAGGAACACATAGTTTTTGTTTGTGATACTGAAAAGGTGTATTAAAATAGTACAGGTCTTTTTCATCAGACTGACCTTTCCGCACTTATTCAACAGGACTAGATTCTATACACAGAGTCCACCTCTGGCTTGAGACATTCTTAGAGACTGATTCATACTTGGTATTTTTCCCCATAATTACAGAAAAGAATTGCTAACCTTGGTCAATTTTTTTGTTGTTGAAAATATATCTCTTGCTGTGATGAAAAGATCTGTGCATATATAAATTGAGTTATTGCTGAGATCTCCTGAGCCAGAATTAATTTTTGTTTCATGAGTTTACAATAATTTCTGCTCGATATAATTAGAATGTTTATTGGTAAGCCATGTCAAATGCAATATATTTTTTCATATTTATTATTATTTTTCCCCCTTGTTCTCTGATGTTGACTTATGGCTCAGTTACAACTTTGATAAGATTTAGATCAATAATAATGTGACTTTAACCCTTTCCCTCATAGAGGAAATCATGAAAAGACCTATGCGAACAACATAAAACCAGATCAGCTGCGAGTAACTCACAGGCTGATCAGGTTTTATGCTGTTCGCTGCTCCTCAGTGGTCTGGAAATGAGGATTTTGTAATTAAATTGGTAAGGTTTAACTGTGGTTTTCTGCAGATCAGGCTTTATGTGGTACCTATTGAGCGCATCAAAATGAGTCTATATGAGGGAAAGGGTTAATATATTTAAGAGACCATCTGAAGTTCTTGCAGACTTACTTCAGCCATATGTTACTATTCTTTAATTTTTTAATTGATAAGAATTTCATTTGATTGTTAAAGCATGTTTCCATTTTTATATTGTATTTATTGAGCACATGTCAAATTTTGAAGTAAATGAAACATTTTAGAAATTTATCTACACCTAGAAAAAATATTTGAAATTTACACTGCATCGTTAAAAATATTAAAGTAAGACAATGTAGTATACCTCTAGTTTGAACATTGAAGGCACTAGAGCTTAGAACATGTTAATCTACAGATTGGTCAATTCTATTAGAGTTTTATGTAGCTACTACATGTAGCTTTAGTCTTAAGTTATTGGGATTTTTTGACTAGCTGTTTCCATCTGTTTCCTTTCGATATCATGTATTGAAAAAATGTCAAAGTTCAAAATTTTAAATTGTTTAACTAACTAAACGCCATCATATTGACCTATGACCTTACTCAGAGTCAAACAAACGCATAGGAAATGATGACCACGTTAGAGACAACAAAATAGCTATGTCAAAATTATACCTACATTTTGGTGTCTTAGTACAACACAGGTAATATGGAGAAAGTGTCACATACTTCATTTCTTTTATAGAATGTGGTAGACCTCTTTTTAGGAAGTTGAATTATAGGGCACATCACATAAAGAATCGTGCAAAAATGTATTTCACATACTAAAATAGGTATAAAGGTATCCACTAAGATTTACTGAAAACTTTTAGGTAGTTAAAAACACATACAAGCACAAACATGCGCAAAAACACAGAAAGTGAATAGATATAAACAAAATAAAATTAGTCACAACCTAGCAATCCCTTTTGTCAAATGGCATGAATTCAATTTTATTTTTTTGTTTGTTATTTTTGCTTTTTTGTTTTTTATGCAAAGAATCATTACTTCTACTCAGAGTCATATGTTTTTTTTGTTGTAGTCTGTTGAATTTTAACGGCATAAAGTAAAGTTTACTATTAAAATAAATGTGACCTCTGAGTAAGTAAAATATCAGTTGAAATTTAAACTGCATAAAATAATAGACATGATAACTATCCCCAGTACTGCATATTAAGTTATCTTTGCCCAGTGAAAACTTTGTCACTTCACAAGTCCCTATGTCAAATAACCTAGAAGCTGCCCAGGTCTCAGTATAAACAAATGTCAGATCGCCCGATTTAATATTTTTGGTAAATGAATATCTACAACTATTGATTGAGTTTTAGAAAACTGACAATGTGCCTAATTAAGGGTGTTTTTTTGTTGTAATTGTTGTTTTTAGCTCACCTGAGCACAATGTGCTCATAGTGAGCTATTGTAATGGCCTTTTGTCCAGCGTCTGTCATTCGTGCGTGCATCCGTCCGAAATCTACAGGAATGTTCCTTGGGTGTAGCTCTACCAAAGTTGTTCAAATGGTCACAGTCCATTGCAAATCTGGGTCAGAGGAGCTTAAAAATAGATTTTTAAAGTGAAATCTTTAAAAATCTTCAGCTCTGAAATTGCAAGGCCTAGAGCTTAGATATTTGGTGTGTGGCATAGTCTTATGGACCTCTGCCAAGGTTGTTCAAAGCATGACCCTGGGGTCAAAATTGGCCCCGCCCCAGGGGTCACTTTATTTTACATAGACTTACATAGGAAAAACTGAAAAATCTTCTTGTCAGAAAACACAATGCCTGGGGTTTAGATATTTGGTTTGTAACAATGGCTCAGTAGACTTCTACTCAGTTTGTTCAAATCATGGCCCTGGGTCGAAATTAGCCCCACCTTAGGAGTCACTTGATTTTACATAGACTTGTATAGGAAAACCCTCAAAAGATCTCTGAAACATCAAGGCCTGGAGTTAAGATGTTTACTAGTGGACCTCAACCAAGTCTGTTCAAATCATGGCCTTGGTGTCAAAATTGACTTACTAGAGCTATAACCTTGAAAATTTGGGCGGCAGGTGCAGTTTTTGTGTAGAATTTAGATGATCTTGCTGTAATTCTGCATGGATTATGTACATGTATACAGTATGACTCATAATACTATAATATGCAATGCAGGCAATGTTTCTCAGGTGAGAGATTCGGGGCCATCTTGGCCCTCTTGTTTCAAATTACGTAATTGTTTTTAGAAAAAAAAATGAAATAGAAAATGCACATAACTAAATACATAGATGTTGACCATCTTCTCATAGTCTTACTTAGTAGGGACTCTACTTGCATGATGGGATCACACAAAGGATTCTCCTCGTTAACCCTTTACCTCATGAATATTCATGTACAAATATATGACTTGATGAATATTAATTCACAGAACTTCAAAATGGTATGTGAAATAATGGATTTTTTTTTCTCTGCCATGCAGACTGCGTAGAATCTGATTTACTACTTTGTATGAGCAAACAGAGGAGAACCTTAGAGTCTGCTCTATATGTCAAGTCAATCAAATGTTTATATATGAGGTAAAAGTTAAGTTACATCTTATAAAAATGTACAATCTTAAATTCAGTTATGCCTGTCTGAAAACCTTTAACCACATCAGAATTACCCAGGTATGTCTTGAGTGACGATCAGTTTGAAAACTAGAACAGTCAGGGAATAAATTGCTGGTTGATTACTGTAGGTGCAAATTCTACCAACAATACTAATGCAATTATCCATATTTTGCCCCAGGGATGGGGCGGCTGGCATACATGGGATTTTGACATAAGATTGTTCTTTGTAGGCAGGAATTGTCCTGAATCCTGAGAATTAGACTTTTTCCAAATTAAATACTGTACATTGCTCTCGGGTGGGCATTTAGACTTAAAAAAGAAAAATGTAAAAATCCCCTGGGTCAACCCGCCCCCTCCCACCTGGTGCAATATATTGATAAGAGCATAAGCACAAGATAACACTTAAATTTTCACATTTGGTAGAAACGTTTTTACCTAGTCATTTTATACAAAATATTCAACTACATGACCGTACCTGAATTAATAATGTTTATCAAAAAATGATATATTTCGCTACTTTTATCAAAGAAACTTGAATGGAATTTGCTCATAAATATTTAACCCTGTACTCATTTAGACTTATTTTGACACATTGGCATACAAAGCAGACCTATAGGAGCTGTCTGGTCAGGGTCTCCACTGTTTGCTCATACAATATTGTAGCTCAGTTTTTACAAAGTCTGTGTAGTAAAGAAAAATTCATGATTTCATATACCAGTACCATTTTAAGTTCAGTTAATTAAATTCATCATATCATAAATTTGTACATGAATATTCATGAGGTTAAGGGTTAAATATTACTTAGAGCTAAGTATGGTTGGTGGTATTCCAGCCAGGTTTTACATGGTTCACTGTAACTCAGTTCCTTGGAAACAAGGTAGGGAATTAGTAAAATCCTGTTCAGAGAGAGAAATTACTTTCAGTCAAGAGCAAGTTGCTAACACAAGTAGTTTCAATGTGATTTGTAGTCTGGTTCCCAATCGTCCTCAAGATTACAGTTAACTTAGTGTAAGCAGTACAAGTAGGTACCTCAGCCAGGAACCAGACAATGAAACTTATTGGAACATTTTGTGTGAGCAACTTACCCCAGGTCTGTTTTTTCTATGTATTCACCATGGTGTTTACATAATAACATGGTGTTTATTTGAGCGGTAAAGGATTTGGTTAAAGGTGATTGGAAGAATGATGTTAGTTGTCTGAAATGGACTCGAAGGTTTTAAGTTTGAACCCAGGCTGTTTTCATAAAAAAAAAAAAAAAAAATGGTACACAAGTACAATTTTCATATTCAGTCTCTAACTATGCCCATTTTGTTTCAGTAGGGTGTTGAGTTCAATACTGGGTTAGTGCTTAATATCATACTTAAATACAAGGTATATTATGAAAACAC
>CM037782.1:64961252-64985082 GCA_021229015.1 Solen grandis
AATGTATTAATTATTTTCCTAATGTAAATGTTAAAGCATTAAATATTATACTTTGCAAAGTTGTCTTCTGTCTATGTTTTCAGACAATAGACATGGTTCTTCATTAAGTGATATTATTTAATCATTTATTCAACAAACAAATCAAATGGGGGCTTTAAGAAATATAAGATTTTTTTTTCAGTGAATATATTTCAAACATACTTTAGAGTGAATTATGGTTATAAACCCATTTGTGTCCGAGGAAATTTAATTATGGTATTATTACAACATGATTAAAACACAGAAATACGGGGAAAATATCCACGAATCCAGTGCATTAAATGTTATAGAACACTGGTCCGAATATTAAAATAGTATCATAAAAAGAGATTATATATTAAATGTATTCTCAATGTTCCAGTATTGATAAAGTAGACCACTTACATGAGTAGTATAGGGTGGCACTATGGTACCAAGGTACCATAAAAAAATTTTTTTATGGTACCGTGGTACCATAAATTTTTTTTTTTTTTTGGTACTTATGGTACCAAATCTATAGTACCGAATGGTACTCTATATGAAAACAGAATCTATAGTACCGAATGGTACTCTATATGAAAACAGAATCTATAGTACCGAATGGTACTATATATGAAAACAGATTTATGTAAAATTGTAAAAATGACAATTGTAAAATGTCCTTTCGAGACATTTGGGTTGGCCCTGAAAAGGGCCGTTTTGTTTCTTATTAATTGTGGTCCATACCACATGTTGTACAGTCCCATCACATATTGTGGTCTATACCACACGTTTGACAGTCCCATCCCATGACATATCTCTTCATCCATCCTGCAAGGAGATGCAAATGACAACGGGTTAGATCCTTGTCACCTATGAAGTTCAGGCTGTCTCCCGATCCCTGTAGTAGGGTAGATGGTACATCTTCAAAGGTAACTGACAGGTAATTAGGGAGATCTCCCCTTTTTGTAAGAGTGACATATAGATCATACACATCAACTTGGTCGTGATAGCTGTCTGGGTCGCTCTCTTGTTCCTCATAGCTGGGACTGTCGAGGAAAAATTTTAGCAAGTCTGGGGTGGACCTACGTGTGTACGGTCTCATGTTTCAATCATGAATAATAAAGTGTAGAGTATGTGCACTGTTTTATAGTACCGGATTGACCTACTTTCTTGTGTTGGCGTACACCAAGAACGTTATTTTTTCATCCAATAAATCAAGTTCGACCTTGACCTGAGTTAGATAGCATTGTCTTCGGCCTTGACATTTTGTGGTGGATTGACCTACTAACCTACTTTTTCTTGACTATAAATTGTGTAATGCTGTGTATGTATTCATTCTTCACCATGAATTTCCTTCGTAAGTTATTCCGACGTGCAAGGAAGGCGTTACGAAAGGAGAAGAAAGTAGAAGTCAAGGAAGAGGGTATAAAGGAAGAGGGTGTCAACTTGTACCCGAGTTTACCCCCTTTGCAATTGTACCCGGATTTGTCAGGGTTTTACCTGGCATATCCAGAAGCCAGCAGGCATTACTGGCGGTATTTGTATTTGAGTGAGTGCTAGACACTTCTCAATAAATAACGGTCCTTTTCAGGACCATTACAATGATGTAGAAAGGATAACTAATACAATTGTCATATGATTTTTTTATTGTGTTTAACAACAAACATGTGTCAGTAACAATGAATTAAACGTGCGTCATACAGCAAATAATGAACATAACACAACTTTGTTTTTTTTCAAGTCTAGTGTTCAAATGTCATTTTTCGCTTCTTAGCTGGTCGGTTACACTCTGTATTGCTTGTTGATGGGTGAGGCTCAGGACACACGATGCATGTGTTGACGCTTCTCTTGCGTTTCTTGGGTTTTACGGTAGGTTTCTCCAACTCAGAGACAGTCTCTAGTAGCTCAACATCACTGTCCGTCTGTGGCACTGTCTCAACTACGTCCATTTTCTGCATTTCACTGTCCACCTGTGCGTTTACTGTAGGTACAGTACTATTCATCCCTTTCTTAGGACAAGCGGATGCAAAGTGGCCTAGTTCGTGACAACTGTAGCACACTGTAGGTTTTGGGCAATTAGAAACAAAATGTCCCGGTTCATGACAACGGTAGCACACCCGTGCTGTTTGAGGTGCTTTCTTCGTACATGCCGATGCATAATGCCCCTTTTCCTGACAGCGGTAGCATGTCACTTGTCTTTCTGTTTCTAGTCTGATCAGCTTGTCACTGATAGCTTGTAGTTGTCCTTTCACCCAGAACTCAAATGTATTGCAGGTCATTCTGAACAGAGCAGTCTGAATCAGGTTTGAGAGTGATGAAGTGGACGGGTCACACCGCACTTTATAGGCCTGAGATCAAGTGGGCGGAGCTTAGATGTATAAAAAAGCTTTGCTCACTTACTTATAATCACAACGATGTCGAGTAGTGAAGAAAGCAGCGATGATGATGAGCCACCTGCAAAAAAGACCAAGAGTGATATACGGGAATATTATTCCATACAGCCACGGTCACAGAGAACTTCAAGAAAGTTTAAAACGAAGGGCCACGTGTACGATGTTACATTTGAAAGATATAAAAAACCGTTTGAATTTACACATCAACTTTTCAATGACATGGTGAAACAGTTATACAGAGAAGCACGGGTCAATGACAACGATCAAATTCGTATCTCCATAAATCATCCTGACCTAGCATTTGGTATCCACATTCCATTCGGGAATGCAACACACATTTCAGGAGATACGCTGTTGAACGAAATAGAGAAAGTATCACAAAGCAACCACAAGTTTGAGATTCATGACGGGGATCTCCAGTTAGAAATGACACATGTCATTATGCCCGAGGGAGGTGGAAGAACAAAAAGAACGTTTGGATCACACCTAAGCATTGAGAACATGTCCAAAGTCAAACGAAGTATGATAAAGATAGACAATGTTCACGACAGTATGTGTTTGGCACGATCAATTGTGGTAGGGATATGTAAACTCAATAAAACGGACGATACAGCCTGGAAGAAGCGATGGAATTTGATGAGACAATCTGCAAAATTTCTTCAAAGCCAAGAAGCCAAGACATTGTTAGATAGTGTGGGCATTAGTCCAAATCAGCCTTGTGGTATAGAAGAATACAAGAAGATTCAATCCCACCTTTATCCAGACTATGTGATCAAAGTGTGGCCACAATTTGAGAAAATGGACGTGTTGTTCAATCACCCACCTCTGACAGACAAAAGCAAAGTGATTCACATTTATCATCATGATAAACATTATGATTGCATTACATCAATCACTGGTTTCCTGGGATGCAGCTACTTCTGTGAACACTGTAACTACGGTTATAACAACAGAGAAGCTCACTGGTGTAAGAATATTTGTCTGTGTTACGCCTCGACACTATGCCCAAAAGAAGGATTCTTTCCATGTGGTCACTGTGGTAGAACATTTCATAGTCAGAAATGTTTTGATCAGCACAAAGCGAAACCAGGAAAATCTACAAAAAACATCTGTGAAAGTGTATGGCAATGCAAGACCTGTGGTCAAACGGTTGTGGGTACAAAGAAGAACCATCTCTGTCCTGGCACTAAAAAATGCAAGTATTGCAAGAAAGTTGTGGATGCAGAACATCAGTGTTATATCCCCACGTACAAAGAACCAGAGAACATGAAGTCACCGACTGTACCTTTCATCTTCTTTGACTTTGAGTGTCGATTTGATTTGGGTGAACATATACCAAACTTTTGTGTTGCTCAACGTGCTTGTGGAGACTGTATGTGTCAATCCATGAAAAACCCGTGTCAGAAATGCGAAGCTGTGGATGAGCCTAGAGAAAAAATATTTCGTGGTAACAACACTTTGTCAGAATTTTGTACATGGCTGTTTCAACCCAGTCACAAAGGTACCACAGTGATTGCTCACAACTCACAAGGATATGATGCACAGTTTATTTTGAGGCACTTACTGACACATGATACAGCCAAACCAAAATTGATCATGAATGGAAGCAAAATTCTAATGATGAAAGCCCATCAAGTGAGATTCATCGACTCACTGAGTTTTCTCAACATGCCTTTGTCCGATTTCCCCGACACGTTTGGATTGACTGAGATGGCAAAAGGATGGTTTCCATTTTATGCCAACACGGATGAATACCAAGACTACATTGGAGACTATCTCCCCGTACATTTTTACAGACCTGACAGCATGAAACCTGACAAGAGAGAAGCGTTTCTGAAATGGTACAATGCAAAAGTGGCACAAAAGGCTGTGTTTCACTTTCAGTTAGAAATGCAAAAGTACTGCAAATCAGATGTGGACATCTTGAGACGAGGTTGTGGAGAGTTTAGGAAAGAACTGTTGGCCAGTGACCAAATTGATCCGTTCCTGGAAGCGACCACTCTAGCTCAAGTGTGCAACAAAGCTTGGCGTAAAAATTCAATGCCTCCAAAGACCTTGGCTGTAATCTCTGATGCCGGGTATCCAAACAAAACTCGATACTCAATCAAAGGGATTCGTTGGATAGAAACAACTGCTTCCATTGAGAATAAGCACATTCGCCATGCATTAAATGGAGGTGAAGTACAAATTGGACCCTATTACGTTGACGGATTCCACAAAGAGACGAACACCGTATACGAATTCATGGGGTGCTGGACACACGGATGTCCAAAATGTTACCCAAGGAGAGACAGTGTGAACGGTTACACACTTCAAACTATGGAGCAGTTATACAATGCCACAACTTTTCGGTTGAAAGACTTGTCTCAACAAGGTTACAACACAGTTGTAATGTGGGAATGTGACTTTGATCAGAAATGCAAGATTGAACCAGAATACAGAGATACTGTGAACCGTTTCTTTCCCTTCCAAGAACCTATTTTACCTCGGGATGCTTTGTTTGGTGGACGAACCAATGCCGTTCAATTATACCATGAAGTGGATACAACCACCAAGGAAGAAATTAAGTATGCTGACATTTGCTCACTGTATCCATTCGTGAACAAGTACAAAACATACCCCGTGGGACATCCCAACATCTTAAGTCAAGAGATGATTGATATAAACAACATTGGAATGTACAAGGGACTCATCAAATGTCGTGTATTGCCACCCCAAGACCTGTGGCTACCAGTCCTACCTATTCACTGTAACAAGAAAATGATCTTTACACTGTGCCGTACCTGTGCTGAGGAAGAGTGTGAAAAATGCAATCACACTCTGTACAAACGCATGTTGACAGGTACCTGGACCCATGTGGAAATAGCCAAAGCTCTTGAGGTAGGATACCAATTGGTAGACGTCTTCCACATCTGGCACTGGGACGCATGGAGTAAAGATGTGTATAAACAGTATATTAACAAATACTTGAAATTGAAACAAGAAGCAAGTGGTTACCCTAATTGGGTAAAAACAGAAGATGATGAAGCCCACTTTAAACAGAATTACTTTCAGATAGAGGGTATCTGGCTCGACAACGTGAAAAAGAACAAAGGAAAAAGAGCGTTTGCCAAAACCATGTTGAACTGCTTGTGGGGTAAGAATGCACAAAACAATGTTCAAACCAAAACCGAGTATGTGACTGAGGTGAACCGGTTGTATGACCTACTCTCCGACCGTCATGTCACTGTGCAGTTTGCCGAGATTTTCGATCATGACAACTTCATGTTGGTGAATTACTCGGATGAAACAGACGCAACACAGCCCCATTCATCTTCAAATCCAGTGGTAGCTGCCTTCGTTACGTCCTATGCTCGACTTGAACTTTACACCCAGTTGGAAAAACTTGGAGATCGGGTACTGTATTTTGACACAGACAGT
This sequence comes from Solen grandis, assembly GCA_021229015.1. Classification (NCBI taxonomy): domain Eukaryota; kingdom Metazoa; phylum Mollusca; class Bivalvia; order Adapedonta; family Solenidae; genus Solen; species Solen grandis. The sequence goes on from CM037782.1 coordinate 64,967,066, forward strand.
TGTATGTACATCTATGACCCTGACCAGTACAACATTCCAATTGAAGAGAGCCAGTTGGGAAAGTGGACAGATGAAGTACCACATGGACGCATTGTCAAATTCGTGGCATTAGGGCCAAAAAACTATGGGTATGAATATATCGATGAAAAAGGAAATCGACATCAGAAATGCAAAGTAAAAGGCATCACTTTGGATTACAATGCTAGTCAAAAAGTCAATTTTAAGACTATGGTCAACTGTGTACAAGATCGCAAACATTACAAGACAGTCATCGAATATGAATCCCGAATCAAGAGACATAGAAATCGCAAAGTGATCAGTGAGACACAGACCAAGACGTTCCGCTCAGTGTATACAAAGCGCGTGGTCGTGGACAAATATAAGACAGTGCCGTACGGTTACCGACCGTCATAACCAGTTGGCTTGTGGTCGTGTTGCATAGCCTGAACGGTGGTGGAAACATACGGAGATTCACGATGAACACTCTACCAGTAGAAATACAACAGATGATCTACAGACATCTCGTTGAAACGAATAAGAAACCTGCTGCATTTTGCAACGAGTTATTTTTTACTTGGGCACAGCGCGTTGGAAACAGAATAATTCACCAGACGATGAAGGATTCCTCTTGTTTAAACCAAGTTTATGATATGTTTAGTGATGTACGAGGGCGTAATCTTCCAATCAGCTATAAAAGTGTGGTCTTTCAACGGATTTTTGCCATTTACAATCTGCTACGCAACCTGATCTCTGACGTGTGGTACATATACATTGAGACCCTAAACATTGATACAGTGGAGAAACTGAACCGTTTTGATGAGCGTATGTATCTCAGATTTGCGATTAACCACCGGAACGACACACCAGAGGATATACGTGCCATTTTACTGACTCCAGAACCTATCACTTGTGAGCAAGTGTTTAACATTTTTGGTAAACAGTGCAGCGCAATATTCAAACAAACGAGGCCAAATCCTAGTGAACAGTTCTTTCAAGATCCCGATTTCAACAACTTAGAAAGTTTGAGTTGGGAGACGAATCCCTCTGGGACACCTACAAAATAAGATACTACACAGAGTACTTGCAAGACGAATGAGAAGTCAAAACATGGGAAATACTTCACTACAGGAAAAAAACATAACTCCAATTCGGAATCCATGGCGTAGAGCTATGTTGTTGGCTGTGCGTGTACTTGGAATTCAATCAGAACAGGCGTTAAGACAATCCGAGGAACTGTTTGACGAAGTGTGCATGGCTTTAAATGCTATGGGATATACCATGATATTGCCGGAATGGATGATGTATAAAGACAGACTGATTCATGATGTGTGTCATAGTTTACATTTTTGACTGATGTTTGTTCAAGTGTTTATTTGCTATGATGTATAAAATAAAATGTTGTCATGTCAATGCTGTTATTATTTCTTGGACCATCATGGAAAGTAGTTTACTTTTTCAACATCCTAGTAACATTTTCATCTCAGGGCCAAGTGGTTCAGGAAAAACTCAATTTGTAAAAAAACTTATTGAGTACAAAACCGATTTATTTCATGTGGTACCACAACGCATCGTCTGGTGTTACAAAGAATGGCAAAGTGTCTACGCACAGTTACAAGAACGTGAAGCTATCAAATTCATTCAGGGTATCCCTGAGGATGATGAAGAGATAGTAGACGATACAACCTTATCACACCTCGTCATATTTGATGATATGTTAGGAGAAAAAGATGAGGAGAAAATTAAATTATGGTTCACGCGAAAGGGACACCATAGAAATGCCACTGTCATTTACATCACACAAAACATGTTCCAACAATCCAAGGCTAGTCGTACCATCAGCTTGAATGCACACTACATGGTATTATTTCAAAACACAAGAGATAAAGGTCAGATCAAAACACTTGCGAACCAAATACAACTACCCCATTTGGTGATGGCGTATCAAGATGCAACCTCTACACCTCATGGATATCTTATCATTGACTTTCATCCAAGAACACCCGACCAGAATCGTTTAAGAACAGATGTGTTCCATCGGTGGGTAACAGGTGAAGATCGAGGACCGACCGTCTACACTACAGTATAAAATGATAGGAACATGACACCCGATCATCATTAAGGATACAGCTACCATGGAAAACACACCACATACAGTGATCAAAGCTCTAGAATCGTTGAGTCGGGAAAAGAACCCAACGAAACGACAAGAGCTGGTAGAATCAGGATTAACAGAGATGGTAAAATGGTTCACCTTAGCTGCACGACTCATCTTAGAGAAAAAAGTAACCGTGCCAAAACAGACGATGAATTTTATGGAACGCAACAAAGACATTTTAAGACAGTTAGCTGATCAACATGTGGATCTGACCACAAAACGACAACTTATTTTAAAACCTGGTGGTGGAGGTTTCCTTGGGGGCACCATCATTCGTACACTGCTTCGATGGAACGGGACCAAAGCTGTGAGAAAATTTGGTCCAGCAGCAAGAAAACAACCACCCAAACGAAAGTCACCAGCCAGGAAACGGTCACGACAACAACCACGAAAACAGCCAACCAAACGCAAGTCACCAGTAAGGAAACAAACAAGGAAGAAGCAGACATTGCCTCATGATCGATTTGTCACTGTAAGAAGAAAACGCTCTGTATCAACTGGAACACCAAAAGTGTCGCCCATACTGATTCGACGTGATGTTACATCAGGGACAACATCCAAAGCATCACCACTTGTGGCCCCATTCTCTCCACTGACCTCATCTACTCCCCATTCTAATAGAAGTTCGATGAGGTCTGGGTTGGCTACACCACAAGGATCAATGACGGTTTCTCCAAACCCTACAGTTCGACGACAATTGTTTGACCTTTCCAATTCTTCAAGTGGGCGTTCATCATCATCATCATCATCATCATCATCAAGATTTTCACCAATCCCAAGTCTCCATTCCCCTTTACCTACTGCCGTTACTGCGATGAGAAATTCAGGACCACTGAGTAGTGCTGGCAATATCGCTTTACAAGCCCTTCAACAGTGGTATAAATAAAAGAGACCAAACATTTCATCATCATTTGTCATCATGAAGCGCAAACAACCACTCGTTCGCAAACATGGCAAAATGTTGCTTGCTTTGACAGAAGCTTCGCCCAAATTTCGAAAGAAGATAATTCAAGAAGCACCAAAAGAATTGGTAGATTGTATTGCTGAATGTTGTCACAACATTTTAAAAGGCAATGTACCACTGTCGGAGGCTCAGAAGCGTCGATTGCATTCTAAGAGACAACAGCTCCGACAGTTAGCGACCAAGAAAGTATCAGTTCGAAAAAAGAAAATCATTCTCAATCAGAAAGGTGGTTTTCTACCCCTGTTGGCACTTGCACCACTCTTAGCCAAATCAATTATACCTCTTGCTGGTGAAATCATTCGGAAAATATGAAGAAGATGGCCTATGTTCCAGTTCGGTTGTTGGAAGAGATGAATCGATGGAAGAAAGAACAACGACCTCGGTTACCCCCAGCCCCTCAAGTGAGTCAGACTTCATCATTACAGAAAGAAATGAATCAAGTTCTTGACGACAATCAATTGTCTGAGTCAGAAAAAGCACAACAATTTGGAGAAGTATTACATCGCTTTCAAGTGTCACATAAAAAAGCACTCAAACCCTTCAGACCACATATGGCTGAGAAAACAACAAGTACAGTGACTGAAAAGAAAGAGGAAAAACCGATGACCTTGAAAGATCAAATTCTAGACAGTGTTCCAACGACCATGCGGCGAAAGGCTACTCTTTTGTTAAACATACTGAAAGACCATCCTCACTTAAGTTGGGATGAACATGGCCTGTTAGAATATGATGGAAAACCCGTTGAAGGTTCAAATATTATTGATCTGGTCAATGATGTACTTCGACAGCGGAAAGGGTCAAATCCACGAGGATGGGAACAATTTTCTAGGGGACTGAGAGAGGTCAACATCCCACAAGAAGTCGTGGGCAATAAACGTCGATGGAATTTCATACAAACACCAGATGATGATGAAGAAGAAGAAGAAGAGGAAGATTTTTATGATAGTTTTGCCTACCCACCTACATCAAAGAAACGAAAACCTATTAAAAAGGAACGTCATGGGACGCCTACTAAAGAAGGACACGTTACTTCGTCACCTGTACTATGATACTGATAATCCTACGAGTTTTGGAGGAATTCAGGGACTCTACAAGGCAGCGAAAAAACAGTTGAAATCTATCACTTTAGAGGATGTACGAGACTGGTTGAGAAGTCAAAGAACCTACACGTTGCATAAAACAATACGACGAAAATTTCGACGTCGACAGACTGTGGTAGGAGGTATCGATCATCAATGGCAAGCTGATCTCGCAGATATGCAACGTATGTACAAAGAGAATTCACCATATCGCTACTTACTATGTGTCATTGATGTGTTTTCAAAATATGCTTGGGTAATACCCATCATTGACAAAACTGGAAAGACGCTCATCCAAGCCTTTCAGTCTATTCTAAAAGAAGGCCGAAAACCACTCTCTTTGCAAACAGACAAAGGCCGAGAATTTTTGAACAAGGACTTTCAGAAGTTTCTAGACAAGCATGACATTCATTTCTTCACGTCTGAAAACCCAGAAACTAAAGCGAGTATTGTTGAACGTTTTCAACGTACGCTTAAATCAAGAATGTGGAAATATTTTACTCATCACAAGACCCGTCATTATGTGGATGTACTGCAACTATTGGTACATGGCTACAATCATCGTTTTCATCGAAGCATCGGACGTACCCCTGCATCTGTGTCTAGAGAAAATGAGCATGAAGTCACCAAGACATTGTATGGCAACCATCAAAAGAAAAATAAGAAATCAACTGATTTGAAAGTGGGTGATATAGTGCGCATCAATAAAACCAAGCAAACATTTGCCAAAGGCTATCTACCCAACTGGACAGTGGAATTGTTCAAAGTGGTTCGCATCAACAGAACACATCCATTGACCGTAAAACTGGAAGACTTGGCTGGAGAAACTATCGCCGGATCCTTCTACAGGGATGAAATTCAACATATAAAAGATGATGAGCTATACGAAGTGGAATCAGTTCTTGATCGGCGTACAAGGCGTGTAGGCGGTAAAACTTTTCAAGAAGTGAAAGTCAAGTGGCTTGGATATCCTAAAAAGTTTAACAGTTGGATTCCAAAATCGCATTTAGTTATAAGTATAAACGTCATGAACAGCATGTCTCAGTCCGATACCAGCAGTGTTCAGGTAGACAACAGTATACAGACAGGAAAAAGTGAGGTACCAAACAACAGAATCACTTTCTTGACACAGATTGTGATCATCTTTATCATCGTCATCGTGTCATTAGTGAACCTGTGTCTCAACAGTCCAGATCGTGAACTTTGGTTGCTGCTGATGAGTACTTCTATCGGATACATTCTTCCAAACCCAAGTTTAAAATTTAAGAAATCATGAATTCTTTCTACATCACTCTCATCAGTGATAGTTTTCTGTTTTAGGACCAAGCTGACAAAAACCATTGATGTCGACAAACAAAATTGGGAAGTGGCTCTCGTGGAAATGATCGTTCCCACACAAGTCAGAAACATTGAAGAGGAGGAAGGAAAATTCTACATCGTGACTAAAGATCCAGAACTGGCGGCAGCCTTTTCACAAGTGAAAAACGGGTGTGAATTAGAAGGCAAAAAATGGGCATTACCCCTTTGCATTCCTGCAGGCATCTATGCGTCACCACAACATCTCACTGACGAAATGGACAAGGCTATTAAACAAGCCACTAAAACAATTTTAACTCAAAGAAACCTCACATTTGGACTTGATTTTTCCGGCTTGTCAAAACGTGTCAAGTTTACCGGTAATAGTGGAACAAAGATCGGCTTGGAACTTCATCCATCTCTCCTTACGAAACTTGGAGGAGAGGGAAGTACTGAGGTGTTTCCGGACAGAGACAACAACAGATTCAAGTACGGTGTGGACCTCTTCACGAAGATGAACCATTTGTTTGTATATACCGATCTGGCAGAACACACTTTGATAGGGGATGTCGAAGCACCCATTTTACGCGTTGTGCCATTTGACACAAAAACAAAAGCAGGGTCTAATCCACACATGCACTTTGAATTTCTAAATCTACACTACATACCTGTCAGCAGATCATATTTCAACGAGATCAGTATCAATATAACTGGTGACACAGGGGAATCAGTTCATTTCACTCACGGGAAGTCGATGGTGAAGCTTCATTTTAAAAGAAAGACACGATGATTCCAGTTTACCGTGGTCAAGCTCGACAAGTCGGATATGGTTTGGGCTCCATGTTCAAGAAAATGGCCAGCAACATCTTACCCATGATGAAACCCATCGTGACCTCAGGACTAAAGACTCTGAAAAGAGAGGGCTTTAAACAAGGTATAGGAGCCGTAAAAGATATTCTGTCTGGCCAAAATGTAAAGACAGTGATCAAGAAACGGGGTAAAACATTGTTGAAAGATGTGGGTCTGAAAACTCTGAGAGGTATAAAGCTTCGAGATTTCAAACGTCGACATCATTCTGCTTTCAGCGCGGCAAGGAGACGCAACAAAAAAAGAAAAATCTCATCGCGACCGTCAGATATTTTTGATTGAACAACATGATGCAACACGGCTCTTGTGAGTGTAGCAAAACTGAACTTGATGTGTCACATGTTCCACCTACCATGACAGCAATGCAAGATGCACAGTGGACAGAACATTATCCTGTGTCAGCACTGAGCAATTCATCTCCCATTGAATTTGTAATTCCTGCTCAATCAGAAAAGTGGACTGATATCAACCAGAGCTACTTGTACCTGAAAGTCAAAGTAGTCAAACCTGATGGCACTAATCTGGCTGCTGATGGAGAAACATCCACAGTAAATAATTTCTTCCACAGCTTGTTTAGCAGTATTGATGTGTATCTGAACAACAAACTGATCACCAATAATGCTGACACATATGCGTACCGGGCCTACATTGAGAATTTGCTGTCTTATTCTACGGACAGTAAATCAACACAGCTCTACGCTACGGAAATGTGGAGTCCTGACACGGCGGGTCATATGCAAGAGCATACAGTTGCGGAAGATAATGAAGGATTTACTAAAAGAAGAACACGTATCCACCGGAGTCGTGTTCTGGAAATGTGCGGACGTCTGCATTTAGATCTGTGTTTGCAAGACAAGTACCTTCCCAATGGTGTAGAGATACGGCTGCGACTCAACAGAACCCCAGTCAGTTTTTGCCTGTTTGGAGCAGAGGCAAAAATCCAGTTACTTCAAGCTGGATTCAATGTTCGGACTGTTGACCTGTTACCCGTAGTGGCCAACAACTTAAACCAGACCATCGCTCAACATGGCATGAAGATCCCAATTCGCCGAGCTGAGGTAAAAACTTTCACCATTCCTGCAGGCCAACGATCAAAGATCGAAGATCATTTATTTCAAGGACAGTTACCCAAACGTATCATTCTAGGCCTGGTAAAGAATACAGACATGAACGGTGATCTGGCAACCAACCCATTTGATTTTCAACATTTCAACTTGTCTAAGTTAGAAGTCAGTGTAGACGGAAAGACGACACACAACTTGCCGTTCCAGCCTAACTTTCCCACAGGAGAAATTTTGAGATCATACATGTCCCTGCATCAAGCCACGGGATCACTCGGTTTAAACCGCTCCATGGGTCTGACAATGGACGATTACATGCAGGGGTACACACTGTGGGGCATTGACTTAACGCCAGATCAAGGATCAGAAGAGGGACAGCTGCATCCTATAAAAACGGGGAACTTGCGAATCGAGCTTCAGTTTCGTGCAGCTCTTGGTGACCCCATCAATGTGATTGTGTATGCCGAATATGACAGTCAGATAGAGATTAACGGGTTCAGAGAAGTCATCACAGACTATTAACCATGAGCAAATCAGGACAACAGCTGGCCAAACAACTGTACGAAGAAATCTACAACTTGAATAGGCGAAACGATATGGTAAAGAGTTTGAACCAGCATGTGGTGCATGAACTGCAGACACACCTCTTTGATATCGTGAAAGAAAACTGTTATGGTTGCATTGTTGATCATCCCAGTCAGACCCAACATCCCATATGTTTGTTTAGCAGCAAAAGTGAGTGGGTCGAGATGTTTCTGAACAGTGCATTAAAAAAACTGGACATGTATCAAGTGATGGAAAGATGGTACGCTGAACTACAAAACATGGATCTCACACGCGCTGAGAAAGCTGATGCTTATCAGATGTGGGCAAATATAAAGGCTAGTGTAGATACGAACAAGATCACACCATTGGAAGCTTTTGAGTGCGAATGGGCAGGACGCATTAAACAAGATTGGGAAAATGGAAACGATTGAGTTGCAGTATATTTTGGATCATTCACCAATTCTAGCTCCCTTGAATGCCGTGGTATGTGCTAAAGATCAACTACCACAACGTAGACCAGAGACTGTAAAAGCTTACATAGTGAATACCCACAATTCGACTCAACCTGGTGAACATTGGGTGGTTGTGTTTTTCAACGATAAATCGACTTACTACTTTGATTCGTATGGACAAAAACCACTCCATTGTGACATTCAACGTTTCTTGGAAAGACATGGACCCTATACATGGAATCTCATGAGACTTCAAGGATACAACACGTTTGTGTGTGGAGCATATTGTTTGTTTGCTTTGCATTTTCTTGTTCGAGGATGTGATTTAACACGGGTGTTTAGAGCTAAATTCCGGACAGAGGATCAACCTCACTTCAATTTGAACGATTCCAATGTGGGATGTTGGTTTTACCAGAACTATTCAGAACTGTACAAACGTGCAAGAAGACAAGTGTGTAATCAGCACCAACAAACATGCACAGCTAAACATCCACCAAAGTTTGGAGATGGTCGTGCGTGTTTTGAATTACTGACGAATAGTTTGGACCCATTCTACTTTCATTAAAGTGTTATGTACTTGTTGTTCATAGTGTTTGCATTGTTCATATTGTTTGTTCATATTGTTTGTTCATATTTTGTTTGCAATGTTCATAGAGTTCAATAAAAGGCTAAAACTGATTTGATTTCTTGTTGTTTATCTTACACATTAACAATTGTGATATATTCCCTCTCGAATATAGTTTGATGGCCCTGAAAAGGGCCGTTTTTTGGGTTTTTGTGATCCTGAATTACTCGGAGTCATCCTACTAACTCTGAATAATCAGGGTCAAACCATATGCCATAATAGGCTGAGCGCACTGTAGGCCCATGTTTAGCGAAAACACAGGCAGGCCAGGCATACACTTGATAGGGTGCCCTACAAAACGGGCACTTCTGAAGCCGTGCGAAGCATCTGACGCATACAATGTCCTGACATTGACACTGGTTTATGTGATATATATCCTCCTCCCTCTCCTCTAAACACACACCACACTTTTCGAACCAGAGTTTTTGTTCGGACATTGTGATTTCATCCTTCTTTTTAAAAAAAAAACACTTATATAGTTATGAAAAAAAGTAGGTCAGTAGGTCAATCCATCCCCAAATGTCAAGGCCGAAGACAATGCTATCCAACTTAGGTCAAGGTCGAACTTGATTCATTGGATGGAAATTACATTCTCTGATTGGTGTACGCTAACAGTAGAAAGTAGGTCAATCCGCCTCAAGACTATAAAAGCACACTGCATCGTATCATAATCCTACTATCCAACCATGGAAAGCTACGTAACTTCTGATATCGTTAACAACGCCATACAGGCTGCTGATTTGTATGAGCTGACGACAGCTGCTAACCAGGCATCAGTGTCGTACACTCCGACTCCGATATACCAACCCAGCTACCAACCAACGTATCAACCTCAGCCTCCACCACACCAGCAGCAACCAGTACAGCAACAACAACCAGTGCAACAGCAACCGGCAGCGCAGCCAGTAAATAATGTTGGACAATCTATTCTGAGGGAACTCAAAGAGGTGAACAACAACCTCATCAAATTGCAAAAGAGAATGGTAGAAGTGGAATGCCGTATCAAAATGAAAACAGACAAGCTGGTGGTGCCTATCACTTTCACTCCGGAAAATGTGGAAGCATCCAACAAACGTCCGCATGATGGTGGATCCCATTCTAAGACTGGACTTGGAGCCCATTGTAAAGACATACAAAATTGCAAAAAGAGTAAGAAGTAGAGAAGAAAAAAACAACGGCCCTTTTCAGGGCCAACCCAGATGTCTCGAAAGGACATATTTTTACAATTGTCAAACCAAGTAAATAAAAGTATCAAACGAAATGAATTCATGCCATTCGTTTTCAGACTGTGCTATGGATAAGTCACATATAACTATCGACTGCATATCTGACATGGACAAAATAGAAGCCCGACGCCAACGTTCGCTTAAACTACAAGCCCGATACCAACGTACGCTTAAAATAACAACAACACTCAGGAGTATCATAGACAAATTGAGTGCATGTTACTTTCATGAACTATACTACGATGATATCTTAAATATCATTGAAGCACATTTCATCACCATAGAACATGTTGAATACCTGCTGAAGAAAACTCATAGACAAATAGAGTAACCACTACTCTGTGAAAAAAACAACGGCCCTTATCAGGGCCAACCCAAATGTCTCGAAAGAGAATATACCTCAATTGTCACCATTATTTTCAAATTCCATTCAAATTTTTTTTTCATTAAAAATATGATCCAATGTTTTATAAAAATGTTACAAAAATGTTACAAAAATGTTACAAAAAAAAGTCATCACTACTACAAATTCGGCTTGAATTTTTTTTAATTTTACAGCAATTCTGATATGTCAATACAAAAGTAGGTCAATCCACCCCAATGTAAGGCCGAAACAATGCTATAACTCAGGTCAAGGTTAAACTTTCAAGGCTATAAAAGCGCACCGCATCAAGCATTCGGTCATATTCTCGCTGCACAACCATGGAACAAATTCAGCAACTGAATGAATTTATCCACGAATTGATGGGGTTGATCGAACGACAACGCAATGAGTGGAGACAACAGCAAGACCATATTGCAGAATACCATCTGGTTTTGTCAAACATGGTACATCAGATGATTTAAATATGCTCATGGAACATCAGGAGATGTTGAGACAACACAACAAGATGAAGATGAAGATCATATGTTCATAGAACAACTTACAACGATGTCATCGTAATCAGTGACGATGAACACGATGTCACTGAAACCAAGCACGATGTGGACAATGTCACCGAAATCTAAAGAAGAAACAAAACGGCCCTTTTCAGGGCCAACCCAAATGTCTCGAAAGGACATTTTACAATTGTCATTTTTACAATTTTACATAAATCTGTTTTCATATATAGTACCATTCGGTACTATAGATTCTGTTTTCATATAGAGTACCATTCGGTACTATAGATTCTGTTTTCATATAGAGTACCATTCGGTACTATAGATTTGGTACCATAAGTACCAAAAAAAAAAAATTTATGGTACCACGGTACCATAAAAAAAAAAATTTATGGTACCTTGGTACCATAGTGCCACCCTATACTACTTACATGGACTCATTACATTTCCAAGCCATTACTTCCAGACATAAATAATCAAATTTAGGTAACATTATCATGCTATAATAACACCTTATAGCTAACCGATATACAGACAGGAAATAAAAGTACACTACCGTTTATTTAACAAGGATGGGGGCATTTTAGATGCCTATGTTATGCTGATCACAAACGTCCGCTGATAATGTCCACCTATCTATACAAGATGTCATTAATAATATAGATGGTAGTGTTGTCTTAAAAATACGTCCCTGACACACATTATCTGATAATAACCGCTTAAGTTTAGTTATATCTGACAGGTGATATCCAGCTTTTAAGTCATAAACTATGACATAAATATATATGCAGAGTTTAGCAAACCTCGCTAATCTTTAGGCATTTCATTTTGGCATTAAATCCTGTATACGGTATGACCATGTGTGATTTTTATTTGTAAATTTTAAATAGTAGTGCAATTGCCGTCTAGATACCGTTGTATTAAAACGGGCCTCATTTCTAAGTAGTGCGCCCCGGCTCGATTCAGTATATTAATAAAATATCAATTTTCGATTCAGTTTAGGTACACGAGTGAGGTAGAGTGGTCACCAGTATCGAACATTTTGTACTTTATAACATGCAAATTACATAATACCTGGTTAAACCTTTACTATTTTAAGTTATTACCAGACACTGGTTCAACAGTAATTTACCGTCAACTTTCGTTCTCAGACTTCGATCATATGTTGGAATGGCAGTTAACTGTAAAGGTCACCGGTAAATAGTATTAATATCATGATTTTATCAATATTTCTTTCTTCCTCATTCTCATAGTCGTAACAAAGTAGACTATCAAAACAGTGATCTGTGTCTAATTATTGTAATTGCCATTGTATTTGCTGCTAAACACAGGAAAATAGATACCGGGCTGGTTTATAATTTGACTAAGTATGATATAATGCCACTTGTCCATGGTGCGATACCACAGTGAGGCAGTATTATATCAGTTCAATGCAGACAAAAGTCACCAACTGAATAAAATATGTTGTTGTGATATCTGAAACAAGCAAACAAACAAACGTACATCGATAATTATTGCTTTATTATATAAAAGTCCGTTAATATGAAAATGATTAGATGAAGAAAAAATGTTTACTCTTAAATGGTCCGTTTTTAAATTGCATGAAAACCGATGCTTTAGATATGAGGGAACACACGATTTCGATTCCTTTTTTATTCGCGTACAACTCTTTCGTACAAGGAATTCATACCTTACTATAATTATTTGAATAGATAACACACAGACTGACCGGTATAATAGAATAGTGTCGTAAAAATCATTTTCGGTGCATAGAAGCGTGTTTGATTGCAATTCCTTCGGGCAGTTGTTGGCGTATATCCGCAATGTACGTTAGGAAAAATAGACGTTCCAAAACTGAACATTAACCATATTTTGGCCGTGTTCTCTTTTTCTATGTAACATTGCGTTAGGCGCGCTTCTTTTGCCATATATCCACACAACGTAATCAGCTTGAGGGCAATGTAGTCTAAGTCGAACAAACCATCGCATGAATTCTTTATTGATTTTTATTGTTTGAGCAGAAATTGAAGATACACTGTCATATTGCTGCATTTATTTTCAATGTTACCATAGCAAACAAAAGAAACTAAATTAAACTAAAGAAAGTTGATGATGATTACAATGGTGATGATGATTACAATGGTGATGATGATTACAATGGTGATGATGATTACAATGGTGATGTTGATTACAATGGTGATGATGATTACAATGATGATGATTACAATGGTGATGATGATTACAATGGTGATGTTGATTACAATGGTGATGATTACAATGATGATGATTACAATGGTGATGATGATTACAATGGTGATGTTGATTACAATGGTGATGATGATTACAATGGTGATGATTACAATGATGTTGATTACAATGGTGATGATTACAATGGTGATGATGATTACAATGGTGATGATTACAATGGTGTTGATTACAATGATGATGATTGAAATGATGATGATGATTACAATGGTGATGATTACAATGGTGATGATGATTACAATGGTGATTATTACAATGGTGATGATGATTACAATGGTGATGATTACAATGGTGATGATTGAAATGATGATGATGATTACAATGGTGATGATTACAATGGTGATGATTACAATGGTGATGATGATTACAATGATGATGATTACAATGGTGATGAAATGATTATACATGATGATGAATGATGATGATTACAATGGTGATGATTACAATGGTGATGATTTACAATGGTGATGATTACAATGATGATAGATATTACAATGGTGATGATTACAATTGATGATGATGATTGCAATGGTGATGATTACAATGGTGATGATTACAATGATGATGATGATTACAATGATGATGATTACAATGGTGATGTTGATTACAATGGTGATGATTACAATGATGATGATTACAATGGTGATGATGATATGTGATTGATTACAATGGTGATGATGATTACAATGTGATGATGATTACAATGGTGATGATGATTACAATGGTGATGATGATTACAATGGTGATGATGATTACAATGGTGATGATGATTACAATGGTGATGATTACAATGGTGATGATGATTACAATGGTGATGATGATTACAATGGTGATGATTACAATGGTGATGATGATTACAATGGTGATGATGATTACAATGATGATGATTACAATGATGATGATGATTACAATGATGATGATGACTACGATGGTCCCTATATACCAAAACTGCAATGAAACTCGACGTAAACTACCATCTGACACACTCTACCTACCAAAGTGCCCGGTGCTTTGACCAAAAAAAATGTGTTTTAAAACGTAAAACAATTGACATAGCAAAACATTGCATCTGTTGCAATTCTAGTTTATTATTACGTCATATAATCAGCATATGATGTTAACACGCGATCTCAATGTGTAAAAACAAATTTAAAAATAAGTACGACACCCAAGGTCGAATATATTTAATAGTCACACCATGAGTTTTAAAAACGTCATCATAAATACGGAGAATTGTTTGAAAAACTTAATCAGTTTCCACCTGTAACGGTCTGATTGTAATTGTAAGCTTATGATATTTCATTGATTTACAAACACGTGTTTTGCAGTTATTTTGTTACTGTTGTTTTAATCGGACATCTTTTCTATAAGAAAATCTCGCCGGTTACCTGTACGTTTAACATCACCATTGGTAAGAATGAGAAATTTGTGAAAGATTGTTTATACCTTGCTATAATTAAGCATCGTTTACTGGTCTTGAATCTGGACTTCTATATGTTGTTATATGTGGGATTCAAGATAACAGACAACCATGTTGTAGTAATGGATTGGACATTATTATCGCTGTCCTCCTCTGTTTATCAGGAGATGATAAAGCTGCACTGTCAAGTATTCAATTATCTGGTTGGACTTTAAAGAAAGTAAACATGATAAAATGTGCGCATTAGAGTGATTTAGAATTTTTAAAGATGACAAAAAATGTCAAATATCACCAGCATGTAGATTTCAAAGTTGTATATTATATATTATTATTTGTAAACCATTGTTTGTTATCATTACGGTGCTTGGGTTAGCTGTTTGACGGGTGCGTATTTGGATCAATCTTTATTTTGATTATCTAAGTAAACCACATGCAACACGGGGAATCTCATACTGCTACTTATTATTACTGTTATTAAACAAAGTAATTTATATTAATATAACAATTAAAGTGACGTCTAAGTTTGCGCATGTGCCATACGCTACTTTAATTTGACAAAAAAATCACGCAAACGTAACCCTAATTTGAACATTACATGCAAAAGTCATATGTAACTATATATATATATATATATATATATATATATATATATATATATATATAATGATTTTCATTATGACAACAATACGTATTTCTTATACTGCAAAAAAAAGTTAAAATATAATAAATAAAAAAAAGTTAAAGAAAAAAAAGTACTCTACTGGGATTCGAGCCTTCAGCCTTTACCACGCCAATCAGACGCTATACCACTACTGTATTTTGCTTTGGTGAGGTCATCATTTTTTTTTTCGTGAAATAATTGTTGGCTTATGCTGAAAATTCCAGCCAGTCATGGATCGAAATATTTCTGCATAAGATTGCGAATTGTCTCCTGCGTATTATTTTTTTTTTTCGTTACAGTTTATTAAATACGGTATCTCCAGCATCGATTTTCAACACATTCGTATTCAATTTCGACTTCCATAACGCAATCAAACAGAAATAAACATGAACATTGTCATCATTTAGTGGTAAGATAGAATACACATTTTGGACAAATTTCTCTGTGGAGTAATAAAGAGGGAATCTATAAATATAAAATGTCTAAATATAGCCCCGAATTGCTATCCGATTCAAAAGGTGTGCTTCTTTAGAACAGCGTTGCAAGCAACCATGTACAATCAAAGCGCTCAATGCGCTAGGAGACGGCAGCCTTATTAATAGGAAAAAAATGTCATTCTTAATTAGTGATATAATAGAGACAAAAAGCCACATGACGCAAAAAAACAACAACATACACTCTCCTGCAACTATAGTCGGTAGTAAGACAATCGAATTCGCACTCTGTTTGTTACAAAACAATCCGGAATTAGGGTCATGGACCTGACTGTATGAACCTTAGAAGTACGTAGGTCATTCCGTAGGACCCGATTTATATACATTATCTACTGTTACTTAAGTGTAGAATTTGACAAGGTACTTGACCGTTTTAGATACTTGAATGTTTGTTTCTTTTTCAAAGTTTTAAAATGCTCTGGGAGTAACCTAACTCGATTTCATGCAAAATTACGCGTGTAGATCTTCAAGTATGTAAACTGGGTTGTTGTTCTGATTTATAAGTGTGGATTTTTATAAAGCAAAATAACACGTTTACAAACAATAGCATATGAATAGCGGTTACGGTTATGAATAAAAGGCCTGCGTAACATATTCCATTCTTATTCGTAAGTGCAGAATCGCAATGCGTGTATCTTGTCGTGGAAAATATGCAAATAACCAAGGTCAGCGATTCCTGGTACGCGTTTGTAGATACTAAAGACTTGCTGCCGTCTAAAAATGACAATTCAAGTCACGTGACATATCTCTTAAAACAATTGGTGAGTTTGTGAAGTTGACGATAGCGCGTTGGTCACATTGGCTCGTGAGGTCGATTTTAGGTCGATCCATATATAACGTTTTGGTTATGAACAATGTGATCTTGTCCGATGATATAATTTTTAGCAAATGCTCTGTGATTCTCACTCAGGATTTGGAAAACGACCGCTTAATACACTATGCTTACAAACTAATTGCGCATGACGCGCCGTAAGTAATTCGACCTATCAATTACATATGTAAAGTATAAGAAAATACGTGATGATGATTCGAAACCGAAATCAGCTGTTTTAATTTATTGTTATATGATATATTCCCAGGCGATCAGATCAAATCGACTTGCTCAAACAAGATCACCAAATTCCTAACCATCCTCTATCAGATGCTGTATCTGTCTTGCACACGACACCTTCCTGACATCACTTCCCCGGTGGCCCGTTGTGGGTTTATGTGGGGGAGGGATGGAAGAGGTGGGTTAGAATGTGCGCCTCGGAAGCGGTAGGAAACGTGCCCCGCCTGCGACATATTATTGTCGTTAAAATCTGCTGTTTGATGTTTAACATATATAAAATGTTGATCTAGTTTCAGGACTGATTGGTGTCAATATAATTTTGAGCGGGTGTGGTATCATGCATGGTACTGAAATGCGCACGTGTCGCTAAAATTAGCAATAAAAGGAGGGTATACAGGTGGAATATTGAGGGTCTAAACGGCGTAAATATTGGAGGATTTACGTGTATTTATCAATTTATGTTATGTATAACGGATTTCAGATTATTTTCCCAAATTAAAAACAATAATCTCTCTTTCTCTCTCTCTCTTTGTTTCTCTTGCGCGCGTGAGCGCTACAACTATTCACAGTAATGTTAATATAATCTGGTTCTACTTAGTACTATCACTGAGGGAAATACTTTACTATATGTATATAGCAATTACAACTTAGAAGTATAATTGTACATACTTTATACATGCATATAAACACTGACATGATGTTTATCCCATCTCCTATGATTTACTTAGTCTCTGACTACGCTGTCACTTTGCAGTTTGATGTAACAAATAGAAAATAATTGAGATTAAGCTCAAATTATGAGTTATCTCATTAAAATTTTGAACTAGCGTAAATTACATTTGTAATGGACGCATAGTACTGGTCCAACACAGAAATTAACAGTTTAGTAAGTAAATTGAAAAATGATAATATTCATAGATCTAATATTAAACTATTACTGTTCATAAAAATGTAACTGTTACATACTGCGTCTCAT
>CM037782.1:64985182-65026358 GCA_021229015.1 Solen grandis
GGGTAGTATAAGGCTACATGCAAAGCATGACGTAATCATCTGTCCTCTCAACAAGCTCCGCCCATGAAGTCCTAAGACCATATAGGCAGCACTCACGAATCATTTTATGCGATATATTTTTCAAATTTTGAACGAAATGCAAGGATTTCATTGGACGATTAAGCAGGACAAACTGTAAGTATTGATGTCGTACTATCTATAATCATTCGTCTCATGTAGACAAAAGAAAAAAATAAAAAAAAATCCCATGATGACAACAATACTTGCAAAGTGAAAAGTTTACTTACCTAACATACCCACGCACCGGAAGTTGATATCCGTCCATTTTCCGTCCATGCACGATACAGAGTTATCCCCCTCTAACGTCTTACCGTCTGTGCAGGTATATGTTACCTTATATTTGTGCGGAAACGAAGTCATTTTGCCATTATATTCGGATGACTTGGCTCCGTCTACAACGCGAGGGGATCCACATCTCTTGAACTCTGAAGAAATTGAACAAGATATATATTTTAGGAAAGATATGAGATGGTGATGGGGTTTAATGGGACGGTTATATGATGTAAAAAATAAGCGAAGATAAAAATCGTCTCTTCCTACGCGATCGGCGGATTAAACATTTTTGTAACGAAGCGGACATTAACCGTCTGTCAGTCATACGCAGACAGTAAAACAAAGACTTTAAAAAAGTCCCAGCCGGAGAGGAACTCACGATCCCTTGCATAAGAAACCTGTGTGACTCTCTTCCCGACTGAGCTAATTCGACAGTTTGACAGTTCACATTTCACTAATTTACTGTATTAACTATATTAAACGTTCAATTTTACGGTAACATATTAATACAATAAACATTACGCATTACTTATCCCACACATAATGTAATAAACAAACAACCATGTATCATTACATTATCATTACAAGCTCAATACAGAAGACATGATGTCCACTGCCCAGACCGACAAGTGAAGCGATAAGTAGGTCATGATTTTGGTGAATATTCTTGAATTATTAAGAATTCATATTCATATTGCTAAGGAATAATTCAAATCTTTTGATATGCTCTCAGTTTGCATATAGTTTATTTCCATAACTGTCATGTGAATTTAGATGAGATACAGTCAGGGTCTGTTATGGTCTGACATATGCATGGTCTACATATGGTCTGACATATGCATGGTTTACTTATGGTCTGACATATGCATGGTTTACTTATTGTCTGACATATGCATGGTTTACTTATGGTCTGACATATGCATGGTCTACTTATGGTCTGACATATGCATGGTTTACTTATGGTCTGACATATGCATGGTTTACTTATGGTCTGACATATGCATGGTCTACTTATGGTCTGACATATGCATGGTTTACTTATGGTCTGACATATGCATGGTTTACTTATGGTCTGACATATGCATGGTCTACTTATGGTCTGACATATGCATGGTCTACTTATGGTCTGACATATGCATGGTTTACTTATGGTCTAACATATGCATGGTTTACTTATGGTCTGACATATGCATGGTTTACTTATGGTCTGACATATGCATGGTCTAGGATTTAATATATGAATTTGATTATTTTATATGTATTTGACTTGATAAGGACAATGTATGGATCCAGATCAATTTAGACTTTAGTAATTTAAGCTGTAATTTTAGCTGCATTATTATTTTTGGGTCTTTGATATGTTTGGTAAGTTGGTATTACTCAGTATACCATAGAAGAATCAGATCTAGATCTATTTAGAGTTTTTGAAAAATGTATTGATAAAAAGCACATCAATGGTTTTGTTATTTTCAGGTTTTCACCGTTATGGTTAATAAAGTTTGATGACGCTTTCTGCTGGTTAATTTCAACCTCGTAAGGCAGCATAAGTTACGTTTACGAAAATAGCGTTTTCCCGAGTAATGTGACCAACACTTGCCGGGTTTATCTGTCAGGAAACAAAGACTTCAAAAACACTAACGAGAAAGATTTTTTTTTTTTTTTTTTTTTTTAATTTGAGCTGCTTTTAAGAGCAGTGATTTCTTTGCTATTTACAAACCCCTTCGGTTATTGTATACACATTTCTTTAGCGAAAGGTAAGAAGAGAAAATTTAGCCAATGTGACAAGAATATTAAAATTATTATTATTTTAATTATCAGTTAGAAATATATAAAAAGAAATAATTCTAATGAGTTTTGTCAGTAATGTTTTATTATAATAGGCTGAGAGTATTTTTTTCTTTTGAGTGGATTTTGAATATATCCCATCGAGAACCCTACTCTCTCATTTTGTGATATTTTTTATATCCACTCAAATTAAACAATTTTCATTTTTTATGCTAAGTGCTGACGAAATTACGGAACTGTTTTGTGTATTTTATCCTTTTGACACTTTGATGAAAGCCAATAAAGAAAAGGGAGGTAACTAGTGAATATCTGAATTCTACGAATCCCTTTACATTGTATATACCTCCTATATATCTAAACAAATTAGTTCCCGCTGAGCTATATCACTCATACTATGGGTGATGTGGAATTTATCTCCCTGTTACAATACAGTATTTTCGCCAGTTAGCATAAAATATAATCGCATATTTTAACGTTGCTGCTAAACAAAAGTACGGAAAAGTATCGTTTGGAACTCAGGAGACTGACTCGTGAACTAACATAGGTTTAATAACAAAAATTAGATATTAGATATTTTACGTTTACAGTTTGGTAGTGAAGGCGACCAGGTTCCTCTCTTACACACGCTCGTGTATTGACGCTGCAAAATATCTCCGACGAAGTCTTTCTTACACGAGATGAAGATTAAAGTCATATGGTTTACCATTACCCCCGACGATAGGTTTTCCGTTTTTCCACGCAGTCGGTATTCAGCCCGGCTGAAAGCTGGACCTGTCGGGATCGCACATTTCTGATATCCTGAAATTATGGAACGACTGTGTTAAAATAAGACATGTTTAAATCTGCCTGTAAACTGCAAAACATATCATTGTCTTAAAGCGACCTGATGATGTAGAAAAAGGAATTGGCCCCGTTGCCCAAATGACCGCCGGATGAGTCCTTTTATGAATCGTAAAAATGACTTCTAACAAAGAGTTTGTGTTCAATACAGGTATATATGTCTACAAGCTAGGCTGCCTGATGTGGAAAGTTTGAGTGTGTCTTGGTATTTCAACCACCAACGTCCTCAGTACGAAGCGGTCGGATAAATGAACCAGAAAAGAAGGGACCTGTACTCAAACAGTGCTCAACAACAACAACAACAACAACAACAACAACAACAGTACCGGATTAAAGAATCAATCGCATCAACAAATAACGGATTAACGAATCAATGGCACAAACGAATACCAGATTAACGAACAAACGAATTTAAAAAATACCAAGGAAAAAAACATTGGATGAACGAAAAACGAATCAACAAAATAGAAATAAATCAATTACATGTATATTAACGAGTATCGGGGAAAATGCTTAACGACAAATAAACTTGCGGTACTTAGCAGAAAACCTTTTTAAGCAAATGGATATACGACTTCAAAACAAATATTCATTTAACCTCAAAAAACAAATATTCATTGGCCCCACAAAAAAAATTCTTTGACCCTAAAAAACAAATATTCATTTGACTCCATTAAAAACAACAAAACATCCTTTGACCCCCCCAAAACAAAACAACAACAACAACAACAACAACAAATATTCATTTGACACCACAAAACAAATATTCATTTGACCCCACAAAACAAATATTCATTTGACCCCATTAAGCAATCACCTTGATCACTGTACAAGTCGTGCTACTATTAAACTTTATACTTTGTATATTCATTGGCCTTCGTTTTTTATTTTATTTGTTTCAACGGAAACGGTTGTTTGGCACGGAGAAGGTTCGAGCATTATATGCTATATATGACTTGAATACAAGTGATCTAGGATTTTAAAATCTTTTCTTTTATGCCAAGTTTTCTTAAACGCCTTCGGTGTTCTTTGTGCAAAAATCAAAATGGTGCTAGGTCAAAATCTTATATCAATACGCTTATATATTTCATTATCTAATGATGACCATCAATACATCAGTATTTCATAGACAAATCTATTTCCGGGATAGACTGACATTTCTTTACATATCACATAGTTAAAGACCTAAACCCGAAGATAAGCAACTCAAATAAGCGTGTGAAGGAAATCTCGTACACCCTCGGCGCCACCGCGATATTGTACGAAAAAGCCGGTGCGCTTGTACTGAAGTAACTACTGCACAGGGTTGTGTTCCGACCCCATTTGAAAGTCTGGCTGTCTTTATCCATTAAGTATATGCAATGTAAAAACAGTCAAAAATCACGATGATCATCTACAGCATTAGGTGCACGTGAAGAGCATGACATATGGACAAATTCATAGCTGATTGTAACTGCTTGCATACGGCGGGCATATTAAGTGAAAACATCACCGTGACCTTTCTATCTACAGCCTCCAAACTTCACAGGTGCATGCACCTTGGTCATCTCTATCCGCCAAGTGACCTTGACCTTCAAATGACATTGACCCCCAAGGTCTAAGGCCCCTGCGGGGGCATGGCTTTCATTCGAAGTTAGATCTTGCTGTTACTCAAAATAATCCTCTTTAATGTGATTATGCCCAAGTTTGTATTAGATTATACTTAAATGGCATAAAGCGTAGCAGGGATTGTCCCGTCTATGTGATAATTGTTAATGACTTCGAGACATTTGTAGTGCTGCCACACTGCTTCATCATGCCACAGACACCCAGTCAAACTATTCTGACACCGGGCAAACTAGTCCTGGAAATACCTTTATATGCTGAATGTCAAAGCAAGGGATCACTACTAGTACTATTTTTTACGACTTTGGTATGTCGCGGCCGGGGATCGAACCCACGACCTTTCGATTCCAGGGCGGACGCTCTAACCATACGGCAACCGGGACCGGAATATATCCTTACACTTAAAATATACGTAGATAAATAAAGTCACTCCTTATAAAAAGGTCGTTATGGGGAGGAAAAATGCATTAAAAATATACCAGTACAAACATAAACGCTGAAGCATTATTTTCACTATTTTCGTCATATAGGCAATATCTGCCGAAGTACTGGCAAGGATTATCTTTTTTTTTCTTCATTAATATAACTACACGTATTTCGTTCCTGAGAAATTTCCCTTCCAACCCTTAATCACTCGTAAGGACCTTATTATCCCCGGCGCAGGGCGGCAATATATTACAATCGATTAAGACAGAAACTTTTTACTCCCGCACCGCTGACATGATAGAAAAACAGGTACTTTCTTAGTCGGTCGCAGAAAGATAAACATATTAGATTGCCGGGAACAAGCTTTGGGGTTTTCCCAAAGTTTCTGCTTTGAACGCTGGGAAATATGGACTGTGTTAGAGGCTACCGGAAGTATATGTTGCTAAATGGTCCTAGACTGGTAGACGCATAATTGGGCAGATTCGATTGGAGTACGCTCTTTTGTTCTTTGCATTCTCTTTTAGTGCAGCTTATTTTATTTTTTTCTTATCGGCAAGTACATGTAGTAGCTTTATAGCTTTAATTACTTTTTCACGAAAACTAAGCATAAATTATGTTGAAAGAAGACAACAGCTCAAAAAGGAAACTGTTGTCGTTAATATACATGTTTTATGTGGTCAACACCTGATTAATGTATGTACAGCAGTTATTAATTTAGCTTCCAATTTCACCAAATAGGGAATCAGTAAGCTTTGATAACATTTCCCAGTAATGAATCTCTCTTGAACTGTAAGTACTTCGACATATAATTTCCCTTTACGTCAGTGTAACTTTCTGTTCACTGGGCTTACGGCGATCCCTAGCATTTTTGAAATACTAATATTTGTATTGACTGCTTTTGGAGTAAACAAGATCTCACGGTTCTACGTATAAATGTTCACAAGAAATTATTCTTGATATAAAAACAATGAAATTTAACGCTAGCAAAGACTATTGATGTTAATGTATTTGATAAAGCCTGAGAGCATTTGTTAGAAAAATATTCTTATTATATATTGCATATTATATAAATGTACATGTATTACTTTTTTTCCTTTTCAAAGTCAAATAAAAACGTAAAAAATATATACATTAATGACTTTATTGCTTTAGGGGCCAAGTGGCTAAGAAATTGTGGGGCCTACGTGGCCGAGAGGGTAAAGTCGCTGATTTTAACACTAACTCAGCCCGCCACCGCTTAGGTTCGTATCCCGGCAGGGTCTTTCGGATTTAAATGTGAAAAAACCTTCCAACTGGCTTGCGGTAGGTCGGTGGTTCTACCCGGATGCATCCGTGCATTCGGGGTCTTCCTCCATCTGTAATTAGCTGGACGTCACTATATGACTGAAATACTGTCGAAGCGAAGGTAAACTCAAATAGTTATGTCAAGTCAAGAAACTGTGCAGATGTTTGCAAACTATTGCTTTCTCGTGTTAACTTGTTAAAGGTATTTTACACCTCTCATAGGAAATTCGCCTAATACAAGACAAACAAAACAATTAAAAAAATACAAAAATATGTATCGGGGGACCGCATACGTTTCTTTTTTTCTAAAACTTAGCTAAATAAACAACTTGCCGCAATATACACGTGTACATGTATATGTGCCGATATATTATCTTATTTAACAGCGAGTAAAAACATTGTATCATCTTTTTTTCCAGCTCTTAAAAAATCTAAATTCTATTAATATCAAAACTACTGACACATTAAAACAGGGATCCCTCATAGAAATAGTATATTATGTACATACCCTCTCCTTCCGGGAGTACCGTGAGAACAAAATAGCAGACAATTAATAGATAAGATATCCCCATTGTTTTAACGCCTGACAAACCTTCCCACACGCATCTCATGTAATTTCAAAATTGAATGTGAAAATGAAGAAAAATGAAATCGGGGTCACCATCTGAAACACTAGGACATATCCGGTTATGTATAATTCAAGTACCAGGAAATGGCAATTCACGTCCTTTTGGCATAAGAGGCTGACTTGCTGTAATTAAGTGCTTTCTATGAAAGAGCACTTGTTCGGGACTTCGTGGAAGGAAGACCGTGATTGGTTCATGCGATGACCTTAAACTTCTAGAAAAAGTTTTTTTTTTGATACCGAATGTTAGTCGGAAGGATACAACTTTGGCATGCATACACACGCTTGAGTATCCCTGGATTTCATAATGGCGTCGACTATTTACAGGCTTTGTTTTGGCATAGTTTTAATGGTAAGTCAACATTTCATATTTTCGTGATTATTGTGTCACAAGACTTAATAGTATTTCAAAAACTTTGTTGTTTAATAGTGCTCTAACGCAGATGGTTGTGAAATATTTAATTATAACTTTTACCAGTCCCTTTCGATGTTTCAGTGTTGGACCAGTACTTTATGTCTACAGAATTAATGAAAAACTCTAGCCCTAGCGGGGTTCGAAACACCAGCATGAAGATTAAGAGTATTAGGAAATATTTCTGTATTATTCACTAATACGATAACGAATATCAGCAGTAGCTGTTTGTAGTGGCTTTAAGAGCTGCGTAGGAAAGTAGACATCTCACGAGACTGAGAATCGGGCGAGATGTCAAATTTTCCTACGCAGCGAGCAGCAAAATACATATTTTTCCTTTTATTATTTACCTATAATTTTTCAAGACACAAGAAGTCAGGTTATTCGTACAAGTTTTAATCAGTGTATCAAGTATCAAGTTTTGTCAAGAAATCAAAACCCCTCACCGCGTGGGTTCGAATCCCGGCAGGGTCATTCGGATTTTCATGTGAGGAAGCCATCCAGCTGGCTTGCGGTAGGTCGGTGTTTCTACCCGGATGCCTTCGTGCATTCGGGATATTCCTCCACCTGTAATTAGCTGGACATCGCTAAATGACTGAAATACTGTCGAAGCGACGGTAAACTCAAATAGTCACGCCAAGGCAAGCCAAATCAAGAAATCAAATACTTATCAATGACGGATGAAATTACTACAGGCTTGCATGATTAGGTATTAGGTACAACGTATCGAACATGTAAAAAGAGTACCGCCGAAAGTAGTCGGCATGATTGTGTTACGTCAGACCGTAATACCACAGTTGGAACCATAAGTGTCACTGTCATAAGCAAACTCTACACAGTGATCTCCCTTGCAAGCAAAAACTGTAAGGGGAGGTAGCTACTGCGGCGGAGTTTGTGTCATACATTGTGCCCGCAAAATAAACCGCTACGCTATCTTATCTGTGCACTTTCGCTCAAAGAATCATGGGAAATGAACTACTTTCAACATGGCCGCTCCCATCGCAAAATGTCGGAACTTCTATGAAAGGATGATTTATTTTTGCTGCTTATGCCTAGCCCGGACATGGATAAGTGTAAATAGCGAAAGAAATGATAGAGTGTACACGAAATACCCTTATGGTTAAAGTTAGTTTGAAATTTGTCTTGATTATGATATTTAAACATGGCTTCAAGTTCAGCTACAACTGAACCACCAATTGTGACACCTGTAAAAGTGACAAAATGCTGCTTGACATGCAACAAAAGTTCTGTTGGTCACATTCGCAACCTGAGGAACGTTGCTATGAAATCAATATATGGTGGCATTTTCGGGTGCTTTGATTTCGATGAGTCTCAAACAAACGAAAAACTACTCATATGCGATTCATGTATCAACACAGTGAGAAAAGTGATCGAAATGCGAGAAGTGATCAAAATGAAAACCATGCAATTTAGTGGGCAACAGGAAACCCAGAAAAGGTTAATTTTACATTCAGTTTCTCCTGCGGCCAAAAAACT
The DNA here is from genome assembly GCA_021229015.1 of Solen grandis. Taxonomy (NCBI): domain Eukaryota; kingdom Metazoa; phylum Mollusca; class Bivalvia; order Adapedonta; family Solenidae; genus Solen; species Solen grandis. The sequence goes on from CM037782.1 coordinate 64,993,990, forward strand.
GAAAGACATTACAAATGTAAATCCAGTCAGTAAATCCTCTAGGAAGAAATTGTTTGTGCCTAGCAGTAAAACACAGGAAGTGGATGTTACTGCAAGTAAGCCAAATACCGATCATCAGTATATTTCATCAACTAAACAGAATTTAACAGTAAGAGAAATTTACCATGCACATCACCATAAGATAATGCAGAAAATTGATATTGAAGAGGAACATATGGCTGTCATCACTAATGCTGGGTCACTACCTGTGGACATTTTTTTAAAGAAAATCATGGAGATTGAAGCAATTAATGACAGACTCTGGCAATTATTTCTTCTCAGAGTATCATCTGAGTTGGATGAATTGTGTAGAAAAAACAAGCCAAGCGTTTTGAGAAGCAAAGTCACTGAACTGGATCCTGGAACCTTTATAAGGGAAATTCTACAAGAAATACACAGACGTTGTCCAAGAGTTCTTGACTTTCTTCTCACAATGTGTACTCCATTACACCTGGAACTACCAGATGACTGTCAAGCTATTGCCACAATTTATGCAATTGCAATGTACATGAGGAATCCACAGTTGATTGGATTTCAAAAATTGGTTGGCACAGCTTGTGTGAGATACAACTCAGGAAATGGGGTAGGTAATCTTCATAACCTTATTGCATGTCCCCCCATCCTTTTTTTTTTTACTCTTCAAATAAACTAAAGGTATTCTTTTGAACTGGGATTGCCCATATAAAGTTCAGAGTTAAAAGTTAAGATATGAAATATGACTGAAACCACTTGTTTGACATTTGTAATACATGTAGCAGTATGACCAGTTCAAGCTGTGTTCAGCAGAGGATACAAAATGAAATCTAATCCACTTTCAATCACCCTTGCCATCTTTATTTTTCTTAGGTCTAACTCATTGCTTGTTTACAACAGTCAATGTATGCCCAAAGACAACAATAAAAAAATTAATTTCAAAACATTGAATGCAAGCTACAATAAATATCTAAGCATTTTTTTTACTCATTTATTTCAGTTACTTGGCTTCCTTCACAGCTTTGGTATATGTATACTGAGAAAGGAAAACTACCAATGTTGGATGAATTGGGTAAAATCAATGGATTTGGCGTATCCAGTGCAGTGCGAAATGGTTGTACCATGAAGATAACTGTGGACAATATTGATGGTAGAATCAAGGCTTATCAGGTATTCTTTTTAAGCTTATAAAAAACCATGCATTGGTTAAAAATAAATATAAAATAAATTAATTAAAAACAGTAAATTGACATCATTGTATCTAATTTGTAATCGCTTGCTTAACTCTCATACTTATGTAGTGAGTTTTATTTTCATTGCCACACATTTTAAAAGAATTTAAGTCTTATTTTCTGTCTATACTCAGTTATTTTTTTTAAGAAAATCAATAATGGCCTTCCTGCTGGCTGACCCTTTGACAATTTCTTAATCATTGTCTTTCTATGTTGGCCTTCCATCTTAAACTACATCCCAATTGTTAGAATGACTGAGATGCTGCCTGTGGGACTTTTTATCCTTCTAAAATAAAGCTGTCATGCATTTATATAATTATTTTGTATAAAAATAGAAAAATCTTATTTTGATAATCTGTTTATTTTTTATTTATTTATTTATTTTTTTTACTATTTTAGGTGCGTCTTGGAAGTGGTAATAGGGATTTCCACTACACACATTGGTCTGTTTTAATTGACCGTGTAATGCCAAATAGACCAGGCTCATCTCCATGTACAGCCAGGATTGTCAACATTGATGGACCAGATCCAAGCATTTTCTTTGTGTCGAAGGAAGAACAGGCATCCCTGAGGTAGCAAAATGGAATCAAATGTAAATAAATTGAGACTATTTTTAGTTCATACAGCATTTGCACCTGGTAAACATAAAAGCATTTTGTAGAGAAATCAAGTTGCGATTTCTTTTTCCTTTGATTCAAATTATAGATATGTTTGCAGTGCCTAATCTTCTTGAATGTGAAAAGAGACACTTTTATCAGTTGGTATGTTATTTTTATCCATAATGGCCAGATTCCTTTATTTCAATAAATGATTAGACACAGATATACAGTAACTTTATATTGGAAGACTAAAACATGTGATATTTTTGTATTCCCCCCCCCCCCCCCTTCCAATGGTTCACTTTAGGTGTTTAATCTAAAGACAAAAATGACTGAGAGAGATGTGGTTTACAATAGCATCATTCACTGAATCATTTCTTTTTCTATCAGGCTAAGTTATACCTGGTTAATTGAGAGAATCTTGGTTGAGGAAATACCAGCCATGACCATGTTCAACATACCTGCAATAATGGAACATAGGTACAGAAACATTGTGGACCGACCATCCCAAGTATTCCCAATGTTTGTAAGTATTCCAATATACTAAATCACTGAGGAATGATGACAAATGAGTCTGCTGATTGAATATTTCAACAATTTTCAAATATCATTCTGATATGGCAAGAATGAATAGATGTTTTATCATCATTCTACAGTCAGCTCTCTTTACAACAACTGTATTTATTTCAGTTATTTTTGCTGATGTACAGAATATGAGCATAGAAAGATAATGCAATTAAGTTCTCAAGACTTCTACTGTTATAAAGAAAATGCTGTCATAATCAGTGCTATTGTAAAGAGATTTACCTGTATTCTATTAAATGTAATTACGAAATTCTCATATATCATATTAGCTTCAATTTGAAAGACAAACCATAATGTACTAAATGAAAATAATGTGTATATCTGGTATGAAAGGCAATTTTTCATGGCTTCCAATATAACCCTAAGCTTCACTTTTTTAATTGTATTTTGAAAATTTCTATTTATATTTTCACACACACTGGATAGTAGCTTTAAAAAATATATCCCTTAAAGCTCCTGGGAGACTAGGAGTTCATGGGACCTCGCATGCTACCACTGAACCATGTCTGATTTTTTCTGAACTTAAATAACACAAAAAGCTATCCACAGTCAAATTTCTTTGAATATGAAATAATTATCAGTTATTTTTTATGTAAATACATTATAACCATCAGGTGAATCATGAAAGATCCAAAGTCATTGCCAAACTGTGTCCAGATTATGCAAACATGCTGGAGACTTTAAGATCTTTTTATGTATCTGCTGGGAGAGGTACCTGTTTAAAAAAATATTTTTTAGAAAAATCTTAAGTTTCAAATGTAAATGCACTGTATTGATGAGATTGAAAATGCATTTCTTCTAGTGTTTTTTCTCCAAACAAATCATGCATTGATACTTGAAAAAAAAATAACTGAGACTTGATTATCCAAAAAATAAAAACATTGAAAACAGTGCATATTACATTATATTTTATTTAGTTTAGCATGTTGTTCAATGGTATTTTATGTTGGCTTAATGGCTTTTCTGGCATTGGATAATGCAGGAAATTGCCGTAATTAATATTTTTAGCTTATTTTTGTTTGCTTCTAATACTTTTCTCGCCACTGCATCAGTAAGTAACTGATGCCTTTGCACATTTTAAGGTTGTTATTGCTCTATATCAGTAGTAACTGATAAGCACCTTTCCATTTATCTAGCTGGACTGGACTGTGTCAGGCAATTTTTTTTATATCTAAGTCATCATATGAGGATCCAGCAGTTTCTCTTGGTGGGAGAGGTATTTTGACGGGGATATATTGTTCTATTTTCACCAAAAACTCTGATAACCTGTCTGGATCAACACATGATCACTATTGTTTGTGGGCAGACCATACTGGAAATCCTGAATTTTGGTAACAATTTTAAAGCAAGAGGTATACAGAGTTCTTTCAGCTCAATTTTATTGACTGTGTGTGTGTGTGTGACTGTGTGTATGTTTGTATTTAACCAACACATGTAAATGCTCCATTGATATAAAGGATTAGAGGCCAATTTTGGTCCTAGGCCACATTCATAAAGCTCCATAGGATTCTCCATAAAACCTAGATTTTCCTTACAGATTTCCAATAGTTTTACATATAACACACCTTAGGATATTTTTCAAGTTAAGGAATTATTTCCCTTAAAACTGAGGCGGATTTTTGAATATTGCCAGAGGAGTTGAATATGGTAATTATAAATACTGAATGACAGAAATTACTTTTTTTGTATGTCATGTTAATGCATTCTTAAAGAATTTATTTTACCATTGTAGTGCTGAAAGCTGTAGATGTAGAGAGATGTAAGCAATAGTGAAAATAATACTCATTCTATGTCATGTGTTCCTACAAATTTTTGAAATGTACAACATGTTATTATTAATATTTATTTATCCTGTTAAATGGATGTAGCATCTTCCATAGATTCAGGTCATGGGTTTGTTTCCCATTTGTGGCATAACAGTTATTAACATAGTTACCGTTCCTTTGCATAGAACTAAGGAAATTACGGGTAGTTCGTGTACACTTATTTATTTTACAATCAATTTGGAAAACAAGTTCTAACAACTTAAAATAACCACTCTCAACGGTTCCTGCATTGGACCAGTACTAAGCGCCCAGGAAGGTCAGTAAAGATTCTTGCCCAGGACAGGGTTTGAACCCACAACCATGGATCTGTGTTCGGATAAGTTACCTCTGGACCACGGTGTGTGTATTCTAAGAACATTTTACCCCTGTGTAAGGATAATGTGACTTGTCTTATCATGCCACATGTTTGCAGCATGTCAGCACTTTATTTGTCTCAGTAAATAAATTAATTACTGGCAGTGAGATGTGAAACCCAGTAAACAAAAAACAAACTATTTTTGATAGAATATACATGTGTATATATTTATTAAACACTAAGAAAGTATAAATATGCACAAAATAAATTTCTCAGTTTATTATCTGTCGTGGTATGTACACAGTTGAGTAAATATTGATTACTGGTATGAAGTTTGCAGCATTAATACATTTTCTAAAATTATTGTGCCAAACTGATATCAACTATCATATTATTAATTTTAAATAATTGTAATGGTTGCACTTGTGAACAAAAGCTGTTCTGGGGAATTGTATTAGGCATTTGAATTGAGGTACATGTAGCTTTCATTCATATATTGAAAATCTCTTATTACATCAGTGCTATGTATCTATTCATAGTAGACTGTTATTCAGCAGTGACTGCCAAAACAGGTTTGACTGTACATGTTTATGTTATCAATCTCGTTATTTCTGCTTTATTATAGACTATTCCAAGTTGGTGCATTACCAATAGATAACAATTATATTAAAGGCATTCCACATTCATAGTAAATATTGAAATATAAGGCAATAGAATATGCATATAAAACTTCTTCACACTGAAATTCAGGCAGCCAAGACATGGTGTATGAGCAAATGTTTTTAGCAGTCTGTATGAATTGATTTTAATTATTTTGAGTAGTATGAAGACTTTTGTATATCATAAAATAAGAAATTTATAAACACAGACTGTACATGTTTTTTATACTGGAATTAGACAGTAAAATTTTCTATTTATTTTTAGGAGAGGAATTTGAAAATACTGTGACCATTCCTCTAGGTGGTGACCAGTTGACCAGAACTACATTCGAGTCAGCTCGTCAATTGGAGCTGGTACTCACTCAAGGTCTGAACGGTTTGACCAATTCACAACAGTGGTGGAGGAAATGTTTCATGTGCAACAAGACCTGCTAGAGGTAATAAATGACTTAATGTTAAATATTGTGACACATGCCTTTATAGGGTAATGGTGTTCTTCCTCCCCTTTACCTAGATTAGTGTCAAAATCTTGCCTGATTACACTTGCTTTTTTTGCTTATCACAAACGTCACAACATGCTGATGAATCAGATCTGTCACTTGGTTTGTATCCAAAGTACTCCAACATAACTTCTCTCATGCACTTCGAGTCATTCTTGCAGTACTGAATTATGTTCTTCTCAATGCCAGGTCGATTGCTTCGAATGTCTGAACCATTATAATACAGAATGGATCTGCTTGGTAAACCATCACGCCCTGCTCTACCTGTCTCTTGGAAAAACTTTTCAATTGATGTTGGTGGTTTGTAATGAATAACACAACGAATGTTGGGGGCATTCAATCCCATTCCAAGAGCTACAGTTGCAAAAACGATTCTTATCCTAGATTTTTCCTTGCACAGCTCTGAAACTATAAACTTTTTCATTCTGTCGGTATAATTCTGATGATATTGTGCAAATAATCTATTTTCTGGTATTTGTTCACCAATGTATTGGTTTTGTCCCATTTCTTTTTCAAAAAATGCATATGCATAGCTAATTACATGCGTGTCTGTATACATTATTGTAATAGGAAAACTGAGTTTTTTGTTTAGGAGTTCATTTAACATTGGCGGGAGAATTTCGTCCAAATGTTCCTGAGTACCTGTAGGTGGTCTTATACATTTACTGTATTTGATGTTGAATCTGTCTGGATTTCTTGACACAATTTTTGGATCCTTCATCTTCAGGCTTGCTATTATCTCAACCTGAGCTTTTGGTGAGGCTGTGGCCGTAAACACTAACACTGGGATGTCTGGAAAGTGAGCCAACAATTGCTCTCCTATCTTGCTGAAGTCCTTTCGAAATTCTGAGCCCCTGTAAAATAAAAATATTAAATGTTTCAGAAAATCATCAAGAAGTATTACAGACTGAAAAGTGCAAGGATTCATGGGACTTTAGCAAACTACAGAGCCATCTTACATAGAACCAATGTGAATGGCCAAGTGAAGTCAAATGGCTATGAGTCCCACAAAGATTTTTGTTAACAGTTACCAGGTAGATATTTTTCAGTTCAGGCTAGTGCACTCAAGTTGTATTCTGGGACTAGCGTTTCATTTTGTGTGCAGAATAATGCATGGTTGTAATGTTCGTAACCTAATTTGGAAATCATAGGCCTGATTTTCAATTACAAAGCGTCTGAATAATCCTGCCTTATAGTCTATACAATAGTAAATAGTTTTCAATTTTAGCTTTTGTTTGTTTTGTTGGGTTTAAAAGTCCCACTGACAGTATTTCAGTCATTTGGAGATGATGTCTACTTAAGACAGATATAGTGCTGCCACACTGTAGTATCATGCCGTAGACATGTGGCATGATACCACACTCAGTCATGTTATTCTGACACCGGGCCAACCAGTTGTGCAACTTCCTTTATCTGCTGAGCGCCAAGCAAGGAAACTATAACACTTCCATTTTTTACGACTTTGGTAAGTCATGGCAGGGAATCGAACCCCAACCTCCCGCACCCGAGGTGGACACTCTAACCACAGGGCTGGTATTTTAGCTTTTGTGAAATAATTTTAAATAAACGTTACCAAAACGATATATGCAATGTCTGTAATGTCTTTAAATTTATGTCAGTAATGTCTTTAAATTTATGTCAGACTGCCGAAACCATAACCTTTGAAAATATGTAAATCAACCATCCTTTTCACTTTAGGGGCCTTATCATTGAACTGGCTTGTGAAACCTTTGGGTTGAATAACAAGATGGAACTGCTAGATCAGCTACCACAAAACTTTAAAAAACATGGAGCAAAAAACGGCGACAGGAATGGCTAGATGACAAAGTTCAACCCATTGTGGACCTATTACTCTGTCCATACTCTGTTCCAAGTAATGAGGACGTTCGACTGCGCTTGATCCACAGGGATGTTCCCTATGATGTTAGTGTTCCTGCCAGACACCGTGGAGAAAGTGTTCAAATTCAGATTGACGGTAATTATCAACAAAATTTATGAATGCTGCGAGATTACATAGCCTTTGAAAGACACAAGTAATCTGTTGAAATTATTTTTAGTCTTGCAACTTGTCTGATCCCAAGTTGAGTATTTAAGCAATTTAACTGTTAATAATATTATGAGAGCTATGTGTAAAGTGGGGTGTTGGGAGATTCAGAACTTCAATCTGTCTCCAGTGGCCAAGTGATCAGAGTGTAAGCCTGGGGAAGCAGGAGGTTGCTGGTTCAGTCCCCACAGTGACATACAAAGCAGGCAAGGAAATGATATGATATACCTCTCTTGATTTTCACTCAGTAGATAAGTTCCGGACCATTAAGCTGGTTTGAGTATAATGTGACGGGTGTGGTATCATGCCACATGTCTTAGTTATGATACTGCAGTCTGGCAAGATATCTGATGTAGATATAGTCTCAAAATTACTGGAATATTGTTGTTTGAGAACAACAATCAGATCATAAAACTTTAGCTGTAAATAGATTCCACTGTCTAATATTTTTATAAGAGTTTGTTCTTTACATGAAAAACTGTATTCTTTGATTATGCACATGTGTAATAATTCTTTTATTTTTTTATTTCAGGAGAGCCAATTCTTATCAAAGTTCCAGAACAAAGAGAAGGTCCTGTAGATCCAAGTGGGGACGATCTATATACATACAGTCTCAGCCTACTGAGGGCTGCTATGTACTTTACAGTGTTTCAGTATACAATCAAATCAGGTGACATAGACACAATGACAATATTATTGAAGAGGTTTATTCCTCTCTTCATTGGCTTAACATCCTATAGATCAAAGTATGCTATTGAGTGCATTAATTTTCTCACAAAAACTGAATGCGTACTATCGGAATATGAGAGTGTCCGAGTGAAACTTGGGGCCTTTGTTAATAAGAAAGGGCAAGCTGGTAAGAACAAGCCAGCTGACATGCAGCAAGAAAACAACATTAAACTGGTCAAAAATGTCATCAGGGGTCTTGGGGCAGGAAAAAGTGACAAAGCAATGGAGCGATCATCCAAAGCTGCCCCTGTTGTCAGTGAACTAATAGCAGTTATGAATAAGAAGGATGGCAAAAAAGACAAACATTCACAGAAATCATCAGCAGATGACATGGCTTTGCTTGCTACAAGAATGAGAGTCCTTCATCCATTCAAGCAAGAGGGGAGAAAATTTGCATCATTAAAGGATCTGCATGCAAATGTTCTTACAACTGTAAATAAATTCAAATTATTAGAATTTATTGTCCGTCACAGTCGTCGTGCAATCAACAGATATGTGGTTGAAGAAGAAGACGTTGACTAAAAAGTCTTGGGACCTCATAAGAATGGATGTTGTACATGTGTAGCACATTTTTAGTTTGAATTTCTTTTCAAATTCTAATATTCATATTAGAGCTGAGTACAAGGGCACACAAACTATAAAATTCATTGTCATTGCATACTGTTCCATAAGTCGCCTTTGGTTTCATATGTAGTAGAAAACAACAACCTGCTGAAATTTCTTATTTTTTATAGAATTTGTAATTGTGAATTTTTTTTACCATTTGGCTGACCTAGTGGATATATTCTTTGTATATAACATAAATCACCACACTTAGGCATTTGCATTGTGTTAATATCCCCTTCCTGAGACCAACCCTACTACCCATTTGGTCTGTATTTCACCTTTGTTGGAAAAGCTATTGACAGATGCGATAATGGCTGTACATGTATTTATTGATTATTGAAACGGAAAAAAAAATTGGGTTTCAGAACAGGGGGTCTCTGGTGCTCAGCCACCATATTTTGCTTGATGTTGTGATATGAGAAAAGTGTAAATTTTATCAAAGCAACATTTGTTAATCTCAACCGATAATATTGTTGATTTCATGTAGAGATTTTTTACACAATTATGTTAAATTATTTTATTTTAATGAATTTGGTAAATGCCATCAGCTATGATTATTCGTGGTTTTAGGTGGAATAATTATAGAATGATTATAGAATGACAATATCTATAATTTGACAAGCTCAGCATTGAACAAAAAGATTACACAAGTAAAATTCACATTAAGCAACAGAAGCATATAACAAAGTTAAGTTTGCCATCAGCTATGATTATTCGTGGTTTAAGCAGTCAAGTTAAACCCGTGTTTTATTAAAAGTCAGTTTTTAATATTACCAATTTTAATTAGCAATTTTTATGATAAACCCTTGTTTAGGGACCACCTCCATTAAGCAGTCTTGTTCTTTTGAATCATTTCTTGAAGAAGATTTTACTGCATACTTCTTTAATTCACATTTTGAATGGTTGTTAACTAGAATCATTAACAAAGTTTATCATATAATTTTTGCATGTTTTATTTTTTTATTCATAACACTCTCTTTTCAAAAATAACAAGCCAAAATAAGGTCAAAGAGTGAGAGGTCCTGGAATGATTTGCCTCTGTAACGGTGAGGGTTTAATAGTTTTCTTTACACTCACTCAGCACCCAATGGTGTCGGTTCGATTCCATGCAAGGTCATTTGGATTTACATGTTGGGAAGCCCAACAACTGGCTTGTGGTTGGTTAGTGGTTCTACTCAGATGCTATTGAGCATTTCGGGTCTTCCTCCACCTGTAATAAGCTGGATGTCGCTATATGACTGAAATACTATCCCAGCTACAAGAAACTCAAAAAACTCATCCTCTACCCTACTGAAGCTCCTATGGGTACAGTATCAAATTCACTTAAGCAGCACTGCACTTGTTTTGTGAAGATAATTGGAAGTGCAAATGGTACATTGTTATCTTCAAACAAGTTAAAACATCATAAGTTACATGTCCGTCTATGGACAGAACAATAAATACTTGGGTTATTTTTGTTGAGGTCATTTTGAACACTTGACTTGGTAAACTAGACTTTCTTTACTCAACTCGGACACTCTTCCAAGTCACCATAAAGTTTGTCCCAGTTTACATCTCTAGAACATACATCTGTTGGGGCCACTGTGGGCTAGCGGTTACAGTCATGGACTACAAGCGCCACATCGCTGTGGGTTCGAATCCTTGAAGGGACTTTGAATTTTTCATGTGAGGAAGCCTTGCAGTAGGTTGGCGGTTTCACTGTTGCCTCTGTATACTCAGGGTCTTCCTCTACCTGTAATTGAATAACTGGATGTCCCTACAGGAATGATATAGTGTTGCAGCAACAGTTAACACAACAACATACATCAGTCTGTCACATTACTTTGCTTACATACAATTCATATTTAATTATATCAAAAAAACTTTGTGTTACTGCTGAAAAACTGTATTTCTAAACACTAATTAATAATATACCTCGTGGTTTTACAAAGGTTTGATTTCCCTCAAAACTGGAGGTAATAAAGACCAAATTGGAGTAATAATTATAAATTCCCACACAAGGTCTTTAAGATCACTGATACTGTCATGAGTTTCTCCACCAAGTAAATGACTATTAAGTCAGTCCTATAGAAAGAAAGAGAGAGAGAGAAACATGCCCTTTCAAATACATACTCTGAAAAAAAAATCTGAAGTATCAGAATCTGAAAAAAGTACAATACCAGGTAAAGAAACTAAATCTGCCAAATTTACACTTACCACTCCAATATCATATGTGCCTCATCAACTGCAATGCATGATAACAGTTGTTGAGTTTCCATTCGACGGAGAATATTAGTCCCATGTTTGCTGCTAAGCAAGGCCTCTGGGTGGGCATATACTAATGGGTACTTCCCAGATACAACGTCTTCCAGAGGCACATTTAATACTCCGACCTCCGACACACACTCATCGTCACTGGTGTCAGAATCATGATCTTCGCCCTCTGGTCTGACTGTCTGGGCAGATTCTCCAGTGAAATCTAGATAGCAAGCATTTACACCAAGCTTTTGTAAAGAGTTGATTTGGTCCATCATTATGCTGTTCAGTGGCGTCAGAATCAAACACACAGAATGCATCAGATCATACCTTTCTTTCAGTACGTATGGTGCCAACTGGTAAATGAGGCTTTTTCCATAGCCAGTAGGCAATATGGCCATTGTGTCTTTTTTCTCAATAATGTTTAGTAGGCATTCCATTTGAGCATCCTTAATAGGATGCAGAAATCCCAAACTTTTAGCGACTCGTCTGACTGTATCCGCCATTGTTATTAATAAGCGAAAGTAAAAGTATAGCCGATGGGTTGCAATCTATTGTACGTGGTTTGCTTATTTGATAGATCAATTTCTGCTAGGATTTGTTTTAAAAGTTTTTCTGTATGAGATTTTGTTTGGGATTTGTCCGAACTGAATTATTTTCACGTAAATAAACAACGGATTATTTTGCTGCGTAATCTTTCGGTGTAATCAGGCGCGCATGTAGAAAAAGCCAAAATCGGCTCGGTGATGCGTCAAAGTGTAGAGGTTAGACGAGGAGCGTGACGTCACCTCTACATTGTAGAATGTGTGTCATAAGATGTAGTTCCGCTACATTTCGGACCCCATGGCCTTTCACGGAGATAACCAATGTTTCCCAATGTTTCATTAGGATACCTTGGTTATCTTGGTAGAGTTTACGTGGTCCAAGACGTAGCGGAACCATTACAGGGACTTAACCTTAATCTCTCGCGTTATAGTTGCATGTATTTGAGTCAGAAAGTAAAAGGTATGGAATGAATTAAATTTCACATACATGTTAGTATACATGTGAGTGTAGATAACTATATTCTCTCTAGATGCTGACAATCGAATTATCCCGGTCAGCCCTAGATGACATTCTGATTGACCTGACTTGAGTAAGTGTGTCTATACCTTTCTACTCTAATCGGTCTGTCCGTCCGTCTGTCTGTCCGCCTCAAGTCTAACGGCCCGTCCATTCGTACGTCCGACTATTTGTCTGTCTGTATACTTGCTATTATTTGCAGAATTTCCCGTTTTCGCCGTGGCAAGCGTACCTGTGTCATGTCAGTCAGTTGATTTCATTTAACATTTTCTCTGAAAATGTCCCGTTGAACTTTGCATAATTATCATGATAGTAAAATTTAAAAACATTGTAAATCTTTATATACCTTCAGTGCTTTCCTAATACGCTTGCTCTCTCTCTCTCTCTCTCTCTCACTCTCTCCCTCTCACAATCAATCAATAAACCTAAATATCCATTTATCTGCACTTATTTTATTGTTATATTTACAGGGGATGGCTTCTTGGTTGGAAAATCCTTCGACGGTATTTCTTTTTGATTTTTTGTATTCAAAATTACCCTATTCACATTAAGTTCAAAAATAGTTCAAAAGTTCCAACCTGAAAAAACCTAACACCGGTGTAGTCACTGTCTCACGAAACGTTTCAGCTTAACAAATACGAAGATTTTCAAGAGGAAAATAATTCAATAATTGCAACTGTCAAGGAAAAATCATAATATTTTGAAGCCACTTCATTGTAAACGTTTGTACAGCCGCCATATTGCTTTTCGACACATTTTTTTAAACCTCGTACAAATATGTCGCTTGCACAATCCTTTACAATGTAGTGACTTTAAAGTTCTAGATATTTGTAAAAGATTACCTCAATTGATCATTGTCAACTTGAGATTATTTTCATCTCAATCTTTTTGAAATCCCGATTCGACTTTTTATTGACCAGGAGAGCGGGAATGTTAAACATTTATTTATAGATTATACCCTTTCCTTTTGTTTAAAACCTTAAGAATGTAGAAATGAATAATTTAGAATTTTGGGTAGAGGAACATTTTAATTTGAGATATCTCAAGGTACGCAAATCTCATTTCGAGGAGTGAGAGCGGAACTGGGCTAAGTGCATGTATATATATGCATAAGCACTTAGCCTAGTTTCACTTTCACCCCTCGATTTGCAAACTTCATTAATTTCTTACGAAATAGCGGCATTCGCATGTACAGAAAAAACAAAACAAAAAAAACAACAACTGAATAACATTTATTAAGCTAGCGTAACGTTAGTATAAAAATAAATCGACTTAAAACATCCGCATTGTACAATTTTCTAAGCTTGATTTCAGTTATTACCCATTAAGGAAAAGCTAAGTAGAATACGGAATCCCTATGGTGGATTTCCAGTTTGTTTTTTTCTAATCTCGTAAACAGGAAACATTATAGAGGTATTACGAAATAATATGCTCTGGGTATGGTAAGAATGATCGTTTCAATATAAGATTACGAAAATGTTTATTCTTTATCAATATTGTTTCATAATTACGAAATACATTTTGTAAAAAGTAAGTGTTTCTAATGAATGAATGAATCAATAAATCAATTTATATTGTTTCTTATTATTTTTATCATGTTCATTGGCGATTTTTTGTAAACCTTTCTTTGGTTGCTGCAACAATCGTACGGACTAATTATTTAAGCTGAAACAAATGGTTAAATGCAACTAGATCTAGCCGTCATATTTTTGATTTGCTGTTTTCAAAGAAATGACATGAATTTATGTATTTTGATGACTTCTTGTTTCCTTAAAAAATCAATTTGTCAAAATTAAACCATAAAATAGAGGGCACATGTTACAGCTATTTCTTATATTGAACAAGTATCCTTTTGGGAAATGAATTTTGTCACTCAATGTATATATAGCTAAAGAAGAAATGCTCACAATCAGCAGAACTCCAAGTGGGTTGAAAGTAAACCGAAAGCGCAAGTGAAAGTAAAACAACAATCCTGTTTCCGGATAAACACCCGTATATCAAGTCACTTCCCCAAGTTTCTCTTAAACATTTATTAACTTTTGACTCATGAAAAGTTTGATTCAGTAGACAGACATACATACTTACAGACACTATTGATATTACAGATCTAGATATTGTCTTGGTCACTTTTTGTTTACAATTTTCAGATCTCTATGAAGTCAGTATTGGGGGCAAGACCTACACACGTGTGGAGCTGGACATTCTAATAGAGGAGGGGAGAAGGGCGCAAGTATATCAGATGTAGGCATCATCATCATCATCATCATCATCATCATCATCTTCTCCTTCATCATCATCATCATCATCATCATCATCATCATCATCTTCTTCTTCTTCTTCTTCTTCTTCTTCTTCTCCATCATCATCATCATCATCATCATCATCATCATCATCATCATCATCATCATCATCATCATCTTCTTCTTCTCCATCATCATCATCATCATCATCATCATCATCATCATCATCATCTTTTCTTTTTCATCATCATCATCATCATCATCATCATCATCATCATCTTCTTCTTCTTCTTCTTCTTCTTCTTCATCATCATCATCATCATCATCATCATCATCATCATCATCATCATCATCATCTTCTTCTTCTTCTCTCATCATCATCATCATCATCATCACTCATCATCCATCATCATCATCATCATCTATATATCATATCTCATCTTCTTCTTCTCTCTTTACTTGAAAATTTCCTGAAACAAGAATGGAAAAAATCTAAAAAGTTAAATATTACTAAGCAGTAAGTATTTGTCAAGTAATATCAAACCTGGTGTTGTTGTTGTTGTTTTGTTCTAGAGATGAAAACTTCCCTTCACGTCGTCGAAGAAGTGCCATAAGAGACGAGCGGTTCAGATGGACGCATAACAGAATACCTTATAAAATAGACGACACTTTCTGTGAGTATGATCATACAAGCGCTTACTTAAGGCATTGTTGTTACTGAATGTATTTTAATTGTTTCTGTGTGAAAGGACTTTAATTTGAACACAGTCGTCCAGTGGTAACGTACCCGACTACGGATCCGAATGTTGCTGGTTTGGACCCGTTGTGGCATTGAGTATCCATGGACCTCCCATGCGCAAAGTACTGTTCCAACTTAAGAACCATCGAGAAAGATTAGTTTTAGTTGTAAGAATGTGTTGTTCAATCAACGTAAAACAATGAAAGTTTAAACTGATAAAAATTAAAACAATTTATTAATCAACCGAGAATCCGGTAAGGATTTAAACTAGTCGATTATTCACTAGTGTTGCAAATGTTCGAAATGACGTTTCTAAAATTCTAAAAATTTGTCATTTTTTCAGCTGCCGAAGAAAAGCTGACAATAATGAGCTCGATGGAGCACTGGATGCTGGGCACTTGTCTTCTATTTGTCCCCGCATCTGATCAGGAGTTCAGTTACATTAAGTTCACCAAGAAGGACAGGTAGAAACTACGTCACGTTATTGGTGGTATTTTTGTTGTTTACCGTCACAGCAACAGCAAAATTTAACGATACATGAATGTTATATTGTTCAGTAATTTAAGAAATTCCGTCATTTGGATGAACACTTCTTTTCGATGGTTTAATTAATGAATGGTTCAGTGACATTAATAATCAAGTGTGTGTGTGTGTGTGTGTGTGTGTGCGCGCGCGCGCCTGACATTGTGAAGTAGAATTTGTAGTTTGAATCAGGGTCAGGGTTTGGATTAGGGTTATTGTTTGCGGGCATTGTTTGGTTTATTTCTGGGACTGGAAATATAGTTAGCTTTAATGTTGAATTACATTCCGAGGTATACCTTGGAAAATAATACCTCGCTATGATATCCTACAAACAAAAAGTCGAGGTACAAACCGCAGCAGTGATGTATGAGTCACACATCGGATAAAATGTATGCAATACATTGAGAGGTAGAAAACTCATACCTCGGTTCGTCTTTTTCAGTATTGGGGTTAGGCTAAGGGTCAGGGTTAGGGTTAAGGTTAGTTTATGTATTTTGGTTTTGGAGATGCAATAATATACAAACCATATAAGTGAGGTATGGGTTTCACATACAATACTTCTGTAAGATAGGTAGACCAAACTCTCTCTATGCGTGTATAGCTATGTCATTTCATTATGTTAGTTCCTAACTTATATTCTCCAGGTGCTACAGTCTGGTTGGAATGAATCAAGACGAGCAACTGATTGTTTTATCAGAGAGCTGCGCTAAGCAGGTGAAACACACTTGGATATTTACACATTTAAACTTAAAATGTATAACCAAATGAAACTCACTTTGTCAGTCCAGTCTGTTTTCACAAATCCACATTACACAGATCATGAGGGGTGTGTTATACTGCAGAAAGAATATCGAGATTTATTACTTTACAAAGTCCATGAGGGGTGTGTTATACTACAGAAAGCATATCAAGATTTATTACTTTACAAAGTCCATGAGAGGTGTGTTATATTACAGAAAGCATATCAAGATTTATTTCTTTACAAAGTCCATGAGAGGTGGGTGTGTTATATTACAGAAAGCATATCAAGATTTATTACTTTACAAAATCCATGAGGGGTGTGTTATACTACAGAAAGCATATCAAGATTTATTACTTTACAAAGTCCATGAGAGGTGGGTGTGTTATACTACAGAAAGCATATCAAGATTTATTTCTTTACAAAGTCCATGAGGGGTGTGTAATACTGTCGAAAGAAAACTCCATTGTTTTACATATCTTTTGATGTTCAGAACATAATATTCATGACGTAAAGAGTTTATTTCTGTAACATTTGAATATCGTACTGATGAAGAAATTTTTTTAAACGTTGACAGTTTCTGAATGGGTATTTCTGAAATAGTTCATTAAACCAGGGTCTTTAAATACACGTACCTGTATATAAAGAGACCCTGATTAAATGCAGAAAAAAAGCCAGATTATTTTGCAGCTTTTGTTTGGAGATATGACAAAAAGTTTTCATGTGTCATATAAATACATCGATCATCCGCCAACAATTCAATAACGATATATGTTGTACGGAGGCACTCATGAATTTGACGTTGCTTAACATAAAAAGCGCCTCTTCTATGAGCGAGCGTTTCTCTAATGCAACGCACATCAGGGGCGTGTTGCTAAGATAAAGTGTAATTTCGATTTCTACATGCTCTATGTTTTTTTTTTTTTTTTTTTTTTTTGGGGGGGGGGTAGGGAAAACTGTTTTCAAGATGGCATCTAACGTAGAAAACATTTATATTCTATTAAAACAAATATTATTCTGCAGGATTTAGCAGAGGATCCCTGCATTCGACTGGCACATGAACACTTACTTTTATAACTCCAAACGGAACAAACATTCAGTTTTTCCACAATAAACGAGCAATTCAGAATTATCCATTCCTAATCTGAAAACCATAAACCTTGTCGGCCATTTTTGTTTACCATGAAGCGCGAGACAGTTTTGAAGAATACCTTCCCCTGCCTCAAAAACTTATTTTTGCAACATCCGGTTAAAATTTGCATACAAATCCAGTGAAAACTTTATCGTAACTTATTGAAACTCTCTGTGTGTACATACATGTACTCGTATCGTCCTTTTTTTTTCAGAGAAGTCTCGTGATCCACGAGATAGGTCACGCGATCGGGCTTTTCCACGAGCAGTCACGATTCGATAGGGACGCCTACGTTGATATCATAGAAGAAAACATCAGGAACGAGACTCACGATGAGATTTATAATTTCGACAAGCGCAACTGGGAAGAGACATCGAACTTCTCCACACCCTACGATTATGCCAGTATTATGCATTACGGAAAATCAGTGAGAGGGCCTCTTTACTATTCTAATTATATTCATCAAATGTATCGACTGAAAACTACTTCAGTTGCTGTTACTTTCAACTCTTTACTTCCTTTTTTACTTCTTTTCATCTTGCTATACTGCTAAGTCTAGATCACGGCTACATTTACTGCTGTATTATTCAGACGAATAAATACGCTTTCTTAGGTCAAATGTCAGAGTATTACCTTTCACTTTTAAAAGTAATTGAGTATTCATAAAAATGGCCGAGTAATTTCCCATCTGTTTCTCCATCAGTTACCATTATATCTTCCTTTTATTTTCACGACTGAGTGTTCAAGATGTAACATAATCCACCGGGGGTTGTGGATTCGAACCCCGTCGGAAGCAATGGTGTTTTCAAAACCTTAGAAATGTGTTTATTTTAACAAGATCACAATTAATCCAAACAAATTTAGTTGTATACTTGATGGACGGAGAACTGTTTATCACGGGGCGGGGAATTTGGCCTGTCTGTTTGTCTGTTTGTTTGTCACAAAACGTTAACCTTGACCATAACACGGAAGTCCTTCCCATGTATATTCATCTTGATGAGCTCTACCCACCAGACTCCCACTTAGAGGTAACTGGTCAAAGGTCACCGTGACCCCCAAAAGCAAATATTAAACTTGGCCACATTATGAATGTGCTTCCATCCATAACCTCTGAAATTCACAGGTGCATGCAACTTGATGAGCTCTACCCGCCAGAACCCACTTAGAGGTCACGGGGACAAAGGTCAAGATCACCGTGACCAATAATACCAAATATTAACCTTGGGCACAGTATAAATATGCTTCCATTCAGAATCTCCAAACTTCACAAGTGTATGCCCCTGGATGAGCTCTACCCGCCAGATCCAACAAGAGGTCACGGGATCAAAGACCAAGGTCACCGTGACCCAACATAGCAAATATTAACCTTAGCCACATTAGGAACGTGTTTCAATCCATAACCTCCAAACTCAACAGGTGTATGCACCTTGATGAGCTCTACTCGCCAGTTAACCTTGGTCTTAAAATAACCTTGACCCCCCAAAGCCTAAGGCCCCCCTCGGGGGCATGGCGTTCATTCAAACGCAACACTTGTTTTCTTTATGTTTTCATGAGATGCATTTCCATGTTCAGGTGGTAACATGTCTGGCTGTAGACCGAAGGTTGTGGGTTTGAACCCCATTGGGAGCAAGGATTTTTCATGACCTTCCCAGGTGCTAAGTTCTGGTCCAACCCAGGAATCGCTGTGAGGGATTAGGATAAATTGTTAAAACTTGTTTCCCAATCGACGTAAAAAAATAAATTTAAAGTTCGGGTCATGATTTAGATCTTTAAACTACATATGTCTAATGTAATGTTTTTTGTCCGAAACATAACCTTTTTATTATTAATTAACAATTTGTATTCAAAACCCCGGGAACATTTTTCTTCTTGTGTGTGTGTGTATTTTTTGCATACTTTGCACCCCCCCCCCTCCAAGATTTAAAGCCCCAGTTCCTTTTAGCTTAGAATTTACAAGGAAAAATATATTTTTCAAAAATTCGAAATAGCAAAACCTCAAATGATGATGCTTGATTAATCTCTTAATGTTTAATGAAACCCACATAATGAAATATTTAATGAAAGAATACGGGGAATCCCTCGGAATCCGTAGTTGTTCAGACAGGGCAATGTATTGAAAAAAATTGGCGGAGCGTATTCTAAAACATACTGTTCAGTAAATTCACGGATGTCTCGGGGTACATATGGTGTTTCAGAAGTTCATGGACTTTTGTTATAGCTTGGATAAATCTTGATACAACGTAGTAGAGGAGATATGAAGAAAACCCCACGGACTTCTGAAAAACCCTTTTATGTTAAGTTTATGCTGACGCTGTTTAAGCTTAATATAGAACGAGACAGTCACAACCTGTAATTTTTCCTGTAAATTATATATGACCTTTTCTAAACAACACTATGTGTTTCAGTTTTTTACAAAAGACAAGAAAGCTGGACTTCTGACCATAATACCTAAAAATATATCATACCTTGATATCATCGGAGAAGCGACAAAAATCAGTTTTTGGGATGCTAAAATGGTGAATGACATGTATAAATGTTCCGGTAAGTTCCCCTCGCTTCCTGTCCGTGCGAATGTCTATAATGAATTTGGGATTAAGGTTAATAGGCTGTGGAATATTCACGGGTTATTTATTATATATCATAAAAAAAACACCAAAAAACAAAAAACAACAACAACAAAAAAAACAGATACTCTTTAACAGCTTATTTCATAAAAAAAGGGCAATATGCCTCTGATTATTACAAAACATGGCAAAAAAAAAAATCATATAGAGGATGTTTTGTTTGTTTTGAGTTATAGAATATTTCTCATCAAAAAGTGATACAAATTTAATTAATATCTTTACTACTGCTACTACTGATGATGATATTGATGATGATGATGGTGACAACAAAAATGACGACGATTTTACTACTGCTACTACTGATGATGATATTGATGATGATGATGGTGACAACAAATATTAAATAATCACTATATACATTCTCAAATTAAAGCCGGCTGTAAGGAGAAACAGTTTTCCCGAGGGAGGGTTCCTTGGACGGCGCTGCGAGTGTCTGTGTCCCGGCTCGGACCTGGAACCGGTTGTGCGATGTTAACATGCCAGGTACTTAACATTTCCATGTCAATATTAAAATTTGTTAGTCAAGTGTACTTAAAACAGGCTTATCATATATCAGGTAGCAAGAAAAGAAAAGACATGGAGAAAGAGATACCGTACGGAAGGGAGAGCCGAGGAAAAATGCAATTGGGGTGGGGGAGAAAAAATCACATGCTGCAAGGATGGGAGAGACAAAATAGATGACAAATCAGGAGGAAGGAGAGCTGATGACAAGATATCCTGCGAGGAAAAGAAAGAGCTAGGAAAACGCGAGTAAGGAAAATCAGCCTTCAAGGAAAGTGGAGGATGAGGCAAAAGACAGATTACAAGAAAAGATGAGACTGGGGAAGAGGGAAAGGTAATGACAGTCATGCTACACGGACGGGAGGTATTTAGTAAAATTTGAGTAGAGAAAGACACGGTGCAAGATGAGGTGTGGTGAGGAAAAAGACAGGCCGCAAGGTAAACAGTTGCAGAAGAGAAAGAACAACCATTCATGAACAAATGTGATAATTGTATATTTTTTTGTTTACGTATCTAGATACTAAAGTACGAGCTGCTGTTTCGTGTCGGATTGGCGTCGTCTTTCGTCACTTCAGGAAAAAAATAAGGGAAAGGATGGATAAAAAGTTTATTAATAAAATATTTTGCCGAACTACCTAACCTATTTTTTTTATATGTGAGCGGAAACATACATTTTTTTTGCCTTATGAAGAAGATATGTTCAATGGTTCGCGAGTCCTGTTAAATGCCGTAAAATCCCAGGCATGCGCATTAACAAGATACGAGTACTCTTTATTTTTTTAGGCCAGTGCCAGGACAGGCCTGCTGACACAGGGATGTACGATCACTACACGAGACAAGGAGAACTGTTGGACGAAACCAGGGACTTTTTTCCTGACGGGACCGAGTTATTGATCGTTCACAAGTTAGAGTTGGGTTGTGATTACCTGGAGAAGGATTGGATATACACATGCCGACACGGGAAGTGGGAGGGGAAGCTTCCACCTTGTATACCAGGTAGTGTAAAATCATTAATTTTCGTTGACATTAAATTTCGTTGATACATATATTTATGGATTCATGTTCTAGAATACTCAATGTTTTTAAATGAGCTTTTTTCGTGGGGCTTAATATTCGTGGATAAAACTCTCCACGAAATAAAAAAAAAATGCCCCACGAAAATTAATGATTTCACAGTAGTGTGACGTCAGAGCCCACTTACTTTTCTGATATATATTGTTTACATTATACACCTGACTCGAATTCCTCCAATAATACTTAGCACTAATTAATACTTAATTGGTTGAAACACATTCCAACATTCCTGTATTGGAAATGTAAACTAAACACAAGTTTTACTATATGCGAATACATATGTGTTTCAGTCGGATGTGAAATTGACTATTTATGGTACCTGAATTATAATCTCTCGGCGACCGAGGAGCAATATCTGAACGAGTCATTTATTAGATACGATGAAAAGGTAAGTATTATTAAGAGCCTCCAAGTCAATGGATGCTTTCATCTGCACTGACTGACATCTGAAGGACCATGATTATAATTCAGTGGTGTATGGATTACCTCAACTCGTCATTATGCATCAAAAATTTAAAATATTAAAAAAGGCTTTCGCCCCTGCAGCGGGCCGAAAATCTATTGTTACATACGAAGGCGATGGCTGTGGGTTCGAACAAAACAGGGTTTAGTATTTTGTATGGTCCTTACAGGCTAAAAACATCTTGGTGAAGAAGGGATAGGGCTAAGAAAAAAAATTAAATTAGCAAATCCTTATGATTGAAATAAGTTAAGACTTATAATTGTTTACTTTTCCTGCAGAAGAAGTATCGAAAACAAAATGTGTTTTCTTGGGTTTTACATGTTTTGCTTCAAAAATGGATTTCATGAACAGATGAGTATACATGTTTTGCTTCAAAAATGATTCATGTTTCTCGTATTTGGGTTCTTGAACTCCGACTAGTTTTTTTTTTTAATTCAAACCTAGGCTTCTTAAACTTCGGTTTCTCGAACCCCAATTTCTCGAATTTAAACTTTGGTTTCTCGAATTCAAAACTTCGGTTTCCTAAACTTTAGTTTTCGAAACTTCGGAATTCAATAATCTGTATTGACATTGTTCGTTTGTTTTAATTTAGCCCTACGCTTTAAATAGTAGTTCAGTTATTTGAAAACCATGTTTACCCAAGACAACTGTAATTCTGTCTCACAAGGATTTCTTTCCATGGAAAGAGGCATTATACCAAAACCAATCTATTATCATAAATCAGGACCTATCAATCCCAGAACTCTCCTATATGCAGTGCGCTAAGCAAGGGCATGCCGGAACCGATTTGGGACCACTTGTGTATGAACCAAGTTATGATTTATGATCGCCAGGCGGACTTTTTATACACTGTCGCCATTTTGGGTCAAAGGGGATGTTTCATCCTGATGTTGGAGAGATATATGTAGTGTATGAAAAAACTTTAGCCTTTTTGGTAAAATATACTGGGGTGGCGCTGGGGGTGAAGAAACGCAGGTAACCGAATGAATTTCCACCTCAGTTTTTTAGGTTTACTGATCTCCAAATATCATCCATGCCAACCTTGGTCTTAAAGGAGTCGTTCTTCTTGTCTCGCTTTTTGTGTTTTTAATTCCTTTATTAACAAAATTTGAATATCCTTTTAGTCAGCCCTCAAACCCCAAAACCGACGCAAATGCTTATCCTGTGTTTTTCCTCATCAGTGATAAAAAATCAATATAATATATTTAACTCAAAACATCAGTAACTATAAATTCACACTATTGTGCGAACATTCGACACGAAAAAACATTTACATGTACAGTCAAACCTTTCTTCAGCAGTCAGACAAGGGAACAAAGTAATATGGCCGCTTAACCAAGGTGGTCGCTAAAGAAAGTCAACCGTATAAAAGATGCTAATTAGGTGATATTAAAATGGCCGCTAAATGCTTAATACAGGTGGTCGCTTATACAGTTTTAACCGTATGTTACATTACCATGGTAACGGCTTAACCAATCAAATCCCAGTTTTCAATAAGGTCTGTTTTATGAATACATGAAGTCGTTTCTTAGTCTATTTAAGTTATATTTGGCCCCAAAGGGGTTCGGACAGATCCGCAGTCGGGTATGATACCACTGGCTCACGGCGTCCTAAATTACTCCTTATAATATATTGATTCTGACATTTTTTGGGTTATTCCTTGATCGGTTTAATACATCTGTCCTGTTTATTTTGTTCTTTTATCCGGTCTAAATTTTACAGATGCTTACTTCTTGGTTTGTCCTTCAGTATTGCGAATTGTTTTAACCTGGACCATACGGCATTCGAGTACATTCTAGCAGAAGGAGAAGTGATAGACGGTGTTGGTAATGTAAGGATTGACGAAGAAAGTGAGGAAACCATCCTTCTAGAGAATGCTGTAGTTTACTCTGGGACAATAGTGAGTAACCTCAGACATGTAGACTCTAAAGAACCCCATCGGGCCCCGTGTTCTCGGAAATACTTAAGTACGATCTCAGGCTCAAATTTGAGTATCACACTCAGATCCCCATTGAAACCAACAAGCATATTTAAAGTTTGAGTATGAAAATCATTCTTAAGTACCATTTTAATTTTCGAGAACACGGGGCCAAATGTTGTATTATCTATTTATGGAATAATAGGTTTCCACATGCAAAACATTTTTTTTCTAAATTGTTCATCGCCGCAAACAACAGAGGCAGCCTTGATACATATCATGCTTGATTAAATTCTTTTATTTTTTTACAAAATCTATCTGTCGGCCACAGAGTGTGGCCAGTACTTTGCGCTTGGAAGGTCATGACAGATTCTTACCTGAAAAAGGTGTGTACCTACAATTTTCGAATCCATGGGGTGTGTGGGGGGAGGGGGGGGGGGGGGTAACTAACATATGGATTCAAATTGGGAACTGCTTCAAATCATATGCAGCTGGTACTTCATATGTTGCTGTAATTCAACACCATTCAAGGAAATATTTAAAATTTTGTAAAAAAAGACGAAGTTTAAGAAATATGCAGTTCGTGCGAGTATACACTTAAATATTATATGACTGGGCAAATTTTTAGCTTTCACCTATGAAAAAAAAAATTCATTGACAAAAAACTGAATGGCTACATACACGTATGTGATGAATGGGCTACCTAAAGTTTCAAATTCAATCAAACAAGAAGGTCATATTTTTTCATACATGTGGTGCAATGCTGAACTCTCTTTCGGAAAGAACTTGAAATGCTGAATGACGAACTTTAGGCACTTTAGACTGTCCTTGGTCTTTTGGCCGAATTGGCCTGTACTCAGATATTTTTGCCGGAGAACAATGAAATTCAAAGACGAGTGTAAACTAGAATCGGTCAATTCGCGAGCGCTTTTATGAATCTTGTCAAAGATTGCTTGATTGCCTTTTAGAAATGTAAGGAAGTGTGGAAGTTTTGTTTTTTCGCGGCTGAAATACGATGCTAAGGCTGATGCTATATTCTGAAACATCTACATTATACTAATAAATCGTAATTCTTACTCTCCAGGTTGATCTGTCAAACAAAGTTAAAAGAATAAACAAAAATGTTCAAATAAAAACGTTCAGAAGTATCAGTTTCCTTGAGATAAGTGATTATAAGCTTATCATTTTTAATATTACGATCCGTCTTATTTTTCTCTTAGGCCAAAAAAAAAAGCAAAAAAAAGCCCCGTTTCTGTTCTCCATCCAGAAAAAAAGAGGGGTAGGTAGGTAGGGATATGTTGTTTTTCCCCCTCCGAATGATGCGAAAAAGTAAAAAAAGTAAAGGAAAGATCTTTCAAAGACGGAAATGTAAAAGAAAAAAAAAAGAAAAAAAGAAAAAGAATCACGGCTGGCCGTGAAAAAGGGTCGGTCGGGAGACCAGAAACGGAACTACATTGTATTTTTTTCCTTTTATTTGCCTTCTTGTAAAACGATTAGTATAATGATCATGTTTAAGTTGCTCAAAGATAAATTATAGAAAACAACAGGAAGACACATTTAAAACAGAAATCCTTTTCTTATATCAATATATCAGTATGTTAAAAAATTCCTGTAAAATCTTAACCTCAAGTTGGCTCAAATAAGTGTGGCCTCAACTGTACACTTTGGTGCATGCCCTGGGTCATAACGTATTTCGTGGCAGTCCTTGCAGCATTCAATTTGATGGCGGATATAGGATTTTTTTTTCTTTCTTCAGAATCGCAGTTGATAAATTCCGAAGGCCTTAGGCATTGGAAAATATATATCATACTTTATTTTTACAGATGACAGTTTTCTTGAATTATATATGTATACACAAGTATAGAAAAATGAAGCATATATTGTTAGATGGAGATTGATGCACTTGTTTGCATGATTGCATATTGAACGCATCGCGGTTATTTCGGGGCTTCTACCAAGGCTCTGTCCTTTGGTACTATCTCTTGTTATTTCTGTATTAATAAAACAACAGAATAATAAAATTTCGAGCACCTTTTTACTGACGTTTATTTCACTATTAAGAGTATTATGAAATTATATTTGAATTACAGGAAATAATTCTATTTTTTTCTAGATCACCGCTCGCTGTAACTATGACTTGATGGAAACAAACATGACTTGTGACGTCATTGACTGGGACAATGAGCCTCCGTCATGTACAGGTAATTTCTCTCCAGGGATCCAAAGATAATCTCAGAGGGGGTCCACTTTCTGCTTATATATTTTTCAAACCCCTCTGGATCAGTGATTATATAAATGAATGAGTAGTAAAATGACTTGATACGAAAACATTCTCCTCGCGGCGTACCCTCCAATTCTCCTCTACCATATACATGATAAACACAGCCTCCTTTACAGTACTCCATATACGGGCCTCAGCAATCATACAGACAGTACTTGACTCATTTCACCGCCACCTTGCAATTGGTTTCACAGTTCTGAAACGTTCAAGACATGTATACATATACTCTGTTAAAATGTTTGAATTGCATTACTCATAAAAGAGATATGAGATCGAATGAGATACATACATGTTTGGTTTTAATCGGTACCCAAAAAAATATGCATACTGCCCCCCCCCATCTTTCTCTTTTTAACTGTTTGCCCCTTTAATCTAACCGGTCTAGCACAGGACCTTTAGTCAAAAATATGATAAATAAATTCGACCTCTCTACATATTATCTAAAATAAAATATGTTGAGATCTCGATATTTTCTTGAACCATTATCGTTGTCCTGTGGTCTATGATTTAAATAAAAAGGAAACAGATACAACGGAAAATAATAAATGTATAAAAACTCGTATTGGGCCTACTATACATATATAATCTAACTACATGTACTTCCGAAAAAAAAATTTAAAAAAAGATGTCCAAGCTGGAATAGAACTCACGTCCCATTGCAGAGAAAAATACTGAGCGGGCACTCTTAACTCCACTACCGTAAGCCAGTTTTAATTATAGATCTCAACACTCTCAACTTCACTACCGTAAGCCAATGTTAATTATAGGTCTCAACACTCTCAACTTCACTACCGTAAGCCAATGTTAATTATAGGTCTCAACACTCTTAACTCCACTACCGTAAGCCAGTTTTAATTATAGATCTCAACACTCTCAACTTCATACCGTAGCCAATGTTAATTATGGTCTCAAACTCTCAACTTCACTACCGTAAGCCAATGTTAATTATAGGTCTCAACACTCTCAACTCCACTACCGTAAGCCAATGTTAATTATAGGTCTCAACACTCTCAACTCCACTACCGTAAGCCAATGTTAATTATAGGTCTCAACACTCTTAACTTCACTACCGTAAGCCAATGCTATTTTAGGTCTCAACAGCGCAGCACTACTGACCAGTACACAGTCCGACATTAACTATACCAAACGTTCTTCATATTACGGTTGCATATTCATAAGATATACTTTACACATTACTTATCCCACACACAATAATTAATCAACCATGTATAATGGCAAGATCAATGTAGAAGACATGATAAGTAGGTCATGACACGCGAAACTATTTAAAACAAACACAAATCACTTACATGTATATGATAGCCCTAAACAATCACATAGAAAAATATCGATCACTGAAAATTACTACAATCACGGCTTTACATTCG
The DNA here is from genome assembly GCA_021229015.1 of Solen grandis. Classification (NCBI taxonomy): domain Eukaryota; kingdom Metazoa; phylum Mollusca; class Bivalvia; order Adapedonta; family Solenidae; genus Solen; species Solen grandis. The sequence continues at coordinate 65,021,995 of CM037782.1, forward strand.
ACTGCAATACCAATTTGCACATGCGCTAACGGAAGTGAAATCCCATTTTAATTGGACATATTAATATATACGAGCGTATAAACACTACTTGTTAACAGTAATACATATTCAGTACTGAATACCGTCCAGAAAAAATGAAACTCATTACATTTATAACTGATATGATCAATTTTACAAATCTCACGTTATCTCGCTGTCACATGATCATACGCGTAACTTATCGGGAGCTTCTCTTGACTTGCTCTTTACTTACATCAGAGGTGCAGATCCATGTTAGGTTATTATGTCTCTAATAAAACTCAATCAAATTGGACGAAATACTCAATTATTTTCAAATTGATTTTTTTTCTCACTTAATTAATTGAGATCTGAAAAGAGTAAGATGGTTACTCAATTGAATTTGAAAAAATTATATATTACCAATTTACAAAATGTATGTTTATGGTTATACGTCATAAACAAATTGATGTTATGTGATATGCTTGATGCTCAACAAACGGAGTTTAAAGAAGAAGAAGAAGAAGAAGAAGAAGAAGAAGAAGAAGAAGAGAGAGAGAGAGAGAGAGAGAGATCTGTGATTTTATTTATATAAGTTTGGTCAATTTTTGAGACAAATGTTGATTTCTGTTTCATGGTACAAAGAACGTCGGGAATGTCCATTGATCGAGAATGCAACAGTGCAAGGATCGTTCTACGCAGGCTACACTGTTCACTGCATAGAAGGGTATGAGATGATCGATGCCTTCTCTAATCAATTTGATTGCACCTGGGATGGAAACTGGTCACCTTACGACCCAGTGTGGTCCAAGTGAGTTTCTCATGAAATTGTTGTTGTAGTTGTATTGGGGTTTACCGTCGCTGCGATAGTATTTCAATCATATAGCGCGACGTCCAGCTTATTACAGGTGGAGGAAGACCCCGAGTGCACAGAGGTACCCGGGTAGTACCACCGACCTACCGCAAGCCAGCTGGAAGGTTTCCTCACATGAAATATCGAAGTCCCTACCGGGATTCGAACCCACAGCGGTGAGGGGCTGAGAGATTTAGTCTACGACTGAAACAGCTCGGCCACGGCGGCCCCTCAAGAAATTTTAACATTATTATAGTAATTTTGATGAGTTGATATGCTATAGACAAAAAAGTTTACCAGCGTTAAGGTAAAGTCCCTGTAATAGTTCCGCTACGTCTTGGACCACTTATCCTCTACCTAAATAACCAAGGTACACTAATGAAACATTAGGAAACCTTTGTTATCTCCATAAAAGGCCATGAGGTCCGAAATGTAGCGGAACCATTACAGGGACTTTACCTTGAACAGCCCGAGTTACCCGGTTTTATAATACTTCTGACTGGATTGCAGGACCAGTGGATTAACGGGGCGCTTCTTAACCTTGTAAATGAATCCGATTCCACAGTACTCACCCACAGTGATCTCCCTTGCATCCCCACTAAGCGCCTATAATTGTAAAGGGAAGTAATTATTGTGTAGGCGTTTGAAAGCTACCCTTACCGTTATGCATTTTAGCTCATCTGAGCACAGCGTACTCATGGTGAGCTATTAGGATCACCCTGCATCCGTTGTCCGTCGTCGTGCGTCGTCAACAATTTGCTTTAAACGACATCTCCTCTGAAATCGCTAGACGGGAATTTGATTTAAACTTGGCCGGAATGATCCTTGGGTGAACCATCACAGAAGTTGATAAGAATAAAATTGATCCATGTAGAATTCAAATGTACACTTTAAAAATCATCTTCTTCAAAACTACTGGCCAGATTTCAAAATATTTTACTCTAGAATTTCCTTGGGTAAAACTCTACCAAGATTGCTAAAATTATCCCGATCCGTAAAAAAACATGGCCGCCAAGGGTGGGGCTAATTTGCCTTCTATGTATTTAGTGTAAACTTTAAAACGACATTCCTCTGAAACCGCTAGACAGAATTTGATTAAACTTGGCAGGAATGATCTTTGGGTGAGATCTTTGGTTGCTAAAATAAATTTGATACACGCAGAACTCTGTTTGCCATGGCAACGAAAAAAAAAAAGAAAAAAAAAGGAAAACTTTAATAATCATAATAATCATCTCATTCAAAACTACTGGTCAGATTTCAAAATGTTTTAGTACAGATGTTTCTTGGGTAACCCTCTTCCAAGATTGCTAAAATTATTCCAATCCATTAAAAAAAACATGGCCGCCAGGGCAGGGCTAAATGTCTTATATGTAAAAGTGAAAACTTTAAATACATCTCCTCTGAAACCATTGGACAGAAATTGATTAAACTTTGCAGGAATGACCTTGGGTAAACCATTACAAAAGTTGCTAAAATAAACTTGATCTATGTAGAACTCTGGTTTGCCATGGCAGCAGAAAGAAATGAATAACGAAACTTTAAAAATCATCTCCTTCAAAACTACTGGTCAGATTTCAAAATGTTTTTAGTACAGAATCTTGTTCCTTGAGTAACCCTATACGCAGGTAATCCAGGGCTTCTTTGGTTTCTTGTTTTTAAAAATAGCTTTTTAGACAGGAAAAAAAGAAGAGAAAAACAACAACAACAACAAAACAGTTGCTGTACTAAATTTTGTGTACAATTAATCCTTTGTAAAGCATTTCTTTCCAGAAAAGTGCGTACTATTGGATGACTACACTAGTTCCTTCCTGTACAACTTAATGGGCGTGTCCTTGTCAAGGCGCTCGATCATTCAGCACGGGGGGAAACCGTGCATGTCAAGTGTACTGGGTCGAGGATGTCGCCCTACTCTTCCATCACGTGCCAGTTCGGCAAATGGTCCACCACGGACGGGTTTCTTCCGACCTGCAAAGAAGGTAGATCTTTCCGTAGTTAAGAGTTTAAACTCAGCTGACCTCAGTGATTCGGTTCAATAAAATGCTTCTAAATTCTCCTATTGTTAAGGTAAGTCAGCCCTTCCTCAGTAACCCGTAAAAGTCCATAACGTTAGCGTTTGCTTGCTTCCCTGTTGCATCGTAGAGTATAGAGTACAAGTAGGGAACCAAAACCATTACGATTGCAAGCGTTATGGTTCACTGAACGCAGCTGTAGGGTTCAGGCGTAAATGCGCATGCGTCCGTAGACGCGTAAAGTGCACTCGTTCATGATGACGAAGTCATAACTTCCTCCGCCATTTACATATATCAATCCACATTTGCTGCTGTAAGCTAGTACTATCATATACATATCAAAACTAGTTCAAAGACACCGCGCCTTTTGAAGAACGAATTAGATCAATAATTTCAGAATATTTTAGTAACAAGTATTCAGCGGGTTAAACGTCTACTTTACATGTCATTTTGCCAAATATACCCAGCTTAAAGACGTTTGGTTCAGAGATTTTTAAAATGTGCTCTAAAAGGTCCCTGTAAATCGGTCTTATTTCGATTATTGTATGTCTTTAAATATATTCATCTATTAAATCTGAAAAAAGTCATTAATTTATGGGGATTTGATTGACGAAGAACTAGTATTATCAAATTATTCGTCGCGACGTTCCATGGTGTACAAGTGTTATACGAAAATATGTGTTTCCCACTCGATCAAGTCATCATGTATACACGTCCTGATCGTTTCCATTTTTTTTTCTTTTTGTAGTGACCTGCGGGCCACCACCTCTCGAGAACGTGAAATATAGGCCAGTACAGGACCAGTACATGTACCAGTCTTTTGTACTCCCACAAAGATGCCACAATAAAGCTGACGAGTTTGAAGGTGCCGGAATATTACGTGTGGGAGCGATGGGAAGTGGTCTGGGTCAGCAAGATGTATACCATGTGAGTTCTTGTATTTACTACTGAAGCAGATCACAGGTGACATTAACTAATAATTTGATTTTAACTATATGTGTGCATTGCCTCTATCACTACCCATCTACAGGAGCATGGTCACCCAGAGTAACCATCCGTGGATGTGAAAAATGTACAGGCAATAGCATCACGAACGGCATTGAACCTATATTTAGAATTATATAACCTACGTTTAAAATTTCTTTTTTGTATGTGCCGTCACATGACCGATCGCATTTATTCTGTGCGCATGCGCTAATTTCACAGGCTGAATTTCGAACTGGGGCAAGTTGCATACACAAGTAGTTTCAATAAGTTTCGATGTACTTTTCACTGAATTTGTATGCAACCGGATGTTACCAAAATAACTTTCGTGACAGAGGAAGGTACTCTTCAAAGGTGCCTCGCGAAGTAACATGGTAAACAAATATGGCTGACAAGGTTTTGGAGTTTCATAATCGAAATGGATATTACTTAAATGCTCATTAAATGTGACATTAAATGTTTTGCTTGTCGTTTCTGTTTAGATTTATAAAAATAGTGTTCATATGCCATTTAAATGCACT
>CM037782.1:65026458-65044471 GCA_021229015.1 Solen grandis
CTTAAACATAATAACAACAAAAACAGTTAAATATGATCAAAATATATAATGAGCATTGTATACTGAATGAATTGTTAAAAAAATTTGATATCTATTGTTTCTTGACCTTTCTAGGATATGCTGACCTTTACACTTGAGGGCCTAAATGACCTATGGGTGGAGGTTGAAGGTCACTCAGTGCTGAGGCAGAGTGGATACAGCAACTGGACACCACACTGACCAAGATTGAAGATGACCGTATGGACATGGTATGGTGATCAGCAGTGTGAAAGTGTCTGATTATGTTACAGAAATTTTTACATTTGCTAATGTATTCCATCTTTTGTTAAATGTTATCAAGACATTTGAAGTGCATATTTCTTTAAGCTCTTTTTGAGACGCAAATATTAAAATGTGAATTATGGTGCTAAGCTAGATCAGGTTTTAAACCGGTAACCCTCACTTACATGCAAGTTACAGGGCATGTACTGATACTGACTGAGCCACTAGTCTGCTCACACAAAGCTCTCACGGATATGGTTTAAAATATAAGCCACTACATTTAATCTCAATGGCATTTTTTTAAATGGATAAGAAATACTGCATCTGCAAAACATATTGATTTACCAGTAATTCCAGTTTTATAAGTAAATTGTATGCTTGAAAACAAAATGCTGTAGGAAGATAAATGTTTACAATTGTCTCTTGATTAACTTCGTGATAGCATTCATGAATCTACAAGAAAAAAAATAAAAGTTTAAGATTATCATCATAAAAAAAAATATTGGAAGGCACCATTTAATTATACCCTGCTTCACAGAAGTAGGGGCTATATACAAATCACCCATGTCACTATCACATCACGACACGACACTGGATAGCCTGATGCCTGGATAGCACAGTGGTAAAGCACCTCACTTCTCACCAGTGCGTCCTGGGTTCAATTCCTGGTCCGTATGTGAGAGGGTACAGTGGTCGCCCGTCCAGACACATGGGTTTTCTCTGGGCTCTCCAGTTTCCTGTCACAAAATTGACCACAAATGTCGCCACCAGAGTTTTAGAGAGTGATTAATATAAGTTGTGAGAACTTGTTTCATAATCAATGTAAAATAAATAAAGTTTATACTTTTAAATATCTTACACTCATATTACATGAAGACAAGGCGGGATGCACAGTTATTTATCATTGTTAGTGATAGTTCTAGTTTATGAGTGTTATGTGTATTAATTGTGTTACAGATTAAGGCAGTATTTAAGGACTATGCCAAGATGCTGGAGAAGATAGCCCATGTTCTGGCTCCGGATCTCTTCCGCTTCATGGACAAGGAATCACAGGTCAGCCATTGTTTGAGATATCAGTCCAAGGAATTTAATTCATCATAGAATTATAAGATTATATTTTGATCATCAGCCACCATCAGAGTAAAGGAAGAAAATGTAATACTGCAAAATCAATAATTTCCATGGAGGACACATTTTCGTTGATATCATTGATCACTTATATACAAATATGAACCCCAACAAAATCTGTTCATTTGTCAGACTTCATGTTATCTGGAACAAAAATCCACAAATGGATATACCCATGATATTTCCTTTTGACATTATAACAAAATTTATTGTCAATAATGAATAATGCTTTTACAGTAGAATACTCATGACGTATAAACAGAAATATTTTATTTGACACAGGTTAATCATAAATTTATCTATAAAAGCAGGCATAAACAAAAACCAAAAAATTAAAAAAAATTGAAAAATTAAAAATAAAAAATCTCCCTGTCTTTTTTTAATATTTTATTTCCATCGTGTAAGACAAGGAGCAGTTTTAGAATGTTGAAAGACAAGGGATGGTTCCTAAACTGTCAATCAAGTCTGTTTACATTAACCGGCTTATCCAACCAGTATAAGTGCAAAGCTTGTGATGAAAGGCTGACCTACGATACTCAAAAGAGCATGTGCTTTTTGTTAGCTTGTCTGTTTCAAAGAAAAAGTCGAGCTGTTATGATCGCTGGGTCGTTGTTGTTGTTGTTGTTATCATCATTGTGGTCGTCTTACTCAAACACTTTTACAGACGAGCATTGGCATATGCTTGCGGTGCTCTTGTTTGTGGTTCTGTTTGTGAGCATTTGTCCCAGGCAGGAATTGAAATTGTCAAAATATCAATTAAAAATTTGGAACCATCCTATCACCAGCCTCATCAAATCTTAGCCAAGAAGAAATGGGAAAAAAGTTACAGATTACATTGTTTGGTTTTTATTGTAGCTCATCAATCAGACAGTGTTGAGTAACCGGAGAGCGTACGGAGATCTTTACGTGAGACTCATGTCGATGGACATCGAGCGGGAAAAGGCGCAACACACAGGCCTGGAAACGAAGAGTAGAGGACTGGAAAATGCTGAAAACAGAACTGGCGATACAAAAGTTCAGGTGGGTGGGGTTAATTTATTTTCAAGCTTAATTATCATTTTGTGTTATAAGTTAATTTTTAACTTACAAGCAGAAAATGCAGTCAAAACAAGTGAAATTTTATCATTTCACTTTAACATAATATCAATTTTTAAAATCAGTGAAATATCAAATATTATTTCACTTGAAAAGTAGTTAAATGATCAGATTATATTTTTTTACCAATATTATTGAATCACTCACTATTTTTTTCTTATATTTTCTTTTCGTTACAGAGAGTTCATGCACCAGGACAAGATAGTGGCTCCCCCTGGTGCCAGCAAGGTACTCCAGTTTATGCTGAAGGAACAAGAAGTCCTTAGTCACAAGCGGTTGGAACTCATCAATCAACTTAGGTGAGAAAAAAAAAACAACACATTATTCAAAAAAAGCTACACATTGTGTACTAGAATTTACCAGACTATCTGGTGTAAAGGATAATATGATGGTCAAATGGGTATTGTTAAAACTACCAAAAAGTTATTTATGTAAATAAATAAAGGTGATAAATACTTAGGAAAAATACGACATGCACTGGTCACTTTTAAAACCAAATAATAGGGTAAATGACCATATATACAGTGCAGCTCCATTACAATGCTATATTTGGGCAGGCCTAGATGCCTGTTATATTGGATAGCATTAAATGTAAGAAACAAATCACAAACTAAAGATTTGGAGTCTATCTTAGACAGTATATTGGCTTTCATGTTGAAATGGTCCACATGATAATGGATCTAGACTGTAAATGCTTTGCTGTAAAGTCCAACATTAGAAAATGTTATTGTGTTAGATGTGAAGATGATGTGTGTATTGTGTATGTTACAGGGACCTTCAACCACCCTCCTCTACCAAGACTTCGGTCTACCACTGGAACAAGGGAGTCCAGGATGTGTCTCAGGAGATAGGTAATGGCTGTTTTTTGTGATGATGATGATTATGATGATGATGATGATGATGATGATGATGATAACAATGATGATGACAATGATGATGGTGGTAATTATTGTGATTTTGATGATGATGGCATTGATAGTGATGGTGATGATGATGATGATATGATTGGTGACATGGTATGATGAGGAATGATGATGTGTGAAATAGGTGATATGAGATTTAAGTTTCAATGTTTTTCTTAAAACCAATATTTTAAGAAGTAACCCTACATATTGGGCTGAATCTCTGAAAAAACTTCTTGAAAAAGGTATTCTGAGCATGGTACTTGTCTGAGTTATTTAACATCTTTTATGGCTCTTTTGTTCAAGGTTATGATCCTATTTGGCAAGCATGTAAACTTTCTTTATTTTCTACTTTAGACTCAACTAACCAACTACACCTGGGCTACCTCCACAAGGAGTATGAGGGCACCTGCCAGGAATGTCTTGACCAGATTGACACCATCAAGGTAGAGTGACCTCCCTTGGATTTTCTTTCTTTCTTTATTCCATATTTTTGTAATGTCCAAGTTGTCGTTTAACCCACAATAGTTTGTTACTTTCACCATTGTTAAGCTAATAGCCTCTCCCCTTTCTTAGGCTAATATACTGTCCCACAGAACGACAACTCCTACATTACTAAAAGAGGGAATAGGAATATTTTGATCAGATTGACAACATCAAGGTAGAGTGACCTCCCTTGGATTTTCTTTCTTAGGTTTTATAAGAATATCTTAAGGCAGAGTGGTGGCTCAGTGGTAATGCAATGGTTAAGGGGACTTCGCTTGTATCGGTGCTATACACCGGGCATGTTAAAGAACCAGGGGTCTATTTGAAACAAGCTAGGGTAGAGCACCCGGATTCATTGTATCTGCACCTGTTTCTGTGTGGAGGTCTACCTGTCTAGAGGTGCTAAGGGAGGGCAACCCTGACAGAAAAAGTCCAAGATAACTGAATCCAAAGGTGCCTTAAAGGTGTTTTCTGTCAAAAAATGCAGCACCATGCACAAAACACCAGAGCGTGAATGCAAACAACAACATAAGAATATCTTGACCAGATTTTTTTTCTCATTTCATTATACAGAAATATATGGGTACACTGTCCCTGCCTGTCCCATTTTACAACAAATTAAATATCTTTATGACTCCCCCCCCCCCCCCACACACACACACACTTTCACAGAACTTGGGTAATATAGGAATCACGCTTGCCACGTCCCGTCCTACACTCACATTACATGAAGACAAGCTTGGATACACCATTAGTGATTGTTTTAGATTGCCAAGTCTATGTAACAGAAATATTCATCACCTTAAGGGATAGCACTGGTTTGATTCCTTCTTCTCTATCCTCATTCTTTCTTTCTTTCTTTGATGATGACTGAGGCTTTCATCACCTTCAGTGGCATCTCTAGTTTATCAAGAGAATTTACAACCCATTAATCGTTTACTTCATATAGACTCAAATTGAAACATCGACACACAGAGCAAACCCAGATCAGACAGCACATACAGGAGCTGTCTCATCAGGGTCTCCTCTGTTTGCTCATACAATATTTTAGCTTAAATTCCATACAGTCTTCAGAGCAAACAAAATCCATTGTTTCATATACCATTTAAAGTTCAGTTAATTAATATTCATCATATAGATTTGTACATGAATATTCATGAAGTAAAGGGCTAAGCATATTGCAGTTATCTCAGTAATGAGCTCAGCAATAAATACAAATGCCATTGGGGTGTATTACATCAATGAAAAAATATCAACAAACCAAATGTTTTTTTAATATTTCATTTTCTGGTATTACAGAAAGAACTTGTGGATTCGGGCATTTGCTCAGAATCACGGGCCAAGACAGTGGTGGAGGAGTTTATGATCCCATTGGTTGGTGAACGGCAGCGTATATACGAGGAAAACTTGGAGACAATGGAGGTATGAATCTGCTGGTTACCATAGAAACATTAAGAAAAGTGTTGTCATGGGAAACAAACCTGCAATTTTACTTTTTAGTTTTGATACACTACTGTATTACTTAATGTTAATGTTAGCAACTATATGTTGTAAGCAACACTTTGTCCACTTTAAACAACATGTTTGTCTCTCTCCTCTTTTCTCTAGCTGTTAGCAATCATGTTTTTTTTTGTTTTGTTTTTTTTTTTATTGTTTTTTTTTAAGCAATGTATAGAGGATATTTGTTTGTTTTGAGTGGATATGGGTTATATCTCAACGAGTAGTGATACAATGTCATATATAATATATAATGTGAAAATTATATCACTTTGTGATGAGATATAACCCATATCCACTCAAAACAAACAAATTTTCTTTTTATTTTACTAACAGCTGTTACATTTCCTTTTTAAGTTAAAAAGTAATCCTGGCAGATCTATATCATCACACTGTGGGATATGGATTTTATCTCACTGATAGAACACAGTATATCATCAGTAAGCATAAAATAAATTTTTTATTTAAACCTTTGCCTGCAACCACATGCTAATGATTTTAGCAATCATATGTCTGTTATAAAGAACCATATTTCTTTTGTTTGCAATCATATGTCCATGTCAGCAATCATCAGGGTTTTCTTTTATTTACTTTCAAATAGAACCCAAGTGACCCCTTCATATTGATTTAATACAAATTTTATTTTTTGGAACCTATGTGTTGTTGGTGTCATTAAAAAATTTTATTGAATTTTTTGTGTTGAATGATAAAGAGGAAATTCATAGCAAGAATTCTTGACAGATTTTCTTTCCAGTAAAATTTCTATAAAATGCCAATATTGTTCACATATGCAATTTTTCCCTCCAAAAATACTTAAGACACTTTTGAACATTTTGAGTGTTTTTCAGTTAAATCTAGAAGAAATATAGATTTTGTAACTTGAAATATATTTTTGTTCCTTCAGAAAAATCTAGAAGAGACCAACAACAAAACGTCAGAAGCGCTGAAATCGCTGTTCAAGTATGCCCAGGGTGCAGCGCATGTGTGGGACGTGCATGAGATTGGTCTTGCCCGCCAGGAGAGGGCACTGCAGGAGAAACTGGAGCAGTGTCGTCAGCAGCATGATAATCAGAATCAGGTAGGAGCTTGCCTATTATGTACAGGTGCAGGTCATTACTAGGTGCTATACTGGAGATGCCTCACACAGTTCATAGGATGTCTTACAAATCTGAATTCTTGACCTTATATATACTCATTTTTACACATTGGCAGACAGAGCAGATCCAGATCAGTCACCTCCTGTAAGAGTCTGTCTGATCAGGGTCTCCTCTATTTTCTCATACAAGAGTTTAGCTCAGATTATACACAGGCCCCATTGTTGTACCAGTTCAGTAAATTGATATTCTTCAGGTCATAAACTTGTAATGAATATTCATGAAGTAAATTGATATTCTTCAGGTCATAAACTTGTAATGAATATTCATGAAGTAAATTGATAATTTCAGGTCGTAAACTTGTAATGAATATTTATGAAGTCAAGGGGTTAAGTCTATTTATTTAATTCAGATGATATATATTATCACTATTACTAATATTAATTTCTGTGACCAATTCAGATAATGAATTTATTACATTTTCTTTTTGTGTCACCTGCTGTAAGCAGAGATGACACATACGGATTACTTTTCCATCCTCTGTCCGTCTCTTTCTGTCTCACTTTTTTGTCAAGCTTCCAGAGAAAACTCTTGTTTAAAAACTAATCTAACTCTCCAGACTGTTTTTGAATTGTTTTCAGGACAAAGAAGCTCACCTGGACATTATAATGGACAGAATGCGACAGGACGCGACCGAGAAGAACCTCAAGGACAGCCTTACAAAGTCCCTGGAGATGTTGGAGAAAATCAGACATGCGTAAGTTTTGCATTGATTACACCCCGACAAATTAGTGTTTAAATTCTAGTGCAGTATACTAAATTCAGTCTGCTGGTCATTCAGTTGGTCGGTCGGTTGGCCAGCCGGTTGGTCAGTCTGTTCGTCGGTTCAAATGATTGTGGCACAAACTACTTCTTCAGCTTTGGAGATATTTCAGTGAAACTTGGCCTTGTGATCACTATAATGGGTAGTTTTAAATGTGGTATCGTGGGCTTGCTTATGAATAGTTACAGCTCTTTGAAATTTCTCTTCACATATTTTATATATTGAGTAGTTTATGGGGCAAATGACTTCTTAATGGAAATATTTCAATTATTTTTGAAAGATTTTTTTTTACAAGGTTTCTTTTGTGTCAGAGCAGTATGAGGGTTTTTAATCACCTTCAGTGATAGTTCTAGTTTTCTTCTTATACTGTATTTCAGCTTATGCATACCTCATAAAAAGTCAAAAATTGTGTATTGATATATTTCTTTTAATTAGCAATGAGGTGTCTTGGCATTAATTAATGACTAAATGATACAGATACACCTGCATAATTGGCCACCTGTACTAAGAAGCCAACCTGTATTAAGCAGACCATTTTATTTTTCCCCTGACAATAAGTCTGGCTTTGTCTGATCAGGGCCTTTTTTCCAGTTTTGAAGAAGGCGCCCTAGCCCATTTTGTGGGGATTTTTTTACCATGTAGATCAGTTATCATTAAAAAAACTCCATAAACAGGCTTAAGATTATATATATACAGTGGAACCTCGGAATACTGAACCCCCTTGGGACCAGGTGAAAAGTTCGGTTTTCTGAGGTGTTCGGTTTTGTGGGGTTTCTTTCAAATATGAGTACAGTGTACATATACAGTGTTGCAGTGTATTAATTTACTCACTCACTATCTCCATCACTCACTCAATCACTCACTCACTTAGTTTTTGTGTTCATTGTATTTGTTTCATTTTATTATTACTGTATAAATATTTTTAGTAATCTTAAAAGAATAAACAAATAAACATAAATTTCCACTTTCATTTATTTCAACACATTATTCATTTTTTACCTTTATTATTTTTAGCTCACCTGAGCACAACGTGCTCATGGTGAGCTTTTGTGATCGCCTTTTGTCCGTCGTCCGTGCGTGCGTGCGTGCATGCGTGCGTGCGTGCTTCCGTCGTCAACAATTTGCTTTAAACAACATCTCCTCATGATCCGCTGAAGGGATTTTGACCAAACTTCACAGGAATCATCCTTATGATGCCCTCTATCAAAGTTGTACAAATTATTCAGATTGGTTAAAAAAGTAGGTCACAGGAGCTAAAAATAGATTTTAAAAATGCAAACTTTGAAAATCTTCTTCTGCAAAACTGCAAGGCCTAGAGCTTAGATATTTGGTATGTAGCATCATCTTATGGGCCATTACCAAGATTGTACAAATCATAGCCCTACGGTGATAAATGACCCCGCACCAGGGGTCACTTGTTTTACATAGAGTTATATAGGAAAATCTTTAAAAATCTTCTTCTATGAATCCATAAGGCCTAGAGCTTAGATATTTGGTATGTAGCATCATCTTATGGCCATTACCAAGATTGTCAAATCATAGCCCTAGGTGATAAATGCCCCCGCAAGGGTCACTTGTTTACATAGATTATATAGGAAAATTTAAAAATCTTCTTCTATGAATCCATAAGGCCTAGAGCTTAGATATTTGGTATGTAGCATCATCTTATGGTCCATTACCAAGATTGTTCAAATCATAGCCAAACGGTGATAAATGCCCCCGCAATAGGGGTCACTTGTTTTACATAGAGTTATATAGGAAAATGTTTAAAAATCTTCTTCTATGAATCCATAAGGCCTAGAGATTAGATATTTGGTATGTAGCATCATCTAATGGTTCATTACCAAGATTGTTCAAATCATAGCCCTACGGTGATAAATGCCCCCGCACCAGGGGTCACTTGTTTTACATAGAGTTATATAGGAAAATCTTTAAAAATCTTCTTCTATGAATCCATAAGGCCTAGAGATTAGATATTTGGTATGAAGCATCATCTTATGGTTCATTACCAAGATTGTACAAATCATGACCCTATGGTGATAAATGCCCCCGCACCATGGGTCACTTGTTTTACATAGAGTTATATAGGAAAAACTTTAAAAATCTTCTTTTATGAATCCATTAGGCCTAGAGCTTAGATATTTGGTATGTAGCATCATCTTATGGTTCATTACCAAGATTGTACAAATCATAGCCCTACGGTGATAAATGACCCCACACCAGGGGTCACTTGTTTTACATAGAGTTATATAGGAAAATCTTTAAAAATCTTCTTCTATGAATCCATTAGGCCTAGAGCTTAGATATTTGGTATGTAGCATCATCTTATGGGCCATTACCAAGATTGTACAAATCATAGCCCTACGGTGATAAATGCCCCCGCACCAGGGGTCACTTGTTTTACATAGAGTTATATAGGAAAATCTTTAAAAATCTTCTTCTATGAATCCATTAGGCCTAGAGCTAAGATTTTTGGTATGTGGTAGCATCTAATGGTTCATTACAAAGATTTTCAAAGTCTTTGCCCTACGGTGATAAATGAACCTGCACCCAAGACTTCTCTGAAACCATAAGGCCCATTGCTTAGATATTTGGTGTGTAGTATTGTCAGGGGTAAAATGTTTTAGATTAAGTTATATCAGAATCCTTGTCTCTTTAAAAACCTTGACATCAGTTGAAGCAATGTTACTCAGGTGAGCGATTCAGGGCCATCATGGCCCTCTTGTTTTAAATAAAACAATACATATATACATGAACAGGGGTACATTAAAAGCACAAACAAAGAACCTAAACAATTACAATACATGTACAGTACTGAACAAATTCTAATTAACACATTTAACTTCATTTACGTAATTAAATTCCGCCAGCGAAACCGTTGAGACCAAATGATGTCCATCATTAAAGGATTTAACCTTTTATTATCGTCGTTTCTAATTATCGCACCTCGTTTTCACTTTCCTATTGATTACAGTAAACCCTTACAATAAAACATACCGTCCAAAACAGAATTGTGTTAACATGTTTGAAATTTGCCCTTTGTTACGGCACGTGCGAGGTTATTCTGCTGACACCTTAGTGTAGCTTGTATACACAAATTACTGACAGTACACAATGTGCCATTTTATACCAGTTTGACACGCTGGACACTCGATTAGTCTATACGTGTGAACGTGTGAACAACTTTCAGCAGTTCGGTTTTGTGGGGTAATTTTATGTAGTTTAAGTGCATTTTGGGACAGGATAATCGTTCGGATTTCGGAATTCCGAGGTTCCAGTATTCTGGGACTTTAAAAACATGAAAATAAGAAGGAAAAAAAATCGGGACCAGCATGATCGTTCGGTATTCCGGGAATTCTGGTATTCTGGGGGTCCGGTTATCCGAGGTTTCACTGTTTATATTGTTTGCTGTTAGAAATGAAATAAGTAATATATAGGCCTTAGTGCAGATGTCACAGAACATTGCTCTAGATAGTCTTCATGTGTAACTTAATTTTCCATGCTCTCTTAAAATGGAGTTAACATCGCCGACTTTGATTGAGGGGTTGGCATATTGACTGAATATTTTTTTAATTACTCTTAAAACACTTAAATGAGATTGGGAAAGATGACTTGATCAAGAAAATACCGTATCGTAGTCAATAATTTAGTTTGACTAGATCGTAAATCAGAGCTGTAACAACTTAACTAACGACTGTCTTTTGATTCTACCAGCAATTAAATAATAATATCTGAGGATATCTTTCATTAACTATTATATATAGTGATTTTATGCCCCTTTCCACCCCTCCCTTTCGTGCCAAATTGTTATACCTGAATTTCACAGATTGAAGTCAGGCCATATAGAAATTATTAGCTTTTTCTTGTCCTGTTGTCGTGTCCCTTTGTGTCACTTCTTGTTTTACAAAAGGTTGATTATTTTGTATAAAAAACTTTGAGAAACAAAATTGTAACTGTGCACATATTTACAGCATAAGTTCCATTGCCAATGATGTCCTATGTATCTCTTTAAAGTTTTTTTTAAGAGTTACACCCCATTTCTAAGCAGAAAATTAGTGTATCTTACTATTTTTTTATTGTTCAGTTATTGATAGCTCTAGTTTAATTAGGTTTTGTTTGGTTATTTCCAGGTATGAGATATTCCATAAGGATCAGAATAGCATTGTGAAGCAGTACCCTGACATGGTGAAAAGTGAGCTGAAAAATTTCGATGAGGCACTCTGTCGACTCTTCCAGGTGGATAGAAAGAACCCAGTAAGTCCACTTGAATAATCTCCCTTGATTTAAGTTTTATCTCCATACAGCAGTTACTTCCCTTATGATACAATAATCTCTACCGCCCAGCAAAACTCTTTGTGATGTTTGAAAATATAAGTTTGTGCTTAAATAATGAACCAAGTTTTTTGTGAAAATTATATGTTTTTTCCCTCCTTGGTGGTAGAGTTCTTTTCTACCTTGTAAGTGGAGACTGCAGGGGAAATTGACGTTATAGTTAATTTGGATTATCCCCCTTTGTAAATGTGTTATACCTGCATTATCTCCCTTTAGGTTTTAGTATCCCAATAGCCATCAATTCCATCAAATGAATGCATATAACATCACAATATAAGCTAACAATGGAAATTAAAGGGGCAAATCAACAAGTTATATAGGCACATAAATTATTTTGATTACCCCCCTTTATTTTGTTTTCATGAGTTATCTCCCCTGAAACAAAAAAATTGTGACTTTCTCCATTTTCTTACAGTGAAGTTTAGATTTCTTTACATAATTTGAAATAGATCATAGACGGCATCTTTCTGACATTGAATTCAGTTTTTTTTTACAGAAATTATATATTTTTTTTAGGCTTTAATGTTTACTTAAATATGATTATCTCTCCTGAATTTAAAAAACTTAAAAAAACTCTCGGTGAAACATTTTTGTTTTGAATGTCTTCAAAGTTTCATAAAAAAATTACCATCCAGTGGCAAGATATATGGAATATATGGTTATGAGGTACTAATACTTTAAGCAATGTGTTTTACTTGCATTATTATCCTTGGTTAATTTGCTATTCTGTAATAATCTTTCTTGGTGCTATTCTTGAAATATGTTTGCATTGTCTCCCTTTTCCTTTAATTGGGTTATATCATTCTGCAGATACAAAAGATGTATGTCTCTAGAAAGAGAGAGATTTTATTTAAAGGTTTACAAATTTTACTCCTGATTCCCTTAAGATTCAGCTTTATCTGGCAAGAAAATTGATATCTTTGACACCAAAATATGTTTTAACCCTTTCCCTCATAGAGGACACCATGAAAAGACCTATGTGAACAGCATAAAACCAGATCAGCCTGCGAGTAACTCGCAGGCTGATCAGGTTTTATGCTGTTCGCTGCTCCTCAGTGGTCTGGAAATGAAGATTTTGTAATTAAATTTGGCAAGGTTTAACTGTGGTTTTCTGCAGATCAGGCTTTATGTGGTACCTATTGAGTACGTCAAAATGAGTCTATATGAGGGAAAGGGTTAAATTCACAAATTTAGCATCTTTCACAGTTGCTATATTTAGAAGAAATTATAACCAAGGTTACTAAATTCATCACATTTTAGTTGTGTGTTATCACATATTAATGCATTTTGAAATAGTTTTGTAATAAAATCTCTATATAAATTTTGACCTACATTATGGATTTTCATATAAATCTGTAGTAAGCAGCCAGTCAGGAGAAAAAGAGGTGGTCACTTAGCTCAGGTGATTGCTATGTAGAGGTCAAATTTTTTAATGAAAATGCTTAAAGCTGCTTAAACCAGATTAACTGCTTAGTACAGATGGTCCCTGATTCAGGTTAATATACAGTTAACCCGTGGTTAAAACCTGCTGGTGCCTGGATAGCATAATAATAATGCACTTCACACATTGTTTCTTACCAATGTGCCTGGGTTCAATGTCTGGTCATGAGAGTATATATTTGTCGCCTGACAAGTGAGTTTTCGCCAGGTTATTCCAGTTTTTCATCCACAAAAGTGACCTTAATTACCTCCACCAGAGCCATCAGAAGTGATTTGTACACGTTGTTAGAACTTGTTTTGCAATCAGTGTAAAATAATTAAACATTCCTGTTGTAATGGTGACCTGTTTAAAGCAGCCAATTTTGTAGTTCCAGGAAAAGACATTTTCATACATGTTAAGCCTCCATTTAATGACCACCTGCTCCTAGCAGTCACTTGTTCTTGTTCCCTTGACTGGCCTCTTAACACAGGTTTGTCTCTTTATAAAGAGTAAATATATACTATTAAGTCATTAATTTTCATTAGCATTGAATTTGGTGGAATCTGTCATGAAGTCAATTCCCTCGGTACATATTATTATATTTGTGGATTCATCTTCTAGAAAACGTGAGGCCTAATTATTACCGGTAAACAGTTTTTGCGGGGATTGATATTTGTGGATGAAATTGTCCACGAAATGGATGAAAATTAGCCCCAAATGAAAATTAATGATTCTACAGTATACAGTAGAACCTCATTAAACCAAAGTCCTTGGGACCAAGCTGAAAACTTCAAAAAAATGATTATTCGGATTAAAAATCTGATGCAAATTTCGGTTTGTGCACGTGCATGTCTGTGTTTTCATTACCAGTGCATATCATGGAAAATGTTATGCCATAAAAATCAGCTATTAGGACTACATGTATACTATTTGCAAGTTATGAAAAATAATAAAATTATTTCATGCTTCTGATTAACATAATGACATTTACTGTATTTTTACCGTCGATCTACAGCTTCAAGTAGCGTCACATGCTGGTGACGAACGCGATTATATTGAATGTACTCAAGATCTGACACCTGGGTTTATTGGCTGGCACTTGCATATTATGCAACCTGTCTGACATCGATTAGCGTTAATCAACATTTCTGGTCAGTCACATTGACCAACCTAATCTCGAAAAGAGGACTTGCCTGAGCCATAACTCCAGGTGATGCCGCAAATAAACTTGGTTACTGACCCGATTACGATTAATCACCAAAATTTATGAAAACTGACTTCGAAATAGCTAAAAAATCAAAATAGCAAAATTCGAATTTAACATTTTATTTTTAGTTAAAATAACAAGGGAAGAAATCAGGACAGAAAATAAACTTTGAAATGGCGAGGAACTCGGTTTAATGATGTTTGGTATGGCGAGGTTCTACTGTATACTGCAAAAGCATTAATATTCATGGGGCACTAATTTTCACTGATTTTGTGCAGGGTTTTATCCATGAAATTTAACCCCAATGAAAATTGATAATTAGAGTTTCAGTTTCCTAGAACATCAATCATCAAATATATATACCCATGGAATTTTTTTTGTACATATGCAGCGAAATTTAATGTCAGCAAATTATTATGATTTTGCAATATATAAAGTGATGGTGCTGATAGTCAAATAACATGGTACATATATAATCAAAGAAAAAAATACTTTTTATTTGTATTATGTAGGCTGATCAAACAGACCAGAAACCAGAACAAAAGGTGCCCTATTATCATGTGTAAAGGGTTTAGATAACTTGTAATATTTATGTGGTATCTGGTACTCGGTTCGTGGTTTTTGATAATGTTCTTACAGGTTTGGGGATGGAAAATAATTATGCTTATCTGTAATTTTCATGCACATATAATTTCTCTAAATTAAACAGATATGTCCTCCAGTTTCTTGAATACCTGAAGTTCAAAATTAGTCATATTCAAATCCATATTGAATGAATTGTTTGTGCTCTGAGTTTGAGTTTGAGAGTTATGATTAAGATAATCCATCCATCATTAGATAGTGATCATGGTCCATCAAGTGATCATGGAATATTATAGGAAATGCAAGCCTTTATAGACTTTGAGCAAAAAAGCCTTTAACTCCAAGTCAGTGGTTACTTGCATTTACACTGAAGTCTTTTTATGCATTTGAAGGACCATGGTTTTTAATTTAATGATGGATGGATTACTTTAAGATCATTTCTTATTTTTGAGAACACTTTTTCTAAATTTTCTATGATCTTATTTTTTTTTTCAAATGTATAATTATTGGGAAATTATGACTTATATAATAACAAATATGAAAAAAAGATGATGGTACCACAAACATGTATTTATTTCTTCCTTTGGCAGAAATATTTATTTGGAAAACCTTCATTTTAAAGGTTTCCCTCACTTTGTGTTTCCCTCACAAAGAGTTACCCCATTCTGTGTGTGTAAAAAAAAATGTAATATGAATTAATAAACAGTTGTCATTGGGAATTGTTACTAACATTTTGACACTTTATGCTCAAACCAACTAGTTGGATAAAATTGAGGAATCAAATGATGTGGAGGAAGATCAACAGGAAGACAACGTTGAAGAGGAAGTGGGGGTTGAAGGTGACGGGGTAAGGCTGAGTATTGTAGAGTGCATGTTGTTATTCATGCCATTACCCCTCCCATCTGCTAATGGAACCATCCAGTTCTAATAAGAGTTACT
Organism: Solen grandis; assembly: GCA_021229015.1. NCBI lineage: Eukaryota > Metazoa > Mollusca > Bivalvia > Adapedonta > Solenidae > Solen > Solen grandis. The sequence goes on from CM037782.1 coordinate 65,042,225, forward strand.
TCCCTTTCATTTGCTAATGGAAACATCCAGTTTTACTAAGAGATACTTTTTTTTTGTTTGCTAAGATCTAGTAAGAGTTATTGCCCTTTATTTGCTTATGAAACCATCACGTTCAAAGACAGGAATTACTTTTTTACAGTTTAAAAAATATGAGCTCTAATTACAAACAATTCAGATCAGTGACTTTTTATTAATACAGATAAAAAGTATATATAATTAATTACTAAGTAATATCTCTCAGAATTTTTGTTATTTTCAAATGGAAAATAGTATACTGAAATATAATATACATTATTTTATTTTGATAATATTTGGAAAAAAATAAAATAAAAATAAGCTTACATTAAATAATAACATTAGATCCAGAATAGCTAAGGCTATGATTAGATTCTGAAAGGTGAATCTGGAAAAAGATTTCTTTTATTCTTCCTTTTTTTTTCTGTTAATCTGGTAGTGAATCAGAGATTTAGATGTTTTAGTGGTTTTAATTTTGAGCCTCTAGTGCTCGGAATGAACTCCCAGTTTTTCCTGTAGAGAATTTTGCTGCATGATAGTGGATAGCTACCTTGAAAGATGGTCCCAGAGTTTATTTTGAACCCAGAATGGATGACTTTGTGTTGGAGTCCCACTTGGGGAAGGGGAGATTTTTTCATGACCTTCCCAAATGCAACCAATCTCCAGGAACTGTTATGATAGTTAAACATAATTTTTTTAGAGCTTGTCATACGATTTTACGAATTCAGTTTATAACAATAATAATAATGAAAATAAAATGACAGAGTTTGTTTTTCAGTCTTCATTTCATTATAAAATGATTTATCTTTGTAAGATAATATGAGGGTTTTCATAAGCATGCATTAAATGATAACATTTTAATATTTCATATCATATAACACACACTACTAATTTGTTTGTTTTTATAATACTTGACTAAGTTGCAGCCATTTTTGTTGAATTTAACCTTTTTCCCAAATTCACTGATACCTTACTAGACAAAATGATTTAAAAAAAAATATTTTAAAAGAATTGATGAAAAATTCTGTATGAGTTTTCCTTTTTTTTTTTTTATAATTTTACACATGCAATATTAACATGGCTGATAACTCTTTTAAAACTTACACAATTGTATAATGATAGAGTTACATCCCCTTCTTTATAAAAGTTTCACTTGAGTAGTAGTGTGGCATTTTTAACTGTGAACTAGATAAGAGAAATATTTTCATAGAATATCAACACTTTTTCAGTAAACAGGTTTCAAAAATGTACGCAAATGGAAAGAACACATACTGTCATTTATAGTAAATTTGTCCTTAATCCTTGTGGATCAAAGAAGACAGATAGGTCTTCAATATAAAACGTTTATATTTCAAAAACTTATGGTTGATTTTTTTATCCCTCACGTTGAATATTAAAAAGCAGATATTTCTCAGTTATTGCTGAATGCCTGAGAATAAGTATGGAGCATTTGTTCTTGAAGGCACCATGGTCAAATGGTAACTTACATACCTGTGGATCCAAAGTTTATAGCTTTGATCCCCATTGGTGCAAGAACCTTTTATGACCTTCACAAGTGCAAAATCAGATCATCAATATAGATTAGTATAAATTGTAAGAACTTGTTTCCCAACAGACGTAAAAGAAAATACCTTTAATCTTAATCTTGACATAATTTTATAACATTCAGGAAGAAAGTATACTAAAAAATTAAACATTTTTTCTAGCAAAACAGCAAAACCTTAAGGTCTTCTCTGAGAGCTAGTATAGACAAAGTCACAGAGTCCCCTGAAGAGGATGCCACTGAAAGAGGACCTGTAAGATTTGCAATTAGCCCTGATGAGGAATGGAAGATCACCATAATTTCTGAGCCCTACAAGCTACTTCATGAGCTGTCTGACGTTCAGAGTTCATTTGATGATGCTGGCAGTAACTTTGAGATGGATTCTCAAGTTGATGATGCTGATGTTGAGAGTAATGCAGAAGATAATGATTTTGAAGATGGAGATGCAGAAGACGATGTTAATGCCAAACAACATGCTTGTGAAGTTGATGAAGATGAAGTTGATGAAGAAGAATTTGATGAAAAAACTGCTGTGTCTGAAAATGTTGATAAAGATTCTGAGTCCAAGGTTGAAGACTCTGATAAAGTCAACAAAACAGAAGATCAGTATCCTCTTGCTGAAGATGGTCATAATGAAACAAATGAATCACCAGTTGAATTAGCCATGAATGCCTTTGATGAAGCTAAGA
>CM037782.1:65044571-65094571 GCA_021229015.1 Solen grandis
CATGTAACCAAAGTTTCCAAACTGAATCTTTATGAAGCAATTCCTTGGATAATCATTTTGCAAAACATGCCTGAAATTATCATCATAATGTATTTGTGTCAGTTTACCACCCCCCCCCCCCCCCCCCCCCCTTCCTTCCCACTGGCATAGGCTGAATAACACCAGATGGCGTCCCCCTGATTTTACGATTACGCTAACACTCCCTGACTCAATATTTAACACTACAATGATACATTTGTCTCCCCTAATTCTAGACCTCAGACTATCAATTTTTTTCACCCTTGCATTCTTAGCACTGAAAACAAAGCTCAGAAATTTAAAAGTAATTCTGGACTCTTAATGAAATACCACGCAATCTATATTTAATTAAGATCTTCAATACTAATTAGGATCAGTTCGACACTGAAGAAACAACTGCTAAGGAGGGCATAATACGCTTCAAATCTAATAATTGCGACTATCTAAAATCACACGTGTTTCTAATTTCCTATCTCTCTCTCTTACTCTTCACTGAGGAAAACCACAAACAGACAGAGACTGATATATTATTATCTACAAGCAAACCCCTCTCTTTGTCTTTCAGGGTCTGACATCATCCAGTACTGACCTAAATAGGGGAGAGAAATACTTTTGTAAGGCTTTTCCCTCCTTTACTTCTCCTGGTTTTCTTTCTCTATTTTTCTCTGAAAATATTTCCTTCTTTTTCTCTGAAATCTACCTATAATCTATTCCTAAATCATTTTTTCAATTTTTCAACAATCCAAGATTATGATGGAGCACCAATTTCTGTTGACTTTGTAGTGTGTGTATCATCCACAAAAATTAACCTTCATGAAAATCATTCATTTAACAGACCTTGTGTTTTCTAAAATATGTATCCACAAAATTTGATAAACATACCCTCAAAATTTTCTTTAGTGCATAAACAACAAAAATTTATATCAACAAATAATAACGATTTTACATGATTTTATCATTTTAATTACTCTGTGTTTTCAAGACATTTACCCAAACATTGGCCATTAATCTTCTTAGTCTTATTAACCCTTTCCCTCATATAGACTCATTTTGACGCACTCAATAGGTACCACATAAAGCCTGATCTGCAGAAAGCCAAACTCAAACCTTACCAAATTTAATTGTAAAATCCTCATTTCCAGACCACTGAGGAGCAGCAAACAGCATAAAACCTGATCAGCCTGCGACTTACTCGCAGGCTGATCTGGTTTTATGCTGTTCGCATAGGTCTTTTCATGGTTTCCTCTATGAGGGAAAGGGTTAAACCAAACATTTCATGCCCATCATGAGATGCAGCAATGCCTTTCACCAAACTAACTGACCCTCATAATGACCCCTGCATGTACTATCAAGTTAGATGAGACCCAGCATTTAGCTGATGAGCCTTTTTTCCACACCATTTATTTCCTCCATACATGACATCCAAAGTGATGGCTCCTCAAACATTCTGACCCAATTCTGTTTTACCACAGAAATTCTGGAAGAAGTTATTCAGGTTGTAAACAAGAAGAAGTATGAACAAATAGAATACCTGTGCATTTCTACAAAGACATTCTGATTTGCTTTCATATATGTTAAAATAATAAACACCAAGAGAATGAAGACCTGGACGTTAAGCATGTATTTCTGTAGAATTTATTTTGATTATTTCCTATTTTCAATGCAATTCAATCAAGACCAAATTAAACGGAACAAAGAGATGGGACTTAATACACAAGAATAATTAATTCCTAGAAATCCACAAAAAATAATTCAATTAATAATTAATCAAAGGATGAAATATATTTGTGGTTTCCTTCCTTGGCTCCTCTCTTGGAAAACAATTACTGATGATAAAAAATTAATATATTGACAATATACTTAATCACCAAAGATTATATAAATACCTAAACAAACATTGCATACTTAGAATCAGATACTATATTCTTTTAATGGGGAAAACACACAAATCTAAAATTAATCCATTAAGGTAATCCATCCATCATTGAATTGTGATCATGGTCCATCAAGTAATCATGCAATGTTATAGTAAGTGCAAGACTTTGAGCAAATGAGCATGTAACTCTCAATTCAATGGATGCTTGCATCCACACTGAAGTCTTTTTGAGCATTTAAAGGACCATGATTATGATTCAATGATGAATAAATTACCATACGGCAAATACAGAAATTGTTTTTTAACCTATAGTGACCCCATTAATTATGGTTGGCAAACCAACAAACATTTTAAATGTCACTATCTACCATGTAATAATACATCAAAAAATGGCCAAACCAAACAACAAAGCTACTCTTGGTGTAGCACAAAGACACGCTTATCAAGGCAATCTCAAAGAAACAAGCAAACAACTAGTTTCTCAGGCCCTTCAAAACATCCATGAAAGGCAAGGATCATGTCCGAATCAACCATTAGCATAATCTTTATCAACCAAAGAAAAGATACTTAAAGAAGTAAATCAGTTCATTACAACAAATCTACTTCAGACAAAAGAAACCATATTGTATTAACACATTTTTTAGGTCTTTATTAAATTATATGCAAAAATAAAAAAGACCAACAGACAACATACAATGCATCTAGACCAGTCAGATTATAGAGGCAGATGACTGTAAATCTAGGAAATGGGTCCTTAAAAATGGTGGTCTAAATAGTAAGATGGTCTTTATAGAAGGTTTTGATGTGGAGATCTCAAAAATAAGGTGATCCTAATTATACTGAAGTTGCCTTTACATGAGGTTTTACTATAGTAAAGAGACCTAATATATTGAGGTGATCTATACATGAGGTTTAACTATAGTAGAGGGTCCTAATATATTGAGGTGGTCTTTACATGAGGTTTAACTATAGTAGTGGGTCCTAATATATTGAGGTGGTCTTTACATGAGGTTTAACTAATAAGGTGATCCTAATTATACTGAAGTTGCCTTTACATGAGGTTTAACTATAGTAGAGGGTCCTAATATATTGAGGTGATCTTTACATGAGGTTTAACTATAGTAGAGGGTCCTAATATATTGAGGTGATCTTTACATGAGGTTTAACTATAGTAGAGGGTCCTAATATATTGAGATGATCTATACATGAGGTTTTACTATAGTAGAGGGTCCTAATATATTGAGGTGATCTATACATGAGGTTTTACTATAGTAGAGGGTCCTAATATATTGAGGTGGTCTATACATGAGGTTTAACTATAGTAGAGGGTCCTAATATAATGAGGTGGTCTATACATGAGGTTTAACTATAGTAGAGGGTCCTAATATATTGAGATGATCTATACATGAGGTTTAACTATAGTAGAGGGTCCTAATATATTGAGGTGATCTATACATGAGGTTTAACTATAGTAGAGGGTCCTAATATATTGAGGTGATCTTTACATGAGGTTTAACTATAGTAGAGGGTCCTAATATAATGAGGTGATCTATACATGAGGTTTAACTATAGTAGAGGGTCCTAATATATTGAGGTGATCTATACATGAGGTTTAACTATAGTAGAGGGTCCTAATATATTGAGATGATCTATACATGAGGTTTTACTATAGTAGAGGGTCCTAATATATTGAGGTGATCTATACATGAGGTTTAACTATAGTAGAGGGTCCTAATATATTGAGGTGATCTTTACATGAGGTTTAACTATAGTAGAGGGTCCTAATATATTGAGGTGATCTTTACATGAGGTTTAACTATAGTAGAGGGTCCTAATATAATGAGGTGATCTTTACATGAGGTTTTACTATAGTAGAGGGTCCTAATATATTGAGGTGATCTATACATGAGGTTTAACTATAGTAGAGGGTCCTAATATATTGAGGTGATCTTTACATGAGGTTTAACTATAGTAGAGGGTCCTAATATATTGGGGTGGTCTATACATGAGGTTTAACTATAGTAGAGGGTCCTAATATATTGAGGTGATCTTTACATGAGGTTTAACTATAGTAGAGGGTCCTAATATATTGAGGTGGTCTTTACATGAGGTTTAACTATAGTAGAGGGTCCTAATATAATGAGGTGATCTTTACATGAGGTTTAACTATAGTAGAGGGTCCTAATATATTGGGGTGGTCTTTACATGAGGTTTAACTATAGTAGAGGGTCCTAATATATTGAGGTGATCTTTACATGAGGTTTAACTATAGTAGAGGGTCCTAATATATTGAGGTGATCTTTACATGAGGTTTAACTATAGTAGAGGGTCCTAATATATTGAGGTGATCTATACATGAGGTTTAACTATAGTAGAGGGTCCTAATATATTAAGGTGATCTTTACATGAGGTTTAACTAGAGTAGAGGGTCCTAATATATTGAGGTGGTCTTTACTGTCAATAGAGAGATGGTCCTAATACTGAGGTGGTCTTTATAAGTTTTACTGTCAATAGAGAGATGGGCCTAATATGCAGATATTTTAATAATGTGAAGATCCTTAGACTGAGGGTCTTTATATAGACAAATGTTTCACTGTCAAGGTCTTAACTGTAAGGTGGTCTTTATTCAAAGGTAGTCTAAATATGGATCTTCCTAAGGTGGTCACAATATTCAGGTTGTCCTTGTAATGAAGTAGTCTTATATGAGGTCTACAACATGTCAGCAACAATTTAATTTAGTTATAAACTTATTTATTTTATGTTGTTCCTGCAACGCATACTAATCCCTCTTGACTGCTCCTGGATTGGACCAGTACTTTTCAATTATCCTTACCACCCCACGGGGTTCAAACCCACAACCTTCGGATCCACAGTGCGGTATTTCTTGTTTTATCAATCATCAAAATTTCACCATGGGTTACAGGAAACAAATCTTGTCCCAACATTTTAAACTCCTAAATTTCACAAATTAGCAGAGAACTTTAATTTGTTTTCACAAAAATAACTGAGGCTGCCAAAACAAAAGAAAAGAAAAATGTTAGAAATACAGGGTCAAAAAACAATCACATGGCCGCATAAAAAAAACAATATAAACAACAATAAAAAACATGATAAACAATCCAATAGCCAAAGCTCTGATGCTAAACACTCAGAGTGAAAAGCTCAAGTTCATGTAATGTTGATCAAATCTTTAACAGATTCCTTCGCCAAAATCACAAGATCTGCAAAAGAACGCCCGAGGCCGTCAAATGTTTCATCTGAACCTGGAGTTTTACAAGCACCTACATTATGTTTATAACTTAGTAAGCAATGAACACTCGTGATACTAAGGTAGGCAAAGCCCATGTTCTGTGAGATATTCTGAGACCTCGAAAATGAAAAGGAGGCAGCATTACAGAGAGAGAGAGAGAAGCGGCAGCAACAAGAAACGGAGTCTTAACGAAAAACAACGGAAGTTTAAACAGGCCATATGTCTCGAGGGTTTCTATTGCTTTTACATCCAATGGTTAACAGATGATACAGAAGGATGGGATAACAGTTTTTGTTGTTGATTCACTGAGCAGCTTCCCAACGCTGTGGCACGCTGACCTTCTGTTGGGGGTGTAAAAGGAGCCAACCAACTTACGTTAGCACAGGGAGGTCCCTGTATTAAGTAAACTGCCTCTCCTGGTCTCAGTTATACTACTATAAAGACCACTGAACTTTAAAGATCACCTCACTATGTGACCACTATGGTGATACTGTATACAAACATGACCTCAAAATGAGGACCACCTCATTACTGAGACCACTTCATGAGGGACTACTTTCCCCTCTTTAATGTTTAATTTGTTAAAAAGACCACCAAATCTTATGACTACTTCACTATTGGGACCACCAAGTTTTAGGACTACCTCACTTTTGGGACCACCAGACCACCAAATCTTAGCACCATCTCACTATTGGGACCACACACCATCAAACTTTAGACTAACTCACTTTTGGACCACCACAACACCAAGTTTTAGGACTACCTCACTATTGGGACCACCAGACCACCAAATCTTAGCACCATCTCACTATTGGGACCACCACATCACCAAGTTTTAGGACTACCTCACTTTTGGGACCACCACATCACCAAGTTTTAGGACTACCTCACTTTTGGGACCACCACATCACCAAGTTTTAGGACTACCTCACTTTTGGGACCACCACATCACCAAGTTTTAGGACTACCTCACTATTGGGACCACCATATTTTAGGACTGCCTCACTATTGGGACCACCAAATTTTAGGACCACCTCACTATTGGGACCACCATATTTTAGGACCGCCTCACTCACAGGACCACTAGACCACCAAAAAACTGTGACCAGAAACTGACAAGGACACAGTGGAGAGAGGACTCCTGATAAAGTTTTACTGCACAATGCTATGGTCTAGGTTAAATTTCTCATTATGATTATAATTTGACAATGTATTTTTAAAACACATCTTAGATTTCATGACACTTTTTTATTATACATGCAAATAACACTCAATAAAACTAATTAAATCAGTTGTTTCAGGCTTCACAGAGATTCAAGCTGAGAAATTTAACAAGAACTGGCATTATTATTCCGAAGGTTATAAGCACCTACCTGCATGTACTCTCCCCCGTCGCAATTGTTTCACAAGACCCTCCATTTAAACACTGATTTGTTTCACATGATTTCAGTCCTGGAAAAAAAAGAAGGAATATTTACTGAATGTCTAAAGGTAAATCAAGCAACTTTTCAACTCTACCAGGTAGACTCTTCTAACCACAAGGAGACATGTTATTCATAACTTTTCCTGATCAAGCACATGTCAGTGCTACAGATCAGCTGCAAATCTGTGTACAAATACAAGCAAAATATACATGTCACTTAACCCTTTCCCTGATATAGACTCATTTTGACGCACTCAATAGGTACCACATAAAGCCTGATCTGCAGAAAACCACAGTTAAACCTTACCAAATTTAATTACAAAATCCTCATTTCCAGACCACTGAGGAGCAGTGAACAGCATAAAACCTGATCAGCCTGCGAGTTACTCGCAGGTTGATCTGGTTTTATAGTGTTCGCATAGGTCTTTTCATGGTGTCCTCTATGAGGGAAAGGGTTAAGAAGTAAGCAAATGAAAAATAAATTCCAAAAATTCCATACAAGATCTAGAAAGAAGGCAAGTCAAGTCTTCATTTTAAGTGGATTAAACATTTTTGGCAAGAACAAACTTATATTCCATACAGGCGATTGCCTGAAAATTCTAGCTCAAAAGCGTTTCTGTAGCTCCAGTATGTTACAAACAGCAAGATTATTATCTAACCAACCAACTCAAAGCCTGGTCAGACTGAAAGGTCCTTTCATGTTGATCAAGTTTTTTTATACCATTCACTCATGAGAACTTTTATCCTTTACCTCATGAATATTCATGTACAAATTTATGACTTAATGAATATTAATTTATTGAACTTTAAATAGTATATGAATTTGCCACATAGACTGTGTAGCATCTGAGGTAGAATATTGTAAGAGAAAACAGAGGAGACCCTGATCAGACAGTTCCAGTAGGAGATACTGATCTGGATCTACTCCGTTTGCCAATGTGTCAAAATGAATCTATATGAGTAAAGAGTTAAAGAATATACATCAAAAGTAAGTTAATTCCTTATTTAAGAGGATAACATGTCTGGCATAGTGAACCAATCTTCCATTTGGTTCCCTAAATGAAACAATATTGACAACATGTTTATACAACAAAATATCAATATGCAAAATAAACAAAAGAAAACAAAATAAATAAATAAATAAAAATCAAACATAACAGGATGAAAACTGCAGTCTGATCTGGTGTTCAAGGGGTTTAAAGGTCATTTTACTACACAAAATGGTAAGTGCTTTAAAAACAAAATGTTGAATCTCCTAGGTGAACCTGTACAATACTCTCGCCAGCATCTTAGATTCTAAATTCAGATTATGTTTACATCTAAATAACAAATAACAAAATATTTCAATGATACTGAGGGGAAAAAAGAAGTCTGATTCATCAACCTTTATGATCAAAACTGACTCAATGTCCCCGTGACTTTTTTAAACATAATGTGACATTTATTGTTTTCTTAATCATAATTTTTATGATCATCCAGACTTAATATCAATATCCCATATAACAAACTAATAAAATGAAACCACAATAGCAGACACACACTGCTTATATTTGTCATAAATGGGTGTAAACATGCTGTAATCGGAAGAAAATCAGAATAAATCTCATCTTAAAAAACAAATTAACTGATTCATATTAACTTTAATTCTAATCTATATAAATTAAACCGTCGCCGCTTTATAAATGACAAACATTTGTGCATATATTACGCAAAGGACCATCTCTACATGATAAATAGGAAATGTGGGGAGAATTTTAATATGATACACATTAAAATGAATTTCAGATAGTCTAATGTTGATCACTTTTCACGGCTGCACCCCCGAGTGTTTTCTTTTCAGGCCACTGCAGTTTGTCTAGTCTTAAACTTTTACGAGATGCCGACAAACCTGAATTCAAATACTGATACACAAATATAAACAAAAGCCCACAAAAGTTGCATCTAAACAAATTTATAAAATCATACACATTTAAGTTTCTTTGGGATTTTGACTAAATCCGTGTTTCAAATCATCTGCTGCAGGGTGTTTTACACGGCTGAGTTTCAGAATCATAGGATGCCTTTATTAAGGTCTACCATATTCTTTCTAATATACACCATCATAAGGACCAAGAGTTACATTTTTTTTGTTGTTTTTCTTTCTTTTTCAAACACAATTATAAATGGAAATAGAGTGGAAACATTTAATTGAGGGTTTGTTTAATTAACCCTTAGTTGTTCAAGGGCGCCTTGGTCCAGTGTTGACGCACCCGACTGAAGATCCAAAGGTTGTAGGTTTGAATTCCAATGGGGCAACGATTTTCATGACCTAAATCTCAGGTGCAAAGTACTGGTCCAACACAGAGACCATCCAGGATTAGTATATGTTGTAAGAACTTGTTTCTCAATCGGCATAAAATAAATAAGTTAACCCTTTCCCTCATATAGACTCATTTTGACGCACTCAGTAGGTACCACATAAAGCCTGATCTGCAGAAAACCACAGTTAAACCTTACCAAATTTAATTATAAAGTCCTCATTTCCAGACCACTGAGGAGCAGCGAACAGCATAAAACCTGATCAGCCTGCGAGTCACTCGCAGGCTGATCTGGTTTTATGTTGTTCGTATAGGTCTTTTCATGGTTTCCTCTATGAGGGAAAGGGTTAAAACCATCCATTTACTGCAGATAGACATGTTTTTGCACTTTAGAAAACAGAGCAGACCCAAGTTAGAAAGCTCATGGAAGAATCTGCTCAATATGATTCTCTCTGCTCCAACAATATTGTAGTTTGTATAGCAAAGGAAAAGCCATAGTTTTATTTCAATTAAACTTAATTAGTATCCATCAAGTCGTAACATTGTTCATAAATATTCATGAAATAAAGGGCCAATGTGTTCAAATGTGAAGTTGAGGGAGCATTTAATAAGAAACATATGGTATTTAGATCCTGTTTATATATCATTCTTAATTCCCGTGACTGGAAAAGTTTACCTCTCACTCCACCAACAATACTTAGCGCAAAGAAATACTTAAATTAGGAAGAAATGCTTTCTACCATTTAAGTCTTACAAAATATTAATGGCTAATTTGACATAAAATATTACTGTAATAACTAAAAATATTTGTTAATAATGAAACATTTGAGTATTTCTATTAGAGAAACTATTAACTTTGCCCGTAATAATTTAAGTAAGACTTTAAGTGCTAAGCACAGTTGACAGTTTTTGACCCAGATCAGGTTGCAAGTAATTCTCATCTTGATCAAACAGTTTTAGCTTCTTCTCTACTCTAGCTCAATTTCTACAGTCTGCATGGCAAAGAAAAATACATTCTTTCATGTGCCATTTAAAATTAAGTAAATTATTCATAAATATTCATGAGGTAAAGGGTTTAGAATGATCTCAGACTCAAACTCAAATTACATCAACCGAAAATTCCCTACAAAATCCAGAAGCCATAACTGAGCTTGGACTCCAATTGTTCAATGGGTTTTAATATCGAGAACAAGGCCCTGAGAATTGACCCTTTACTTTATATAGACTCATTTTGACACATATGCAAACAGAGCAGACCCTGGTTTGACAGTTGCTATAGGAGCTGTCAAATCAGGGTCTCCTGTGTTTGCGTATACAATTTTGTAGTTCAGATTCTACGCAGTTTGCATGGCAAAGAAAATTCCATTGCTTCACATATACCATTTCAAGTTCATTAAATGAATATTAATTGAGTCAAAACTTTGAATATGAATATTCATAAGGTAAAGGATTAAACTAGATCAACTTGTTAGAAATTTGCCAGCTGATCTGGTTTATTCTTATACTCTTTCCCTTTTTTTTCAGAGGGCATTTATAGGTGCCCTCTGAAAACTTCCTGCAGTTTTCCCTAAATTTACCATTTACCTTATGGTTTTTCTTTTTCCTAAACTTGAGAAAATGGTGTTTTTGTGCCCTAAAATAAGATATTCAAAGGCCCCTTCCCATCATCAGGGAAAAAAGGGCTGATACTGGTCGCCAAGGTCATTCTTTGATAATTCTTACGTGCTAAAAGGATTATTTTCAGCCGTTTCTTATGTCGAATGTTTACTTGATACCCAAGAGACAGGTGTGGGTTTAACATATTGAAATAATTTACGTTAAAATCATTTTCCCAGACATTTTATGAACCATTTTCTCTCAACACCTGAAAACTTTACCCACAAAATCAGAAGTTCTTATGGTAGAAGAATAAGCACTTAAATTATGACTCTTTTTCAATCAAATTAATTGCATGTGCCGAGATTGAAGTAAACAGAACACAACTTTCAGAACATTTTTTAACAGAATTACGTAAATACATTATGTTATTGGTGTTGTTGTTTTATTATCAAATCTATTCTTGATTTATCGTTGCCGATTGAGTTCTCCTGACATTGAGGATCTTGGGAGGAACGTGAGTAATAGAAATGACATGCACAATACATGCAATATCATGAGGAATGAGTCAGGTCTCTGTAGAAACTTCTCGCGCAAACAAAACAGGGGGTCCCACCCAAAACTGGCAACCTCCTTACCATCAATCCACCTGTGTTACTGCATTTTCTGCGGCATAAATCTCTGCCAATCCAACGTAAATTTAGCACTCTTTATCAATAATATAGGGCAAAAAAAGTTTAAATTGTTCTTTACTAGTTGCCATGACAATGTCACACCCTTATGACACATGTCACTGATTTTCACACCTACTCACAGAAGGAACACCATATAAAGTTTGGCATTCCAAAATTATAACAAGTTATAGAACCCATTTCCTAGTATTTTATTATGGATTACTGAAGATTTTGCAAATGTGGCAACTCAATACATTGCAATTTAAGTAAAGATACCAATGAGATCACTTGATCAAATCATTGATAATCTAGTACCTCAACCTCTGATTAACTGATTGATTACTGACTGCCTTTATGATTGATTGATTGATTGATTGATTGATTGATTGATTGGCCAACTCATGAGTGACTATTAATGATTATGTATGTGGCTGCATACAGGTAAATGGAATAATATCTGAAAAAGAGCAATCACCGATGACAAAAATGCTCTGTTCCAGATTGCCAATTTCAGTTTTCTATTTTTAGTAACAGTGACCTTTACTCCATCAATCCCAAGCTACATTCCTATGACGCTGAAAAAACCTATGCCAAATTTCATGGAAAAGTACAGAAAATACTATGATCCAGTGGTAGCTTACATAACTACAGATCCAAAGGGTGATGAGTTGAGCCCTGTTAGGGGGCAAGTATCTTTCATGACTTCCAGGCACAAAGTACTGGTCTAAGCCAAGAACTATCAAAAAAAATAAATTAGGTTGCAAAAACTTGTTTTCCTATTGTGGTATTAAAAGAAATGTTTAAATTAAAGGAAAGATGCATGTGACTTTAAAAGAACGGGACAGAATGTGATTTTGGTTACCTTATAAAGTAAAGCAGGGAGCTGTTGGAAGTTTAGGCTAAGAAGTTTTTTATTGATAAAACAGTCATATGAGGAAGAACCGGGCACCATTGTGGCTTATTCTAGCAAGGGAATAGCACCAAATTAATACATAACATTTCTCTCATTGACTCACACGTAAAGACTAACTCTTCCTCCTCATGTTTCATGGTGCTGTTTCCATAAATACTGACAGATCAGGGACAATACGACTGATTCCAATTAAAATTCTTGCTAAGCAAAACATACCTAGGAGCCTGTTTTCATGCAAGAACTCATGAGAAAGTCTGAACGTGTCCAATTTTTAAGCCTTTTGTTATAATTTTCATGTGGGTGAATTACTTCTCGGTACAAGCAAAAACAGCAGTGGTATGACGTTAAAACTTGACGTTTATTGATAAGAAGATACATAAATATTTTTGATCATTCCTTTTTCTCATGACCAACTTCTGGAACTACCTCCAGCAGGGCTTCATCGCAACTGGTGCGCATTTCTGATAGATGACGTAGCAACAAAATTTTGCTTACCTATGAAATCTTAGCTGCTTTTATAATCTTGCTGCCTTATTTTTGTGCAACAAGGAAATTGATCCCTTACAGGAACAAATACTAACTGTTTTCTACTATAAATATGTGAAAAAGTGGGTTGAATTTCTTCTCGATGATGCATTTTCTTATCTTTATTTTCCTTTCCATGTTCTCACCGAATCTTACTTGCATCTTTCTTATATCAAGGTTCATTTCTCCCCATAGAATTGATGGTGGCAAAACTCAAGAGGGATACTATTTTTTTCTTTCGTAATATTCTTTCCCAATCTTCGTTGATCTAACAGGAGCAGACACTATAAATATCACATGTTACCTAGGCATTCTTCCATCAATGAGTCAGTCGGTAGTTCTTAGTGTTCCACTGGTGAGCATGGAACTGATGGAACATGGAGTATTAGCCGAAACAAATCAAACAGACCCCCTTTCTTAATTACATGCTTTTCAAGAGTTTTCAGAAGGAGCATGGAGGAATTAAAGATCAGGCCACTTGAGATTTATGATATCATAACAATAAACAAGTCTGCTTTCTGTATGTACAACAGTACTAGATTGCTTTTAAAAGGAGCAGACAGAAACAAACTACAAAACATCAGATATTGTCTGTTTTGAAGAAACAAGCAATTTTTTTTCTGGCTCATAAACCTTTTTTCTTGATCAAATTAGTGAATATATGACTCAAAGAATACAAAAAAATATTTAAGAAACAAAAAACACCATTCCATTTGAAAGAGAAGATGCATATATGCATATAATTATATCATGGAATACAGTAAGTTTACAATATATGATAATATCTTTTACCTCTTACAATGTTTCAACATTTACATCATTAAGTAGGTCAGATTATCATTCTGAGACTCGTTACACAGAATTACTGAATTTCGTATCGAAATCTCTGGCTTTTTTTCTATAATTACAACTTACTCAAAAGACAAATACGAATCTCTGAAAGGACCCACAATAATGCTGTAATGTTAAACAAAATCAAAACTACCTCACAATACATGTACTGTCTGATCTTGGCACAATTCTGATAGAACATCCTAACTCTGGTATCAGCGGTTACTTGGCTCAACGGCGAAACAGATGTAAATCAGAGCTTTTACATTCAAGATACCGTGGTTTTCCGGACT
Organism: Solen grandis; assembly: GCA_021229015.1. NCBI lineage: Eukaryota > Metazoa > Mollusca > Bivalvia > Adapedonta > Solenidae > Solen > Solen grandis. The sequence continues at coordinate 65,058,268 of CM037782.1, forward strand.
TTCCTTAAATTTGCACAACATATTGATCCTAGGCTTGAGGTATACCCTGTAATTATGTAACAAAGTAAACTATTTACTGAATGCTGACGGCAGTATTTACCTACCCAACTCCCATCCTGCCACCATTAAAGGTTCACAGGCAGATTCCGGCCATGAAGATTTTTTTCTTAGAAGGCATTTTATATCTTAAAATATGTTACTTCTGATATATTGGAAAAAAACTTTTTTTTATTTTATCAAAGTTAATCTTCACTCAGAAATATCAGTTGTTATAAGGATTTTCCATCTATAATTTTAACCACCTTCTAAAATATATATGTTTAAGTGAATCATTTTACATTATTTTTAATTGCATATTAATTGTAAAATGAGTTAAATTCTAAATTACAGTCTGTTATAAGAAATACAAATTTGACCTAATCAGACAACAATTTCACATTTTAACCCTTTCCCTCATATAGACTCATTTTGATGCACTCAATAGGTATCACATAAAGCCTGATCTGCAGAAAACCACAGTTAAACCTTAGCAAATTTAATTACAAAATCCTCATTTCCAGACCACTGAGGAGCAGCGAACAGCATAAAACCTGATCAGCCTGCGAGTTACTCGCAGGCTGATCTGGTTTTATGCTGTTCGCATAGGTCTTTTCATGGTTTCCTCTATGAGGGAAAGGGTAAAAAAAAGTCTTATTTGTTCATCCACCTTTAAGAAAAAAAAGGCACACACACCAGGAGGTACTTTCCCCGGGATACACCTTCTCTAAACCTACATACTTTTATAATATATACTTAACTGGATCTTGAACTGGCTTACTTATAAGAGCTTTGCTTGTTTGCTTGGATTTCACTTCCAGCCAAAAGAATTTCAGTAAATTTGGGGACACTGTTTACATTAAACAGTTGTAGCATTGCATAAAGTTCTGGAGAAACACATATCACACTATAGACAAAAGTGGCATGATACCAGTCACATATCACACCATAGACAAAAGTGGCATTATCCTGACACCTGGCAGTCCTGGAACTGCCCTTTATATATATTTATGGCAAATGCGCTATTACAGTATCATTTCTAAGTATGCTACACGTTTTCAAGGGGTGAGAATTTAAAAAAGTTGCTCTTTTTTTGCTTTTTTTGTTTGTTTCAAATCTCATTGAAATTAAACTGAGAGAAAAAAGGGAATCTGCTCTGTCCGCCAATGCATCGAAAAGCATCTTTATGAAGTAAACAGTTTTTTATTGAATATGCACATTTAGGCCAGATAAGATTTCTTTTTTTTTTCTTCATGATTTTTTCTGACAGGAATGTAGGATCCCTGTATGTTGTGTCCAGGGATTGAACCTAAAGCCACCTAGTTACACAAAGGATGTTGTTACCACTTTTTTAATAGTCATTTAGACCAGTCATATGGCAATCTTTTATTATCATAGCCTTACACATGTGTGTATGTGTTTTTTTAAATCCTTTGTTAAGCATGTAGATAATATATATATATATAATTGTAATGCAGGTGTTTCTTTTGGAGAATGGTGTATTTCAATAAATGATATTACAAATGTATTCAAAGTTGTTACTGTTTTTTGCTATATTATCATCATACATACATCATAATATCTCACCAGTTGTTTTGTACTGGGAGAGTGCCTCACATAGGAATAAATATACTTGATTGATGATGAAGATGCAAAAGATGGGCGTTGATGATAATTATCTGATATTGAAGTAGATGTTGAATTAATCTGATAATGATGAAAATGATGATGCAGGGTTTTTATTATTAACCCTTTTCCTCATAGAGGACACCATGAAAAGACCTATATGCGAACATCAGTCTGCGAGTAACTCGCAGGCTGATCAGGTTTTATGCTGTTCGCTGCTCCTCAGTGGTCTGGAAATGAAGATTTTGTAATTAAATTTGGTAAGGTTTATCTGTGGTTTTCTGCAGATCAGACTTTATGTGGTACCTACTGAGTGCGTCAAAATGAGTCTATATGAGGGAAAGGGTTAAAATCACATAATAATAGGGTGGGTTTTTATTTTGGCAATATTAGAAATTTTGTATGTCCAAAACCTGATGATGATGATGATGATAATGATGATGATCATGTCAACAATCATAATTATAATGAAGATAACATCAGTAATCATTATAACAAAACATACAAAACTGACAAGAGAATAAAAACAAGAGACAAAAAAAATCCAAATAACAATAATGACAATTACATGTTACATGTAACTGAGCAAGCCAGAAGGACTCACTACAGACAACACGCAGTCAACAAACACGCAGCAGACGGAATGAACACTCAGCAGACGGAGATTCCCTCTATCTTATTCAAGATGGCACCTTGTCTTTAATAGCCCCCACATGTATGGCAGCAATTGTTGACTGAGTCACCCACGCCTATGTCCATGACCGACATCAGCGTGATAAACAACAACGCGATGCCACTAACATGGGACAGTGGCAGCGGTAAACAATCTACCATCATCTCCTAACAGATTTATCACATGTAGATACTTCTTGATGTCATTTCTGTCACTGTCTTAACATCATTTGGACTTTTACAGTTAATAGAAATTTTACTTGTATGACTGTCCTTTATTTTTTCAAAACTTATTTTTCAGCTCTACTTCGAAATTTAGCTTAGAGTACCTTACTTTCTTAAGTTTTAAAGGTTATCAAATGATCTTCCTTTGGTTTGGACTTTTTCTTTTTCTTTGTCTCTATTTTCATCCAATCTTTTTCAAACTTTCACATTAATAGCCAACAAACAACAAAGAATGAGGGGGGTGTTTTGTTTGTTTATTTATTGGGTTAAACATTCTACTGAAGATATTTCAGTCATTTTGAGACTATGTCTACTTGAGACAGATATCCTGTATTACCGTAGACATGTGGCATGATACCACACCCAGTCACATTATCCTGACACCGGGTCGATCAATCCAGGAACTACCCAATATTTGCTGAGCACCAAGCAAGGGACCTATACCAGTACATGTACCATTTTTTATGACCTTGGTATGTTGTGGCCCCACAACCTGCCGATTTCAAGGGGTGAACGCTCTAAACATTCAGTCACCTGGGCCAGTATGATGTGATGTAATCACAATCACCCCCACCCCTCCAAAAAATATCCATCCCAATGGTGCATCTTGACACCAATGTAACATTCTGTAATTCTGTAATTCACTTTCCAGCATCCTTCAGCATAACACACCCTTCTGTAGTCTACACACCCTTTCTCCTGTAGTCTGTAGTCTACATACCTTTTCTCCTGTAGCCTACACACCCTCCTCCTGTAGTCTGTAGTCTACACACCTTTCTTCTGTAGTCTACACACCTTAATTCTGTAGTCTACACACCCTTTTTCCTGTAGTCTATACACCATGTCTTAATTTTTGGCAACTATCTCTGCCTACTTTGACCTTCAACCATATGCTAAACAAAAAATATGTAACGTTTTTTGTGGGGTATAAAAAATATCCAACCCAAAACCTTGTATGTTTACGCAGGCTCATGGCAAATTTACATCAGTTTTGCATCAGCAAAAAAATAAGCGCTGCTCCCTGAAAATCATCTGAGGGAGCAAGCTTTAATTACGCCACCTCTCCAAGTAAGTATTTGCGTGGGTGATTTGCTCACCAGGGTCCTCATGGCATCTTTAACAGGGATTTCCAGCAGACAAACCCCTCAAAGCTCAGAAAGAAACCCCCTATGCTTGTATCTTCCAGAACATCAGATATGTAGGATTTATAACTCATCCTCCATGTCTTTTTATGAGAGCATTAATTTAATGGGTCGTTGAGCTTCTAATGCCCACATTTTAAGGTCCTTTGTATGTAGATGAGGTAAAAAAAAAAAAAAAAAAAAAAAATGAATCAGACAATTTTAAATATTTATCAAAAAAATGTTTAAAAATGGATATCATACAAAATTAATGAAATAAAATTCATATTCATAATTGAAATTCATGCACTGCCTGTAAATACACAGGAGAAAACTGCAATATTTCAAGAGAATCTGCAAAGCAGTTATTTCAATTTTACTCATGAGTTACGCAAAACTAAATACACTTTTTGAATTTGACAAAAGTATTTTAAAGTACTCTACACTAAAATATATTCATCAATTCCACCTCAAAGTAATTAATCTTAAATTCTATTAAATTTCTATTCAATAATTAAAAATCTGATTTATAATAGGTGTGAATTGGATCCCCAGAGAATCCCCTGAACTCCACCTTGGAAATTTTTCAAATATACTTTCAGTGACGGCATTCGTAACTTAAAGCCCCTTCTCTACCCACCCCTGGGGAAATAGCTCGCACAGTAATTACCTAAAATAATAACATGTTAGAATGAGGTGTCAGCCGATTGGATTACAAGCTGACTGTCAGATTGGCCATATTGTCAAGGGCAACGGTCCCTTCCTGGACCCGTATCCTTCAGTAATGGGGAGAGTAATTCTCTGTATTGATCAGTTCAAACTCTAAGTTTAACTTGTTAATTCTTAATTCTTTCCCACCTTATTTCTCTTCCTACTATTTCTTTCTCTATTTTTCTTTCTATTAAATGGATCCCTTATTTATTTCTCTCTCTCTCTGTCTCTTTCTCTCTCTCTTCTTATACAATCCCCATCGTTTTTTCTTTCTTTCTTAGAACAGGTCTCTATCCTTATTTACCCTCCATGTTACTTCCATTTTTCTTAACCATAGAAATAATTTTTCACCTGAAAAAAGTTTTGTCTTCTACATAAAAAACAAAAAATCCTCTAATTCCCTGTTAGTAAACAAGACATATCTCCATTAAAATAATAATTTCTTTTATTCTCCAGTATAATCTCCACTGATGTCTCTTTTTCTTATAAGATATAATTTCAGTTATCATTTCAGGGCTTTTTCCTTACATCTTTGATGTGGTTCTCATGGGCCAGCAATAACTGTCTTACGATAAGGTTGACTATCACCTGTACCTATCATAACTTTTCTTAAAACCACATCATAACATCCATCCAAAACATCAGAAAATTTAATAATTACAGGTGGTTTTTACACCTGAATAAACTCTGCCACCCCATCCCCCTTTTTAAAAAAATCTTATTTATACACTGACACTAAGTAGCAGAATCCAAATGAGTCTATTATTAACCAAGGTAACCATATGTACAGGTATGACAATGATGCTGCCTCACCTGCACCAGGCATGGTGGGCGTGGTTTAACAGGGGTCCCGTTTCCTAGGTAACCATAGATGTCCTACTCAAATTTTATTCAATACAAAAATGTTTATTATTACCTGTGCTGCAATACATTTTTAAGTAAGTGGCATGTTTTATGAGTCATATGATCATATAACAATGAAAACAAGGCAGATGTGTATATGTCATTAACCTATGACACATCCTTTGTTTATCATTCTTTTTCAGAGGTGACTGACGAAAGTCCAAGGGCTCAAAAACAAATAAATGTCATTTTTTCTTTTAAATTTTCTATAAATAGCCATTTCAGGGCTTTTTTCAGGTATCCCATAGGGTCGAATATTGGCCCCATTCCCAATGCTATCTAGGTACATTTTTTCCCAATCAAGAAAAAAAAATCCCAAAGCCAAGAAATATATATTTTTTTACAAATACTTCACAAGTAAATTGGTTTTGTTAACATTAACAATTCTTGTAGGTAAAATAATTGCACGCACTTCCTGAGGTCACAGTATAGTATAGTTTAGGTTCTTGATGAAAAAGTTTGTTTTTATAATGTATAAAGTGAACTAGTGTATGTATTTCAATGGGTCAAATTTCCCTATTTAATCAATTCAACAATTATTTTTTCCCCAATTTTCCAAGTTTACTGATAAAAAAAAAAATCCAAATTTGGCAGGGGCCTTTTTCCCAAAAAAGCCTGAAAAAAGCCATGCATTTGCTGCAGTAGCAATTTATAAACAAGATCTGGGTATTTCAACCCCTACTGATGAGAGGTTTGTGTAAGAGGTCTGGTAGCTTAGTCAGTAGAGCACTTGCAAGGGGTCCCTGGTTAGGATCCTGGTCTGGCTTCACAATTTTCTCTGACACATAGTTACAGATGTATATCATAAACAGCAAATCTAAATATAATTAGCATGAAAAAAGAATATATCAAATCAGTGAAAACTTCATTAAACTAATCTCCATTTTAAACATGAATTTATCAATTTTATTTTCTAAAATACAAATACTCTAAGTCACACAAAAGTGGATTTACGGATTATCATATGAATTTAAAAGCTTTTAAACTAAGAAGACTAAGCCAATTACCGTATTTCAACCAACAGCATATGATAAGTGCCGAACAAATTATAACACTCATAATGGAAATTAATGTTTTTCGTAGATGTTTACATATGCCTTGTATTGATAGGCTTCAATGATTTTATGAGCCTTTCACTTACAGTCTATGAATATGACACTATTCAGGAGCTATTTATAATATACTTCATGAGAAAAAAAGGAGACATGCGCTAATTTTTTCTGATTTTTTAATTAAAAGATGTCTGCGTTTTCTCATGTGGAAAATACATTTTTCATATTAATTTTGCAAGGGTTTTTTTTCTCTTAAAATTATGTACTTATACATAGGAAAAGGGATACTCGCATTCACTTATTTATATAATCATGATACACAATTAATGGAAATTTCGTTCCAATGTTTATAGACATTTTCAAATGGACTTATATGTTATCCAGCACTGGGATTATAGGTAGTCAATGGCTGACCTGGTTTACAGAAAATTACACATAGCTTTTTTTGTGTGATACAGGGGGTTTTCTGTCCATTTTGGGAAATAGACCCTAGTCCCAAAATGGGAAAAATAATCAACATATTTTCCCATATTGGGAATTTTTACGAAGAACACAAGCAACTAAGAATGTGTTACATATTAATAAAAGAGGCATTTTCTTTCATTAACACAATTAGATAAGTAACTAAACAACCCTCATCTGGAAAAAAATATCTGCCAACTGGGAAATGTATCCCATTTTTGTTTGGGAATGGGGCCCATATTCGTTGGACCCTACAAACAGGCAGACGAAACCCCTGACTCATCAATATTTATAAGTTAAGAAAACAACATTATAAAACCTATTCCGTCAGAAGTGGCTTTCAGTTTGATCTACCTTAATGATGCTTCGTCATCTTCAAAATTTCAAAATCTTGACTCACTCAATAATAATGAAAATGTCAGCTTCCTCCTTAGCAAATCTAACAACAAACAAATAAATATTCAGGAATGTGAGGTGCAAAGTCTCAAGTTTCAACGTCCAATTTTACTAGCTTCACAACTATCTGCAAACTTACAACTCACTTTTCAAATTCCAAGAACTCTGAGCTAATTTGCTGTGCTGTATCCCATGAGGTATTACTCATTCACTCAGACATAAAGTTTGACATTACCTGTATAAAATACAGGTACCGGAATGCAGGTATGCATTTGGGCATACCATCGCTGGCACCCTGTTAAACTGATCATGTGAGAGGTCTTACAATGTTGTCAGCATCCCAGGTCAACCATAAGCCATACTGAGGCTTCTGTCTCTTGCTTTCTTCCAATCTCCATCTTTCTCTTTCAAGAACTTTGCATTTGAACTGTCTTTCTCTCTGGATACGTCTCTTCAATTTAATCATTAATTCATATAGTTCTTTTTCATGATCTAAATTCTAAAGTCTCACTATTTTTTTACCTTTCACATCCTACCTCTTTTTCCCTTTTTTTTTTTCTTTTTCTCTCTTCTTTATTTTTCTTTCTCTCTCTCTCCATCTCACTCTCTTTTCTCTCCATCTCTCTCACTCTATTTCTCTTTTTATTTTCCTCTCTCTCTCTAAACTCCTCCTTCACATTGTATTCTCTAAGCTCTTCTCTTAGGTCAACACTATACCATCTGATCCAAAATGTCCACCTTGATATCTCTACCACCATTAGACAAACCTCCAAGCCTCTCCCACCATCCAAGGTCAGTTAATGACGAAAATCATAATTCTTGACAATCAATTAATTAAAATGGAAATGTTCCATGACTCTTTCAGTTTGCATGATTAACCCTTTCCCTCATAGAGGAAACCATGAAAAGACCTATGCGAACAGCATAAAACCAGATCAGCCTGCGAGTAACTCGCAGGCTGATCAGGTTTTATGCTGTTCGCTGCTCCTCAGTGGTCTGGAAATGAGTATTTTGTAATTAAATTTGGTAAGGTTTAACTGTGGTTTTTGCAGATCAGGCTTTATGTGATACCTATTGAGGGCGTCAAAATGAGTATATATGAGGGAAAGGGGTTAAGGAAGAACAATAATTAATTATATTTCCGTAACAAGCAAGTCTACATGACAATGTTTGTAGGTAAAGGTCAATTGTAACCAGATTAAAAGGTCACTATAAGGATCTATCCACTAGGCCCAGATTGTAGAGACCAAGTTACTCCATACTACCAATTAGTCTTGGTGCTTGCTTTACACTTGACCTACTCCCATCTCCCTTAAAACCTGCTCAAAACACCATGTTAATTTCTGGACCATTTTCCTACCCTGTAAATGACTGACTACATCCTTGGCATCTCTAACTAGGTCAGTCGGTACCAGGATGTTAAACCACTAGGGGCAATTCTCTTTGATCTAGGACACTGTAACATGTTTATATACTTTGTTCCGCAACGGAAAACAAACAAACCAACCAAGAAAGAGTCCCACATGTTTTTGTTTACCACAGAATTTAAGTTAAAAAAAATAAATCAGTCATTCAAGAAGAAATTCTAAAAAAACCTTAATATAAGAGGCCTAGGTTTTAAGGCTTCTTGTGATATTTCTGAAGCTCCAAAATTAACTTAAAAGAAAAGGTTGTCAAATACTTTCAGATGCTTCTCTCCACAATTCTATTCATACCAGCAACCACCAACATAAAGTGACTTTAGGTTTGAAACTTAAGCTTGACAAGGCTCTAGCATGATTTTTTAGTTTTATTCTTTGCCAAATATTTTGAAAAACCAATAAGTGCCCCTGGATCTTCACATTTTTTCCATTTAAAAAAAGTTAACATTATGAAACAGATCTTGCCCTTCGTTTAACAGTAAAACATGTCAATATTCTTATATGATTGAATTGTGTAATTTGGTATATCTTTATCGCCTTTAAACCTTCATTAGGGAGGCAGAGGGGGAGTATGGATTCTGGGAGTTTTGTTGTTGTTGTTGTTGTTGTTGTTGTTGTTGTTGTTTATCTTCTTCATGAATAAAATGATTAAAACACGAAATGATTGGAAACATTCCACAATCAAAGCCAACAAATTCTACAAGCTTTCTGCAGAAATAGACGCATACCATACATGACATTTCTAAGCCCCCTATTGACAATAAATTCTGATAAAATGCTTCATGTTTTCCCTTAAATGTTAATTAATCAATAGAATGTGTAATTACAGGGAGATTAGCTCTAGAGTAGCGAGCATTTGAGTCAATTTAAATTCGCTCAACGAACCCCCCAAAGGTGTGAAATCTCATTGCGGTTCCACGATCGAAGCCGCGAATGTGAATCACTCTGCAGGAGTTATCTTCCATTAAAGCGCGGCAATTTCTCGGAGACAGTCTCATTTCCCCAATAGTTCACTGGATTAGGTCTTAAAGTGAAATGTAAAACGAGGAATTTGTTAATAATCTGTTCAATGGTTTCATAACAGACAGTAAATTACTGAAGATTATTTTCCATGGATCGGTGTCTGATATTTATTGCATGAGGGGAAAGAAGTAAAACAATATCTGCAGATGAAAAGAAATGAGGAAGAAAATGTTTAAATTATGTACCAGGCCCCGTGTTCTCAAAACACTTAAGAACGATCTCAGGTTCTCATTTAAGTATCATACTCAAATCACTAGGCATACTGAGTTAAGTACGAAAATAATACTTTTAAAAGTACCATCTTTATTTCTGAGGACACAGGGGCCAGGTCCTTATTTTGAGGTGGTCTTTTTATAAGTTTTGATATATATATATGTATATATATCATGATTTTTATCTGCTAATACATATTTAAAAACAATGCTAGCATCCAATTAAAACCTCAAGTAAATTAACAAAATAACATTTACAACTGATTCGTACAATTTTCCTGCTTCTCAACATCCAAATAATTAATTTTAATACGATTAACAGAAAACTCTGATTTCGCTATGGGCAAAAATTAAACACAAAATCACCGATAATTGTCACCCTCCAGTACAGCTCTCCTTTATTAAACACTGGAATGTTTACTGCAAATTATATATCTTGTTGTTATTATTGTTTTTATTACCCTTTCTCAGAAAAAAAGAATGACCAGCCCTTATATTTTTCCAAAATTCTGAAAAAATCTTCTTCTTTTTTTAAGTATAGACTATTATTGTCACTCTATCATTTCCCTTTTTTCTGAAAGTAAATAAATAAAAAATACTAGTCTTTAATATTTTTTACCCTAGCCTAATAACATGATTTTCTACCCAAACCTAATAACATGGTTTTCTGCCCTAACCAGTAATACTCCTTTCTTCCTACATTATGATACGTGTTCAGAAACACAACCATTTTTTTTTTTTGGCCTTACTCAAAATGTAAAACTTTAACTATGTTGTACAATAAATAACTAAGATCCGACTAAAGCAGTCTAGTATCTCTAACTTTCCAACTTCAAGGTAATGGGTTTATTTAGCCTGATCAGTTGTTGTTTGCTTGCAGGCTGATCTAGTTTCACACTGATATTATCATCTTCATTTTTTTTTTTTTTTATAGTAGCTCTCTTAGTGTTTATACCATGAAGCCACATCATTAAAAATATGTTTGTTTGCTGTGCTCGTAAGAGGTCAATGAGGTAGGTATTTATTTTTACTCTGACAATTATAGGCCATGGTTGTTTAACCCTTTCCCTCATATAGACTTATTTTGATGCACTCAATAGGTACCACATAAAGCCTGATCTGCAGAAAACCACAGTTAAACCTTAGCAAATTTAATTACAAAATCCTCATTTCCAGACCACTGAGGAGCAGCGAACAGCATAAAACCTTATCAGCCTGCGAGTTACTCGCAGGCTGATCTGGTTTTATGTTGTTCGCATAGGTCTTTTCATGGTTTCCTCTATAAGGGAAAGGGTTAATCATTAGTATGCTTTTTTTTATACCTTATATCACATGTATATGTGCTTGGTGTAATAATAAACTTGTAAACTTGACAATGGCAAAGCTGAATGGCCTTCAAGATGAAGGGTGAGCACATTACTTAAGAACGGAAAGTTTGAAATTGACAGAAAGAGCAAAATCATGCAGCAAAGTGTAAAATAAAATTGTCAGTCTTCTGGGCTAGAAAAAAATTGAATCAGTACCTAAATTTCTGTTGAGTTGGTCTGAGTATAGCAAACAAAAATATTTTAATTGAAGGTCTATCATAAAAAAATGTTAAAATTTTTTTATTTATTATTCATTAAAATAAAATTTAGTAGATAAAATTTAAAAAAAATATATCAGATTTCCTCTGATTTTTTTTTTCTCATGGAGTCAAATTATATATTATTATAAAAAAATTTGAGTTAAAGAATAAGGTAAGACTCTTAAAATAGTTACAGATTACAATAAAAATTCTTCAAAGTGAGAGCAATTCACATTCCTTTTGAAGCCAAACGATTTGATAATCTCATAAACGCTAATTGAATATCTTTATTCTGTGATGCCAAATTTCAAACACCATTCCTGTATTTTTTCTATCGCAAGCTCTCAAGTTATTTCACCGCAGATTACCGATTAAGAAAGAAAAACCTTGTTGCCACGATTAAAACCATTCACCACTTACGTTATTACTCATCACCATGCACGGGAATTTCGTGCAGGGAAGTTAGGCAGGTGAGTTTACCTGAGAGTTCTCATGGAATCAAAAACATGAGCGAAAACAAATTTCACCTGGATACAGCAATTTGGCCATGTAGATAAAAACAGGTAATTATGACAGAGCTATCTGAGACTTGTTTTATTAACAAGGCAATAATTTGGACTATCAGATTGCGATTTTTTAAATCCGTCGTCAGTATAGGAGGTAGACTAATCTGCCACTGGATAGTCCCACTGTTTCCACGGTGATATGCAGATATACGATCGTCTGCTATCACAGCCATGTCACATGTCAGATCCAAGATTCAAGATTTGAGTCAGAAAAAATCAGTGTTAAGGTTGGGGAGAGGTGAAAAGAGATGTGTATATACATCTGAGATTTTAAGAGGGAAAAAAAATTATCTCTGTATAAACTCAGGGGAGCAGTTTGTCAGAAACCTGCCTGGAGGGGGCAGAAAGGTAGAGAAAATTTGCTGAAAGTCAAAACTTAATAAATCTCTCCATGTTTACTGGAGAAAAAGCATCATGCTTTCACCTTTATTTATAAAGTATGGTTAGGTTTTTATAGAGAATAAACATGGATCGAGTAAAGGCAACATGAGAAGCTATTAATTTTGTTTGTGATGATAATGATTATTATTATAACCTATTCTCTAATCTTATCCTTATCCTTCCTACCATGACCATCATCAACATCATTACTTTCAATTATTATTATTCTTATTCAAGAAACCATCATCATAATCATAAAAAATGTTATCATTAATTATTATCAAAGTATAATATATCATCATCATCATCATCATCCTTATTCAATCAATTATCATCATTATTATTCAATCAATTATTATATTCATCATCATCATCATCATCATCACCATCATCAATAGTAGCAGTATTTCTACCTTATCATGTCAATGCAATACTGTCAATATTCATTTGAAATTTTATCATATTTCCATATTACATTAAAATTGATAGAATCTAAAATATATCATGATGACTTATTTAACTTCCCACCAATATTCTTCATTTTTACCTTTCCTCTTAAACTGTACGGTAACCTAAATTCAAAATTTTCATTTTTTTTTTTTCTATCATTTTTAAATCACAGCTTAGATAAATATATAATTTAAATATTCTTTTTATGACTATTTTCAATTTTCTGTAATTTAAATGGTCTTCTCATATTCTCCAAAAGTACCAGCCCTCCAATGAAACTGCCATATATTGTACTAATAATCTTGTAAAAAAATAATATTGCACGTGATACACTTACACACACTTCAATTGTCAAAATATAATGTTACCTTAAACTATCTGAAATATCTCTACACGTGGTTTATTAAAATGTTAGTTTTATATAGCTTTGGGTGAAAATGAATCGTGTCGAAATTAATTTAGAAAAAAAAGTGTTTTAAACGTACAGGTGTTGTTAATATGATTATTGAAGAAACTGACGACGAAAACTATCAAAGACGATTAGGGAATAAGAAGTGGTGAATCCTTTACATTTTAAGTACACACAGAACATGCATTTAAATGCATGCTGAATCCCAATGCATTGCATCAACACACACTCACTTCTTCACTCACCTTTACATATAACTGGCCAAAGTAACAAGAAGAAAGTGTAAATCCAAACTCGCAACTTCATCCCGACGGATCGCTTTATCCTTCGTAGCTAAATTATCACTAAACACATTATAAATCCAATCTGCAAACAAATAAACAAGAAAATAGACGTTAATCCAATTGCATTTGTTCTCGTAGCACACACATCCTTGGATAGAATACACTCGCGGTCTAAAACCTAAACGATGTTACCCTACTCTCGCGTGCCAGTGTAGTAAAATTGGTGCATCAATATTCATACGCGAAAGACAAATAATACTTTACCAAAGTTTTGCAAACAACTTTCTCGTCTGTATTCTCACAAGATGGTACTCGCAAGTGTATGAATTAATCATTTCCATCATATTTTAGTGTTTTATTCGTTCGATTAGCCAGCACGTTTAGAAATATCGACTAATTATCAAGAACTACTTTTCATGTAGTGATTACAGACGATACGTTGTGTTATGCGGTTTGATAAATCACTGCACTCGACTGATATACAGCGCGCGAATACAAGTATAGTTCCGCATGAGTGATACCTTAGTTTATTTATGATATTTAAAATATATACTTTTTGAAATTTATTTACCTCTTTGTAGGAATTCGAATATGTTTTGAAGAAGCCGACTGCTATTTAGTATGTTTTTTTCCCCCTTCATGATCGAGAAAAGAGTTAAATAAATGGTTTGGGTTTGCATATTTGAGACAGAGTCCCCCATATATATTTTTCATCAGAAACATAGTCTCATTGCTTGATATTCAAAACGTAACTATGCGAACGGACGAACAGGTCATTCAATGTATCGAACGGAAAGAAGGTAGAAAATGTCATGAAGACATCCATATATATTTTTTTATATCAAAAACAACAATTGAAATGCGAAAAGGGGGGAAAATATAGAATAATGCTGTATAAATTAACGGTGAAAATATGCAATATTCATTGTCAATATATATAGACATTGCATATACTACGTTGATATGTTGTTGTTTTGTGGTTGTTGTTGTTGTTTTGTGATTGTTGTGGTTGTTGTTGTTGTTGTTGTGTGGTTGTTGTTGTCGTTTTGTGGTTGTTGTTGTTGTTTTGTGGTTGTTGTTGTTGTTGTTTGTGGTTGTTGTTTTGTTGGTTGTGGTGGTGTTTTGTGATTGTTGTTGTTGTTGTTGTTGTTTTATGGATTTTTTTTCATACTAAGTAATAATATAGAGTTGATTATCAACATGCGTATGGTTTCTATCACTGGTTTAAATGTTTCAGGCATTGATTTAACACGACAGCTCTATGTTTGATAATCAAACAAAGGGAAGTAATGCACTCGTGAACTGCTTTAGAAGACAGAGCTAATTAATATATGGGAAATCTACCAAAGTTACAAGGTTGGCTGAAGAACAAGATCCAGTGCAAATCTATTGTTCAAAAATACATATAAATTCATGTCATATATGAAATGTCATATTTTATCAGCTAATTTTATAAAACACTGCATTATCAATGTTCTATACTATTAAATATTGTAAAACTCTATCATCAAATATGCGGTACTATCAATTACTACATAATCATATATTCACACTTTCACTACAAAATATACATTATCATACATTCAGCACTATCACAACCAAATATTACATTATCATATATTCAGCACTATCACAACAAAATATCACATTATCACATATTCATCATTATCACAACCAAATATTACATTATCATATATTCAACACTATCACAACCAAATATTACATTATCACATATTCAGCACTATCACAACCAAATATTACATTATCATATATTCAGCACTATCACAACCAAATATTACATTATCATATATTCAGCACTATCACTACCAAATATCACATTATTATATATTCAGCACTATCACAACCAAATATTACATTATTATATATTCAGCACTATCACAACCAAATATCACATTATCACATATTCAGCACTATCACAACCAAATATTACATTATCATATATTCAGCACTATCACTACCAAATATTACATTATCATATATTCAGCACTATCACAACCAAATATTACATTATCAATATCATACTACAAATATTATTAATATTACCTATCAACACAATATATATAAATATCACTCGAAATATTTCATATTAATCTCACACATTATACCTATTACATATTATCCATCTACAAATATAACAAAATATCTTCAATATTCACTTATCATACCAAATCAATTATCAAATTTAACAAATTTCAATATCAATCTATATTCAAATAACATATCACTACCAATATACTTATAATATTCAGTACTATCACTTCCAAGTATTTTATAAAATATTTGACACTATCATTATCAAATATAATATTTTAAACTATTAGACACTATCAAATATTACATTATCAATTTTTCAATACTACTAAATATTATAATATCAAATAGTCAATACAAATACTATACTATCAAATATTCAACATTACCAAATACTATACTATCAAATATTCAACTCTACCAAATACTATACTATCAAATATTCAACATTACCAAATACTATACTATCAAATATTCAACTCTACCAAATACTATACTATCAAATATTCAACTACTACCAAATACTATACTATCAAATATTCAACTCTACCAAATACTATACTATCAAATATTCAACTCTACCAAATACTATACTATCAAATATTCAACACTACCAAATACTATACTATCAAATATTCAACATTACCAAATACTATACTATCAAATATTCAACTCTACCAAATACTATACTATCAAATATTCAACATTACCATATACTATACTATCAAATATTCAACATTACCAAATACTATACTATCAAATATTCAACAAATAGTATACTATAAAATATTCAATACTACCAAATATTATATTATCAAATATTCAAAAAAATATTATACTAGCAAATCTTCAACTCTACCAAATACTATACTATCAAATATTCAACAAATAGTATACTATAAAATATTCAACACTACCAAATATTGTACCATCAAATATTCAAAAACACATTATACTATCAAATCTTCAACACTACCAAATACAATACTATCAAATATTCAACATTACCAAATATTATACTATCAAATATTCAACATTACCAAATATTATACTATCAAATATTCAACATTACCAAATACAATACTATCAAATATTCAACATTACCAAATATTATACTATCAAATATTCAACACTACCAACTACTATACTATCAAATATTCAACATAACCAAATACTATACTATCAAATATTCGACATTACCAAATACTATACTATCAAATATTCAACATTACCAAACATTATACTATCAAATATTCAACACTACCAAACATTATACTATCAAATATTCAACTCTACCAAATACTATACTATCAAATATTCAACATACCAAATACTAAACTATCAAATATTCAACATTACCAAATACTAAACTATCAAATATTCAACATTACCATATACTATACTATCAAATATTCAACACTTCCAAATATTGTACTCTCAAATATTCAACACTTCCAAATACAATACTATCAAATATTCAACATTACCAAATATTATACTCTCAAATATTCAACATTACCAAATATTATACTATCAAATATTCAACATTACCACATACTATACTATCAAATATTCAACATTACCATATACTATACTATCAAATATTCAACATAACCATATACTATACTATCAAATATTCAACATTTTTCACTACAAATATTCTTAAAAAACACTCCAATATTATTCTATATATCTCTACTAAACCAAATATTAGTATTATTACTATCAAACATTTATCAGATATTGTACATTACAAAACATTTTATTATCAAATATATGAAACAAACAAACATTACATCAAAGATTTGAAACAGATTAGTTTATAAAATATTAAACACTATCATGTTATCTGGAACTCGGAATGTGGGTCTTCCCGTCTAATCCGGTCCATCAAATCTTCTACACAACCAAATATTATACTATCAAACATTATTTTATCAGATAGTGTACATTACAAAGCATTTTATTATGAAACAACCAAACATTACATCAACGATTTGAAACTGTATTTCATTTTTAGATTAGTTTATAAAATATTAAACACTAAAAGGTGGTTTCCGGAACTCGGCAAATGTGGGGTCTTCCCGTCTAATCCGGAGGTACAAACAAACTTTTATCGTTAAAACTTCACGGTGCACTCGTTCACAATAAAATTAGTGCAACACCAAAGTTGTAACTGTACAAGTTTGTTTTACCCCCGGATTAGCTGGGAAATTCCCAAATTCTTAATTCCGGAGTAACTCTATACCTGTTGCATTTTATCATCAGGTATGATATACTATCAAATAGTTTACTGTTAGGTTATCATAATCATTCATGGCCTTCCTTAGGGACAACGTACTGGTCCAACCCAGGACCCGTCTAGAGGGATAAATACAATTTGTTGTGAAAAAAACAACAACAAAAAAAAAAACTTTTCCGATCGACATAAACAAGTATACTTAAATTGAATTAATTAACAAACAATATGCTTATCATCGAATTCTCAGTGCTATCATTCATCATATTCTCCTTTATCTAACTTTTTATTTCTTTTATTTTCTTAATAAGATGGATAAAGATTTATAAAATTGGGCCTACAACTCACCGACACTGGCAATTTAGCAAATTAATTACACCTTTGAGATTATTACATGAAAAAAGTAAATGAAAGCAATTTATTTACACACACGAACATACATGTCACTGGCACTAGAACGCAGAATAATTTATTGAATCATGATTTTTCAATATATATGGACAAAAAAAAAAGAAAAAAAGAATGAAATGAAGATTTCAATAAATTGGCAGTTCTACGGTACTAAGTAATAATGCTTGTTTTATTTAGAAATCTATTACGGAGGTACTTTTTTATCATGAAGTTTTGCATGATTTATCATTTATCAACTCATCTATTATACATTAAGAAAGCGTCATCTTCCTTCTTCGCGGTGTCCGTCATTTCTGTAACTATGCTTTCAAATGAATTATGTTATACGGTAAATCAGAAACTAATGAACTCGCTCATGAAATATTAACAACATGAGATCTCGCGCGCCGCGTGAGTGTTCTCGTGTGTTGTCATGTTACAACCTACGCGCTCAGATCCGCATTTTGTTCGACATAAATTATTAATCAAGTAGTTTTTTTTGCTTTGCAAAATATACATGCGTGCGTTAAATGAAAACAAACGTGGATAAACGAATTAATTTACATTGAATTAATTTGCATTAACTAATTTGATTTTCATATTACCGTATTCCTATGTCTGGGCAACTTATAGGCCCATTGGGGTAAGTTTATATCGTATTGTATACCTGTATATCAGATTTTTTTATTATTGTGTTTTTTTATTACGCATGTCATTTTTATGCATAATTTACTTACTGATCTTTCCTTTTTTCCCCCTTTTTTTGTTGGGTTTAAATGTCCCGTTGATAGTATGTCTACCTGAGACAGATGTACCACACCCAGTCACATTTCCTGACATCGGGCCAACCAATCCTGGAACTACCCCTATATGTTGAGCGCCAAGCAATGTAGTTATACCAGCACCTTTTTTTTTACTAAGATCTACTTTTGTTTTTCGGGGATCGAACCCACGACCTCCCGATCCTGGGGCGGACGCTGTAATCACTCGGCCACCGGGACACGTACTTGCTTATTCACATACTTATGCAATAGTAACGCATAATTATTTTAAATTGTTTGCCCATAGGTTTTATTAAAGTTTAATGTTGTATTTATTAAAGGCCCATTATTTCTCAGAGATTGTAATTTTGTTTACATTAACTTAATTATCTATTTTAGTATTTTGGATGCATGTTAAAATACGTAATTTGTTAACATTTTGTTTTTGGGGAGCATCCGTCAGATTTCAGAAATATGAACATATTCGGGTGTGACACGACTTAAGTGTGGAAAGCATGCGTGCACTAAAAATTAAGAGGAATCCGAATATCTAGAGTGACAGCTAATTTTGTTCTGTTATGAAGTAAGAGAGAGAGAGAGAGAGAGAAAACGCTCTTCTTAGTTTTCCGTTTACGCATGTTTTCCATACTTCAAAATTAACTTATTTCATTAATTGCTGCCTGACCTCAGTACATTATCTTGATAGGATAAGATACCCACAATATTTTAAGTCCTATTTTTTTTCAGTGAAATATTAACAACACACACAGGAGAAAACAAAACAAATATTCACCTGATAAGACCGAATTACCTAACAAAGATCCGCAACACTGATATAGGTAAAGAGCAAGTCAAGAGAAGCTCTCATTAAGTTACGTGTTATGTGACAGCGAGATAACGTGAGATGTGTAAAATTGCTGATATCAGTTATAAATATACTGTGTTTTCTCTTCAATTTATTGCCGATTAAACAAAAAATATATTCCTCTTATTAGATCTCAGATGTCTTTTATGAATGATGCTGTAAAGCGTCTGTCTGTAAAGCGTTTATCTGTAAAGCGTTTGTCTGCAAGTTGTTATGTATCTCTGCGAGATCTCGTTCAAGTCCCGTAAAAAAATAATAATGATAATGATAATACATGTAATAATAAGCGTTATTTCGGACCGTTTCACATCTCTTTTGAATAGGTATTTGGATAGCTTTATCTCCTATTTTACTATTTTTTATTTATCTATTTATTTTTGCCAAATATGAAAAGAACTAAAACTCGAAAGAGTGAAAAAAAATGGCAAGAAGTAAAGACACAGGCATTTTTTGTTTCGTGCGAGATCGTGTTTTTTTTTCCTTCACCTGTGGTCTCAAAAATAATAATAAAAAAGTTTTCTTTGACCAATTTAAAAATAAACATCCTCTATCTCCAATTCATTACAGCAGCTTGCACAACTTCAACGTTTCAAGTTTCAAGATTTTTTTTTTTCAAATCCCATTGAGCTTTTAAGCTCATGAGATACAAGTGCATGTACACACAAATTAATGCAATGTCAAGTAAATCATACATATAAATCATATCTTGTAACATGGCAGTCAAAAATGATTGGAGGGTAATCAAAAAAAAAAAAAAATGATACAAATTAATAGTAAAGAAAAAATGCAGATGAAATAAATCATTTATGTGCAATATGGACTAGGGGAAAATTGCGAAATGAAGTGTATGAAAAAAGGTAAATATTTAGTTACACCATATGGAAAATATCAGGCGTTTGTTAAAAGATCAATTAGCTGATGTCATATACGTTCATTAACCTTTCGAAATATCGTTACCGGAAGCGAGTGCAGAGGACGTGCAAATTGAAATGTTTACAGTAAACATTATATAAATAAGAAATAAGTGACATCAAATATAATTATATATTCTGTCATTCTTTTTATCCCCTGTAATTAGCTGGACGTCGCTACATGATTGAAATACTGTCAAAGCAACGGTAAAATCAAATAGTCATGTCTAGTCTTTTTATCAAAAGCATAATGTACAAATAGACCAAGTTTTTTTTTTTAAACTATAACTGCATCTTCACTATCAAAAAGAATTAAATTTCCTTAATTTTTTTAAAAAATTGGTTCTAAAACAAATTGAAACTTATCCTCTAATATATTGCAGAAAATGCAAATACTCTTTATATATTTATTTTCATTTATACTAAAAACTTTAATCCATTATTTTATGATATTATGATATTTGTCAGTCATACAAGACACGCTTCCAAGTTCACCATATACAAAATCATTTTGCGAAGTAGTTACGTTTAACGTATCGTAAATGTACTCACTCAATAGTATTTGCACGTGCGAATCCCCATACTTGACTAGCATAACCTAATAGTGTGACCAGTTTATCAAGTAACTCTAATCTATGTGTAACTGAAACATACTTAAACTTATAAAAATTTTTTTTAAAGCTTTCATACCCTGGCCAGATAAAGTGTCACGTGCCTCTGCGAAAGAGCCACCAGTAGTAAGTACAATCCCTAGATACGTAAATCTACTCACAATATCAATAAGTATGCCATCATAAGTGAAAGTAAGATTTCTCGGTAAAGTACCCCCTTCCTAAATATCATTTTTTTTAAACATTTATTTTCAGTTTCCAACGATTGCAATAATCTATTAAGATATCTAATGCTTTCAGTTACCTGTGAGTTAACAACATTCCAATGTTTACCCCTTATTCCTCTATTATCAATAACAAAACTCTCTAAACAAAAATGGCGCTAAACACTCCATTCGCTGCTTAATTCATATCAATATTTTACTCCATTTTAATCCCCTCATACATGGATTTAATTATATCAAAATAGAGGGAGGGGATGCAGTGATAGAATATCACTGTCCAAGTGAGTGTTATAGGTCCTAAATCAGCGTTTTGTAGGTCATGTGATGATTTGTATCTATAGGTAAACAAGCTATCCCTCTTCCCTTGTTCCCGGGAAAGAAGTTCGATAATAATAATAATAATGATATAAAAATACGAGGAGTTATCCAAAAATACTTGACTTGACTATTTGAATTTACCGTCGCTGCGACAGTATTTCAGTCATATAGTCTAATTACAGGTGGAGGAAGACCCCGAACGCACGGAGGCATCCGGGTAGAACTACCGACCTACCGCAAGCCAGCTGGCTTCATCACATGAAAATCCGAATGACTCTGCCGGGATTCGAACCCACACGGTGAGTGGCTGAGTCAAAGAAGTCAGCGACTTTACCCTCTCGGCCACGGCCAATAACACATCATCGCACTCCTGGCAGTCTATGAAGTATAAAAACTCATTTTTCAAAATCAGACACCTCAAATATAACAATCAGATGCCCTCGCGTTAATTACTGTTTTTCAAAATATTCACTACTAGCTTCCATACTTCGCTTGTGACGGTGAACCAAGTGCTCGTACATGTTAGCGAACAACGTCCCGCCAAGGCCCAAAAAATCTGTTGACCAATTCAAGCACTGACTAGGACAGTTTACCCCACATCTTTCCTTTTAAATTTCAGTCGAAATTATGAATTACTATTTTATAATTAAATCGTTATGATTACTATAACTGATTTATTTTTACGTTTGTACGTTTTCACTATACCGCATTATATTTTGCCGTACATTCACGAACATGATGCCAGAAAAGAAAACAAGTAGCGTAGATGATCGAGTGGTTACGGGGACAGTCGTGTGGTTATGAATGTGGTAAATTATTATTATTATTATATATATATATATATATATATTAATTCTACCACTGGTATTATTATTAGTATCATTAACTCTTATACAGTACAGAATTCTTTTCTTGTGGTCATTATTTTGTAACACCATATCACATTATCATACATAAGAGTGTGTGCTAAGAGTAAAAAAAAAAAAAAAAAAAAAAAAAAGCTTGCTAACACAGGGCAGCATTGCAAGCAGCTGTGATCAAAAACTTGAAACTTTTATCGCCTTATTTTTGTTTTTTTTTGTTTTCTTTTTCAAATTTTGTATGCCTGACTATTTCTCTTATTCACGTTAATTTCTAGTCCGTTACCAACCCTATCGTGATTTTCTTTCCCTTTTATTCCATGTTCGTGATGCCCGCTCGTTTTTACTCATCCATTGGTTGACGGAACTACTTTCGAAATTCTCTTAAAATTATACATAATTATTGTGTGAAGTACCGCAATGACTGCTAACAAAAAAAGACATATTTTTCAATTATCCTGTGGCGAACGGGGTTCATCCTCCACGTATCTTTTAAATTAAACTGGGCAATCTTTCCACCTGACTGCCACCATATTTTTTCGATCAGATAAGCAAGTGATTGTTTTTATCATCTAACAATTGATAAAATTAGACTCGCATCATATGTACTTGCGCCCTTCAAATTTGGACTATTTTTCATTATTTTTCTTTTATATTTCAATAACAGAGGGACAGTTTATTGTATTTTTATGATCAATTATATGAAACATTTACTTCAATTTTCTTCAACAGATCTGTTTTCAATTTGCAATAAAGACGGCTTAAGGATAGAAGGTGAAGTTAAAAACAAACCAAAGAAGATCCTTTGCGAATTGACAATGTCTTAAAGTATATGACGCATTTTAGGGATAAGCTTCGTTCAGTTTATGATATCTTGAGACAGGATAATAAAATATTTGTCCTTACAGTTATAAACAGAGTTAAAAATAAACGTTAAAAACGTTTTTATATTATATTGTTTTTACATGTATACGATATAAATTTTCATCATTTGATTTTGACCCTTTACCATACAGACGAGTTTTGAAACATTGGTTTTCTCATTCCATCTTGTAGCTCAGATTCTACACAGTCTGCATGGCAAAGAAACATCCATTGTTTCATCAAAGACCTATATATATGCCATATGTCTACGGTTTCATATACCATTTAAGTTAATAAATATTCATCAATTTGTACATGGATTTTCGTGAGGTAAAGGGTTAAACATTTTTTTTAAGCATCATAGATTTAGGTGAATTTCCTTTCGAATGTGTGTGTGTGACTTAACGTAGTTAAAACCGTTAAACAAAGTGCTCTGAAATTTATATACATCACATATCAATTCCCAAATTTCAGCGGAGCTCATTCAGAAGAAATGAGTATTCTACAATATGATAAACGATGGAAACTAAGGCACCGTGAGGCACAACAACGTCATAAACCTGACGTCATAAACCTGACCTAACGTCATAAACCTGACCTAACGTCAAAACGGCGACGTCGGCCGTTATACAGGTACAGGGTTCGATGTTTATCAGAATGCTGACATTGATGTACCAAAATGAGATATCTGAGTGTATATGAAATTACATATATGATTTTTCCCGCCAATTCTAAATGTGATTCGTTAATAAATGTGTTAACTGTTTAGTTTAATCCATAAAGTACCATGAAATACTTAATGAAATATGTAATATATAATTATCGGGCAATACGTTAATAATTATAATAATCAATGCACAAATTTTGCAATGATCCACATAGTAATTTACATTTATCAAGCATACGGCTTTTATTTTAAAAAAAAGGTGGTGTTTGTTGTGTACGGATCCGAAGGTTTAATGCTGGAAACCCTCTCAAACGTAATAACCAAGGGAACCTAGTGTGGGATATATATATATAGTTGTGAAAACCTATTTCCCAGCATGAAACAAGTCAGTTTTGGAGACGAGCTTAAAACAAAGCTATTACATCTTACTCTTCGATCTATATAACTTGATCCGTATATTGTTAAAGTATTATTGAAACCAGTTTAACCCTAAATTTAAGTTTTTGAAAAAGGAAGATTTGAATAAAAGTTCAATCACGCTACACCCAATGGCTTTTTATTTAAATTATTATTATTTCAAGTTTTCAAATTAGGGAAAGTTTCAGTTGCTTGCAGCCGTTACGTCTACAGAACTGGAATAGAGAATTCGGATAACTGTCATCCCATAAAAATAATGTTAAGACAAAACAAAATAAATAAATAAAAAATAAAAGCGTACTTAAAGTATCATATTTCATTAATGGGATCATGGACCTAAAGACCACGGGTGATTTCATGCACTTTGCCAATTGATCAATGAGTATTGTTTATTTCTTGCTTTTCGTTGAATTACTGGAAACTGTTCAAGGCAGAGATATCATGTCATCAGGGTCTTTCAAATAGTATACTATTTGAAAGACCCTGATGTCATACAACATGAAAAATACATCATCATTTTTCTGTGGACACTCTTCGAGCGCAGGGTATGGGAGAAGTAGTCTCATTAAATGCTCATTTGAGTCATCTGTCATGACATGAATATTTTCATTCATTGCTTTGTTGTCATTCTTGACATCCACTTTTGGAATAAATTATAATCTTCCAGTGATATAAATAAATATACCATGCATATATGAAACTTGTTATGCAGGATAGCGTAGTAATTTTGACCGAGTGCAAAATATTGTGTATACCATAATACTCCAGGGTTCCTTCTACTCCCGCGAGTCGGGTTAATTAACTAAATCAATCTTTAGTTAAACATTTAAATCTTTTCGGTGGAAACTGCTGATGCCAACAAATGAATCCAGGCTAATTTCCGCGCCATTACGCAGGGGCAGTATGGGAAATGTCAGTTACATCCTGGCGTTGTTACTTCCCACGAAAATCTGGTACCCGATCTAGCTCGAACTCCACATACCATACTTAGTGATAAATAAGCCTTAAATACTTAGGGGCGAATTTCACCATTATTGAGACTTTTAGTAAACTGCACAATATTTTAAAAAAAAATAGAAAAAAGAAAACAGGAATGATGCAATGCGTACCGTCCATTTTAAAAAGTCAAGTACTACTAAGCGCTTTATTTAAAAGTATTGTTTGTGAAAATAGAGTCAGGACTCCTGATAGGTACCAAAGACACTGTGTCACGTGACTGAACTTGGCTCACACTTTATATATGGTTTACAGTATCTGTCAAATTCAAAAGAAAATGGGCCCCGATACATCACATACATGCGACATCACACCGTAAACGTGAGGTATCAACGATATCACATCCAATTACATCATCTTGACACCGGGCCAGCCAGTTATGTGTTGAGCGACACGCACAATATCATTTTGATTAACATAAGTTAACACTGGCTACGTTTTTTTTTTATTTTTATTTTTTATTTTAGCAAATTGTCCCTTATAAAGGAAATAGATGTCATATTTACGTGGCAACATATACCACTTTGGAGAGCAGCAACGCTATGACATTTTTTTTTTGGTGTGTGGGGGGGGGGGGGGGGGGAAATGAGGTTTCCTTATATGGTAAAATACCACTTTGAGAATTTGACACGCTGAAAAACAGTAGTTAAATAGCATACATATATATAAAGCTGTGGCAGCCGCGAAAAGTGATAAAATATACATGAACAAGTGGAAGGGAAAAAGGGTAAAATGTATATGAAGCAGCTATAGAAATGTACACGAAGAAGCATTTTGACAATTGTACGTGCAGCAGCTAAGTGCATGAAACTGCTAATGAACATGATAAAAATGTACCGTGATAAAGAAGCTATGGAAAAAAATATAAGATGTACAAAAACAGTAAAATATACACAAGCTGTAAAAAGGTAAAATGTACATGAAGAAACCATGAAACAGTTATTATCTGTACATTGGTTTTAGAAGTCACAGGTAAGTTATTCATTAAGGGTATGTAGCAATGTATTGTGATTTGACTTGCTGATTCTAATTTAAAAATGTAATGTTGATATGTAATGAAGAATGACAATACTACCGGTACATAAACTAAATATATTCATAATTTCCCAACAATGCAGTTTTTAATAACTATGACTATTAACAATGTGCGGAATATCTGCCAGTAACATTCTTGTTTGCATTATGATATTTCCACCTTTCGTTGTTGTTTTTGAAGAATTGTTTTTCTATGTTAAAGTTTCACTTGTTTTTGTTTTATCTTCAAAAATGATAATAGTTAATACTTTCCGATTAAAAGAAACGTTTTCAATCTAAAGTGTAAATCAAAAGTAAAAAAATAAGCCAGTGAAAACTGCCATATAGAATCTACATTTAAGAATTTGTTATATACTAAATTTAACATTTAATCAGAAACCCAATCGTTAAAAGTGTAATCTTCAAGTAACAATTCCAAAATTGTAATAAGCATTTTGAAAATGTAATAAGCGTTTTATAAATATAATAAGCATTGATAAAATGTTATAAGCATTGTCAAATTTCAATCAGAAAAAGAAATGAACTCCCATACCTGTTTTACTTTATTTCTTGTTTTATGATATGCCTTCCTTGCTAATTTATATCATTTCATATGGTGACATATTTCTGCCAGCCACTTATCCACTTAGCTATGTCGAAACTTTTCTGAAAAAAAAAAAGTCACATAATCAGTTAGTATCTGGCAAGTAGAAAACTTTCGTGTTATCCTGTTAGGTATCTTAACAGAATAAAACTGCCTGTTAGTGCCCACTACTGTCAGCTATATATTCACTTAAGATAATTGGATATCTCGCCTTTTTTCAACTTAGTCAATTAAATTATGTGGATAACGATCATTTTTTCACATAATTATCTGGGGAAAAAACCATGATATCCAGTAAACATAAGTAAATATGTGATTGGCAGTAGTGGGTACTAACAGACAGTTTAGTCCTGTTAAGATACCTAAGTGGATAACTTGAAAATTTTCTATTTTCCAGATAATAACTGAATATGTGATGATTTTTCAGGAAAGTTTCGACATAGCTAAGTGGATAAGTGCCTGGCAGAAATATGCCACCACAATTTCGCTCTGAAATGAGTATTTTATTATCAACCTGGCTGAATTTATCTATAATCATACATAAAATCTAAAAAAAAACAAAAAAAAAACATTTTTTTTCATTAGGATATTTAAATCTCTGAGATATGTTTTGAAAGCACAGCAGAAGATGGAACCAATGATCGTAACTACTCGGGTATCTCCGACAAGCTCGGAATGGGGCAGAATTATGTTAGCGGAGTTTAACGAGTTTACCCGAATGATACGTATTGTGACACAAGTGATACAGAACAGGGTGGGCTATTGCATTACATTTGATAGCTTGGCTCGGCAGGGATTCGAACTTGAGACTCTTGGCACGATCACAGTGTCTGATTTCCCCTGCCAAGGGTTATAAGGTTGGCGTCGGATCGAGTCAGTAAGGCTCCTGTATATACGTTGTCCCTAGATATGTGTTTTACATTTTTATCAAACGTTGTCGGCTGGGGGTAGGGTATATGATCTCTAAAAAAATATTAAACGCGTGTTTCCTAAACCTAATCGCGTGGGAGCGTATTTTTCAGAGTCGCCAGCTGTTTTCGATGAAATACGAGACTCCACTGCCAGTGGTAACTGTCGAAAAAAGTGGAAACATTCCGTCATTTTAATTCCTATCAACCGTATCATGAACTACTTTTTTATGACGACTTCCATAAAAACAACAAAGGCAAAAAATGTCTCGAGTTGCTCTTCAACAATTTCTAAGTATTTCCAGGGTCGCATTTATCATTTTATCTCTTAACTTTTTTTCTTGGAATAAATAATGTTTGCTTTGCCTTTGTCCCTATACGTTTCAGTATTACGTACAGAAGTCGATGGATTGGTCAAAAACTACTGTAACTGCGTTTTTCTTTATATATATCTTTATATATGTGCAGTTATAATAGTTTTTCACCAACCCATGGCGATATTTTAGTCTTAGAAACACCCACCGATATTATACAGGAACGTTGCAAAATATAAGGTCAAACGAAAATAGCATTTTGACTTGACCGAAGATCGAACCTTACACCCCCTGCTCCAGAGTGAGACACTGTAATTACATTGCTTTCGGAGTTGGGTGATTTTCATGAATGTTAGAAGCGCCATATGGAAACAAAATTACTCAGTACTAGAATATTATCTGAACTCAGAAGTACGTGTGTCAACTCTACCGATCAAGTTGATCGGACCTGCGATCTCCTTCTTTTCTTCTTCGCTGTTTAATTCCTCCTGACTTTGTGAACACTTGTGGGGATGACAATGTTCAAAATGTCTTATTTCACGTTTTCTTTTCATAAAAATCTGTCATTTTGCTGAGAGCTTGCATGTTTTATTTTAATTGACAACATGGTCCATCGGCAGTTTTTAAATCAACAAAGCGACAAATTATAATTAACAGATGCATTTACAAAATATTGCTCTCGCTGCTTCTTAGGTGAAGGTTTCAAACACGTATGATAAACATTTCACCGATAGAAAATAACAGACGCAACACTCGTCCTTTTTTCCCCCATATATAAAAATTAGTTTTGAAGCCATTTGTGCTTTGTTAAAACGTCATAAAAGAAAATATCTGCTTCAAAGCAAAAAAAAGTGCTATAAAAATGTTACCAGGCAGAAACACTTTTGCTTTATGTTTTTATTTACTAAAAATATTGCATTTCAGTTGGAAATATATCATAAGATGGAAGTAGAAAGTATCTTAAATATAAAATATTCTATAGGTCGTTTTTCTAAAATGTGTTAAATGCCCAATTCAAGATAAGAAATTAACAAAACTACAATGAAACTTTTCCTTTTCGTATGGTAAAAAATGTCAATGATGTACAGAAATGGTAAGAGGGGGCATATGGTGACACTCTATACAACAGCTGGCACATTATATGAGTTATTACCATTCATTCCTCGTTCACCGCAAAATCCTACCGATCCTGGTGACCGAGTGATATTGTAACGTCCATCCGTAACACCAGGAAGTCGTGGGTGTTCTGTTATAATTGTGCTTCATAATGAAACAGACTATAGCATGTATACAATGTCTTAGGTATGTAAGTAATTAGCTCGGCTGGGTCCCTACAGGACAGTCGTAGATTAAACTTCATAGAGGATACACGCTTGTGTTATTTCTTACTCATTAGAGTTATACCATATCTACACATAATCATTAGTACATTAGTACTACCAATATATTTACAACAGTAAATACAAAACAGTGGGGTTCTATATAATCCCTGGCTCGGTGTAATAACAAGATGAATGTGCGAGGTGTCACGCCTCTTACTTATTCTACCTATTCTGCCTCTCGCGTAGACCAGGGTCTCTTCATACTGTATATACAGAGACCCTGCGTAGACCAAGTCTAACGGACTAGTGCCTTTGTACAGAGATGTGAATACTTAATGTAGTTTCGTGCTTTGTTTAAGAATATCTACTGAATGGACTTAGTATAAATGTGTAATTATTAAAAAAAATCTTTTTATGTCGATTGAGAAACAAGTTCTTACAACTTATACAAATCCCTCTCGACGGAAGAATGAAGATGAAGAATCCATGTCAACAGGGTTCGAACCCACAACCTTCGGATCCGTCGAGAGGAATAAGTGTAGGTTGTAAGAAAATTTCCCAGACGACGTAAACTAAACTAACAAACAAGCTTTCGTCAGAGATTCCTAGTATAATAGACACTGACGAAAAGTTCTAACCGAACACTTTCGAGGGTAGCTTTACATGTTACTGGCATTGTAATTCGCAACCACTTTCAATGAAATTTTGCACATATTGTTCACCTTTCACATACCCGAAAATGAAATTAAATTTAGATTCTTACAATTCCCAAGGTTTTGAGATATTTCTTTGAAGTAGTCAGTTAGAACTTTCCGTCAGTGTACATTTACACATTATATAACGTAGATATATATTATATCTACTTGTGCACAAATCCATGATTTGAAATGATGATGCTGTTGTTGTTGTCGTCGTTGATGATTATGATGATGATGATGATGATGAAACTTCATAATATTTTCAAAGCATGGGGCACTAAATCATTTTTATTTTCTTTTGCACGGAAAAAAAAAAGTACGAATATAGTAAGGACGAATGACGAACAGTTCTACTTCCGGAAACAACAGCAACACGTGAAAATGGTCCGTAGATTGAAATTTCACGAGAAGAAACTTCTGAAAAAGGTCGATTTTATATCATGGGAGGTCGACAACAATATACACGAACTGAAGGTCATGAAGAAGTATTATATACAAAGAAGAGAGGATTACACGAAGTGAGTTGTGACACTGACTGTAATTGTTATGGGTTTTCGCGATTTGGATAATTTTGGCATTTGAGTTTTGAAAGCCATTGTGAATCAGTGCGAATTTAACTTGTTATTTCCTTTGTTTCTGTTTTTGGTGATGTTCAACGTCGTATATCATGTACACATTTCATTTCACTGCCAGATTTCACTTAGTTTACTCTCAATAAGTTATTAAAATAAGACTGCATTTCTTGAGCAATCTTCTTCAAACTTCATGACAATGTTTATAGCCACAATCTCTCAGCCTTATTTAATTACGTCTGATATTGACCAATTAGTTAAGCAGATATGGCCCTTCAATTAAAAAAAATGTCAGATTTCACATTGTTTACATTCTAGCATCTTTATTTTAAGGCTCAAATTTCACATAAATATTGGATTTGAAAAATCTCATTTTGGAACATTGAAGCTACAAGTTGACATCTGCTTAGATATACTAGTACATGAAGGTGACATCAGCATAAACTACTGGAACTCTGGCACGGTTACCCTATGTAAACAAGCATGCCTATTAAATGTCAGTGTATCCTGTTGGTCCCCTACTGCAAAATGTAATTAGGCATGAAAAATGTGCAACCTGTTTGTTGCCACATTAATATTCATGAAGTTCCTAGCATTTCCAGATGCAATCAAGTTGTTCCCGACAATGTTTGGTAATCTTCGTATGTATTCTCCAGTTTAAAAGTTGGTGGTTATGAAGATTTTTTCTTGTCTCAGGGCTCTCATTGACTCTTGGCGCCAAATTTTCGAGAGTCAAAAATCAAATTCTTAAGAGTCAAATAAAATTTGCAGTATTTCGCTTGGATCGTAATATGTCACAAATTTTACATGTAGCGATATACATGTTTAGATTAACAAAGTTTGTATCTAATGTATACTTGTTTATTGTAAGTACATATTATTTGCAATAAGTGTTCATTAAAAGTAATCCTGTTTTAAACCAAAACAAAATAACAAAATGAAAATTAAATTTATTTCTAAAATATTGCATACAAAACACAAGAATATGATAAATATCTGGACAACGGCGTATGCTGATGATTTGTCCTCTAGGGAGGTAGCTCCCTTTCTCCTGCTGAATGGTGATGAGTTCATTCTGGGCCATCAATGACAGATTATTTGTCACAATGAAACACAAAGCATGTAACTGAAACTCCTGAAAATAGTCAACCAAAAAATAATTGAAAATAAGAATTATAATCTGTTTCATTACTTAGAAGTGCAGTCACATTGGGAAGCTGCATTTTTATCATGGAATAGTCCAAGTCATAATAATAAACTGTTGTCAATTTCAAATGTAAACAGGATAATTTAATTTATAAATTCTAGAATATCTAGGTTTTATTTTAAAAAAATGGTGAAAAAATTATTCCCTCAATGTGGAAAGAAAATGACAGCTGCAATATTCTTATTGAGACTAGAGCTACCTTTTTTATTTAAAGTAGAAAACCAAAGATGATATTTGGTAATGACAAAAAAAAATTGACTCTTGGGGCCAAATTTTCAAGAGTCAAAAACAAATTCTTTAGAGTCAAAAAAACCCCCAAAACTCTGACCAATATCATTCAAAATTACATAGATAAATATCCAGGGATATTAAAACATAATTGCTCAAATCATTATGAGTTATTCAGTACAGAAAGATAGCTAAGGAAAAATAAAAGTTTTATTTACCTTCATCATTAAGTTTTTTTTTTAAACCTTGTTTGATTCTGTAAGAGTCGATCTACTTTTGGTTTTGGTCCCATATTTTTCAGTTGACAGACTAATCATACCTATTTGTTACAATCATCACACCTTTCATTTAAACCAGCATGGTTAAAGTACTGCCATTAAACTATTTGTTATCAAACAATAAAAATTTCAGCTGATTCCGATCGGTAATTAACCTGAGTAACAGCCATAGGAAGTAAACACATTTTGTCATGGTTCCTTGCCTTTAATCTTTTCACACGTCGTAAAAACGGGATCCAGCAACCTCGTGTACAGAAGCTAACAGTAGCATTGAGAGTACACGAAGATTGCCTAGGCAATACGGGAATTTTTAATTAGGTTGGTTACGCAATCGGCGATTACATTCAGTGGTGTATACGAAGATTGCAAAAAGTTTGATTATTACCGATATCGGCTGATTCAGTTAGGAGTTATGGCCCTTGAATAATAAGAAATATACCAGATTTTTACTTTGTTTACACTCTAGCATCTGCAATTATTAACAGGGCTCACCTTGGCTGTAAAAATGTTTGCGCCAACACATTCGCCAAATGAGGAGAATTAGAGACAAATTTAAGAAGTTGGAGCCAAATTTAATGCAAGTGACTCAATATATTTTGGGATAACTTTATTGACTTTATACTGGTATGATTTATGTATTTGTTATACTTGAACTGTCAAAGGCACATTCAATCAGTGCATAGTATTTAAAAATAAAAAGTAAATAAAAATATATAGAAATAAATTTAAATAAATAATATATAATACATTGCAGTAATATTAATATTTTGATATATCAAGCAAACATCAACAAAAGACTTAAAAACAATGTGTTCATGTTAAAAAAAATAATATATTTTAAAAAAAAAAAAAAAAAAAATTCATAAATTAATTAACATCAAATATTTTATTTAACATGATATGTTTTGGTTTGGATACGTTTTGACTTGCTCCTTTAGCGATTAGTATCGAGTCATTTAGAGGATTCGTTACATCTGTGTCTTTACCTGTTGGAATCTAGCTAGGTTAACCGATTAATCAATTTAAATGTTTTAAAAGAAACGGTAGTAATGAAACATAGCTGATTTTTTTTTTGCAAATGGCTGCCATTGTGGTGACACTCTCTTACACCAATCGAAACTTCTTGGGTAATTCCGTCATTCTTCATTGCTGATAGCAATAACAATATGGTGACTATTCAAATGTCTATAATTTAGAACTTGCTAAAAATTCATGTTTTTTTCTTATGAAGCATACTTTGCCCAAATATTGAATTAGAGTTAATTTAATTGTTTATTAAACACTTTGGTTAAAGTTTTGCTGCTGCATGTAGCTTACTATTCTGCTTATATCTCAGCATACAGTTATACTTAATTATAGGATTGGCTTGAAACTGCATATGATTTTGAACTTTTTGAAATTTGGTTCATGAGGAGTTCTTTAGTTTTTCTTCTCCCATACGTTTTTTTTTTCTCCTTATTTTCATATTTATAGAAAAAAAAAGTTATAGCAAATCCAAAAAAATGGAAAGAGTCGTGGTCATCAGCCTTCTTTTGAAGGTAACAGACTTTAAGCAGAAAAACATTCTCTATTGGAAGTGTCTGCTAATGACTATGAAAATCAAAGATGTCCACGAAATACGAATCTATCTGAGTAACCCACAAGCATCAGGTCATCCATTGATTTGATCAATTGACATGACTTAGATTTGCCTGCCTCAAATCCTTTCCTGTCAGGGTCAAATTCGCCAAATTAAAAAAAAAATGGGAATAATTCAAAGAAATTAAAAAAAAATATATAACAATATAATTATTTTGAAAAAAAAGAAAAAGAAAAGAACATCAGATTATAAACATTGGAGAGGGTCAAGGGGTATTTCAGCTGTTAAAACAACAGATTTCTATGGAGTTTTAACCAGTGATTTTCAATGGCAAGGGGTTAATGAAACCCTGTCTGTGTGCAACAAAATTTGGTAAACTCATCAGCGTTGGATAGTCGAGCGTGCTGTCTTAATGACAGCTCTTGTTTAATGTTGTTTTTATTTCCAGTGAAAACAATTTGAACTAAAGTCTTCAATCCATGGGCTTTCCCAGCATTATAAATCATTCCACAAAGATAATTTTGAATTGGAATTTTAAGTATGTGCTAAAGTCATAATATTTCACCAGTCATCTAGTTTTTGACCTTAATGTTTTAACTGAAATATTTTTTTTAAATTGTTTAACT
Source organism: Solen grandis (assembly GCA_021229015.1). Lineage (NCBI taxonomy): Eukaryota > Metazoa > Mollusca > Bivalvia > Adapedonta > Solenidae > Solen > Solen grandis. Next base: position 65,093,310 of record CM037782.1, read on the forward strand.
GTTAACCCTTTCCCTCATAAAGACTCATTTTGACGCACTCAATAGGTACCACATAAAGCCTGATCTGCAGAAAACCACAGTTAAACCTTACCAAATTTAATTATAAAGTCCTCTTTTCCAGACCACTGAGGAGCAGCAAACAGCATAAAACCTGATCAGCCTGTGAGTTACTCGCAGGCTGATCTGGTTTTATGTTGTTCGCATAGGTCTTTTCATGGTTTCCTCTATGAGGGAAAGGGTTAACAATGGCTGATTTGAATGTTTAATTTGCATCTCAATTATTAATGTTTTTGACCTCCATAATTATAATGTGTATATAACTTAAGTATGGTCTTGTAATTGAGTAAGTCTTTTCCTTTACTTGAGTCTTTTCATTCAAAAAATAAAATAAGTTTTCTATTAATATCAAATTAAAAAAATTTCCCTTGACCCATAGGTAAATAAATCGTTGTAATGTATTAGATTTTGCTCTGATTACAGGTACAATAAACTGTCCAGGCAGATTCGAGAACTGGCCCGCAAAGTGAAAGAACTAGATGTAAAAGATCCATTCAGAATGGAAGCTACGACACAGATTCTGGAAAAACTGTAAGGCTCTAGATATACTTAATTCTATAGATACCTCAGATCATGTCCTTAACTTTTCTACTTAGGAAATATCCATAAAGAAAGGATAAAAAGTGTTTGCTATCATAGCATGTCTGTAAAAGTTTTAGCAGTTATCATTTGCTGTGTGTGTCTTTTAACTTTGAAAATCATTGATAGTATTGAAGAATATGTATGCAGACGACAAATTGCTTAAGTTCCATCTGCTCTGGCTCTCCAGTGGTCTGACATGGTGTGTCCATATGGTAAAAGGGTCGTATTGCGGAACCTTCTGTTTGTTCAAGGAGACATCATCCCTCTATTGCCAGATACATCTTTCTGTGACTTTATTTAATCTTCAATTTATCTCTGTCGGATACCAATTGGGGACTATTTAACAAGGAAAAACTTTGTGTGCAAGCACTTTGCATTCATTTCGTCCGACACAATACAGATCACTTTGCCCATGAGTGTTGGGTCACCCTCTAATGCATTCTGGGTATTTACTCATCGTGCACATTTGTATTCACTTCGCTGTTATTATGCTGATTAAAAACCAACAATTTATTCATAGGCTTGCTCAACATTCAGAAAATGGGGACTTCAATTTCTCTTTCGTTTTGCGGATATTTTTTATGGAATTAATTTTCTCCCCGTATTTTGATTGATCTGTTTTG
>CM037782.1:65094671-65144671 GCA_021229015.1 Solen grandis
TGGTCTCAACTCCAAACTTCGGTATTGGTCTCAACTCTCCACTCTGGTATTGGTCTCAACTCTCAACTCTGGTAATGGTCTCAACTCTCAACTCTGGTAATGGTCTCAACTCTCAACTCTGGTAATGGTCTCAACTCTCAACTCTGGTAATGGTCTCAACTCTCAACTCTAGTATTGGTCTCAACTCTGATCTTGGTTCAAACTCTGGTATTGGTCTGAACATTGGTATTGGACTTAACTCTGGTATTGGTCTAAACTTTCAACTTTGATATTGGACTCACTTCTGGTATTGGTCTAAACTTTCAACTTTGGTATTGGTCTCAACTCTAAAACTGGTCTCAAATCTCTACTCTGGTATTGGTCTGATCTCTGGTATTGGTCTCAAGTCTGGTTTTAGGACTCTCAACCCTGGTATTTTCTCGAATTTGGACTCACCTCTGACTCACCTCTGGTCTTTCTTAAATTAACAACTTATCTTGACAGTTGCATTGATCAAACACCAGGAATGGCATTTATATTTTATTTAAACTCTGTCATTTGTCTTAACACTTGCAATTGTTTAAATTTATATATATTGTTTATTTCTAGCATGGTTTACTATGTATCTTGGCTAAAAATTATAAATACGAGTTTCTCTCTTATTTACAGCTTGACTTTGATTATATGCATGGATACTCAGACGATAAACATACTCACGGGTCATACTGAAATAGTTTTATGGCTTTCATCAATGAATTGTCAATAATGAAATCACTGGAGTGTGAAACATTCAAAAGAAGATAAATCAGTATAAAAATGTCAAGATTTCATCAATAACTACACAAGGTGAAAGTTTAACATTATTTTAGAGTCGCATTTAGTTTATTGCTTTCGTTAGTTTACATAAACAGTATTATTTAGCACTGATTTTCGATACATTTTGCGTGTTTTTTTGTGTTTTTTTTGTCTTTCATGGTGTGTGTGTGTGTGTGTGTGTGTGCTTTTGTTGTTATTGTTTTGTGTTTTGCGGGAGGGGTGGGGTGGTACATGAATGAATACACACAAATAATGATGTGGTAAGTATATCCAACATACTTCTGGCATGTAATTAATTTATCGTAGAAGTGTGTTTTAATTTAAAAAAAAATAGAAACAAATTCAACAAAAAATATTCTTAGTGGAAATATACAAATAATAAAAAAGATACATATGTAAAATAAACTTAAATTTATGGTCAAAATATTAACAGTCATAAAACACAACCGCTTACTGTTTAACTTTTGCGGTGGTTGTTTACTTGTTTAGTTACACAGTAAAATCTCAATAATTAGACCACCCTTCGGACTGCTTTCAACTGGTCTTCATAATGATGTGGTCTGATAATCGAGTTTCAATTTACAGGAAATATGGAAAAGGGGACCTGAAAATAGTGGTCTTAATAGTGAGGTGGCCTTTTTATTGAGGTGGTATTTATATAAGGTTTTATTGTACACGGACCTCAGAAAAGTAGGCGAGAAAAAAGTTTGACTGAAACCATTGTGCACCATTTATTATTTTTCCCCCAAGATTGAATTTGGTCTTACGACCAATGTATCCTTCTAAATGGGAAATTTGACCAGCTTAAAAAAATCGTCTACGAACACCTGATTTGCACGGCTCATCGCCGGGCATACTGTATTTAGTTTGTGGATTGTCGATGCAGTCGGATCTGAAGGTTTGAATACTTCGGTTGAAATTACGGCCATGATTATCTTAAATGGAATAGCGGGGGGATGATTAAAACCAGAAATAAAAGGATAATACGAGAAAAACAAATACCTGAACTAGTTAAAGTGATACTTGTTGTTGTTGTTTCAAATCGTACTCCCAAAAATGTCGCATTGACTTGTTCAAAGAAAACAGTGAGTTAACATGCTTGTGAAATATATGTTGTAAAAATAATTGTTTCTTTAATTTTATTCCGTTGACGGTTTATGAAAGAGTATAGATATCTACGGTGAAATGGAGGTGACATTGTTATTCTTTTTTTAACGCATCGCCATCTTATTGGAGCGACAAAAGATCGTGAGGGAACGAGAAAATATCTTGAGAGGAACGAGAAAATATCTTTAAGGAAATATCTTTAGGGAAGGACGAGGAAATATTTTGAGTGAACGAGCGGAAATATATTGAGGGAATGAGGAAATATCTTGAGGGAACGAGGAAATATCTTGAGGGAACGGGGAGAAAATATCTTGAGAGAACGAGGAATGTCTTGAGGGAACGATGGAATATCTTAAGGGAACAAGGAACTTTTCTTGCCGAGGGATAGAGCTATCATCTTTAATCACCGTTGTGTAAAACCCAACCAAGGGATACTACAACGTCCTCATATACATGTAGATGTAGTCACAAATTTTAAGGGATCGGGGAAGTACGAGTATATTATAGGTACACTGAGAAACTATCTTGAGGTAACGAGACGATTATCTTGTCTGAAAGAAAAAAATCTTGAAACAGAAACTTAGCTTTCCATCGCGAAAATAGTTTACAATAATAAACGTTTGTGATAAGTCATTCATGTCGTTCCCACAAACCAAATACATATGCAACAATAGGTCTTTGCACAAGCTAACATCTTTTTCCCTCAAGATAATTTTCCCACAATACAGTTTCTCGTACCCTCAATATAGATAATCATCTCCTTCTCACAAGCTAGTTTCTTTTTCCCACAAGATAATATGTCCTTCCCTCAAGATAGTGCTATCTAAAAAAAATCAGAACAACTTGTCACCTCCATGCAAACGAAGATATCAAACGTTCCGTTACATCTGGCAATATACGGATAATTTCTTCCCTTTCCAGCATATTGATCCGGTAGGTTATGAAACACTGAAACCAGTCAGCATTCCAGCAGGTGCGCATGCGTTGTCGCTGCAAACAAGAAGACTTGTAAACAAATATTATATTTACTGTTATTTACAGAAAATTCAATTTTCGTATGCTGAAATAATGAGCTGAAACAATTCAACGTCATTCACTATAAATTTGAGATGAAATATGTCGTTTGATATTCAAAAAACTTGAATTAAAAATGATTTGAACCATAACAGCGAAAACCCATGAAAATAAGTCACCTGAGGAACGCATTCTTTCATTCAGAGAATCTTTGGTGGAATTGAGAGGTAAAAAAGAAAATTATATGCATAAATGTTAGATAAAAATATACTTATGTGCTAAAATGACATTCACAACGTATACAAAGGTACTGTCTATCAATGGAAAGTTCATTCATTGATAGCTAAATATCTTGTGTAAGGGGTGCCTTGCTGCTTGCACTTGGTTTATATCAACATCTCCGTGATATGTCTGCCTGTCATACTTGACAATAATTAAACTGCAGGCGGAGAGTAAGATTGAAATAATGGTAACAGGGAAGATAAAAAAGATAGAATATAGATCAGCAGTCAGGTGAATGTATAAACTTAAAGACGGAAAGGAGACAAAGAATTTTAGCCCAGCTATTAAAATATCAGACAAACACACCATAAATCTAGCTCACATGGCATTACTAGGGCAGATGCCCTACTGGCATTAGGGTTGAAACAAGTCCATTTTACTTTCTCGGGCAACTGACTCACAATAACCCACGGGTAACCGTGCAGACATACTCACTTAGTAATTGCATAAAAAATATAACCTTCCTTTTGCTCATATTCATGCAACAATGTCTGGCGACAAAATCAAATCCTGTAATATTTAAAGTCATTGATTTAGTACACCAAAATATGTCAGGGCTCACCCTGGCTGTAAAAATGTTTGCGCCAACACATTCGCCAAATGAGAAAAATTAGAGCCAAATTTAAGAAGTTGGAGCCAAATTTAATGCAAGTGGCTCCAATATGTTTTCGGAAATATTTATTGTCTTTATATACTGGTTTGATATATGCATTTGCTATACTTGAACTGTCAAAGACATATTCAATTGGTGCATAATATTTAAATATAAAAAAAAAAAAAAATAAAAAAAATATATGGAAATAAAAACAATACAAATACTGTCATATAATTCTAAATGAAAATTAAATTAATTTAATTGACATTAAGTTTTATAAATAAATTATTTAAAAAATATTTCATTCAATTGGCAAACAAAATAGTTCATTCAATGAGAATAGGTATATTAATATTTTGATGCATCAAGAACCAAACATAAACAAAAGAAAAAATAAGTGTTCATGTTAAAAAAAATATATATTTTCCAACAAAATCATAAATAATAACCTGACTAAAAATATTATATGGAAATATCAAGTGAAATTAAAAAAAAAAAAAAATGGGTACGTTATATATCGGGTACGTTTTAGTTTGGATACGTTTTGACTTGCTCCATTAGCGATTAGTATCGAGTCATTCATATACATCGGTACATCTACGTTATTTACCAGTTGGAATCTAGATAGGTAAACTAAATAATCAATTTAAATCTTTTAAAGAAACGGTAGTAATGAAACATTGCTAATGTTTTTCGCAAATGGCCGCCATTGTGATGATTGCGCAATTTCATAGCAGTCCCAAATGCAGGTATAAACAAAAGTCGGTAGAGAGTGTGACAAATATAAACAAGTTATAAGCTGCCAATACCATCCGAGTATTCCACATCTTTACATAACTAAGAAGCCTTAGAATGCCTGTTGATTGGATAATCCCACAGCAGGTGCTGGTTACGTAAAGTAGTATACAGTGTAGAGCGACCTGTATTTTTGTGCATTACGGAACTTTAACTGCGGTACTAATTTACTGATTTCTTCTTCGTATGCGCCAAACACATTCGCCAATTAGAAAAATCTTGTGCCAGTTTCATAATTTTGTCGCATTTGGCGCCTTTGGTGACCGACAGCGTGAGCCCTGTATGTCTATTTTGAATGCTTGTTAAGATAATTTCTTGTCAGAGTGTAGAATTGTATGAAACGATATCATTAGGAATTTGCTGATGACATGTATATTTATTATATAGAAAAGCAGTACATGAGGTATCAAATAAGAAAAAGCCAAAATTAGAAAACAGGTAATAATTTTGTACTTGGGTACCAGCAATGTTCTACCCAACCCATTTGTACCTGTGACTTGTTTCAGCCCTAGCTGGCATAGCTCAATTCTCTTTTCTGGAGGTAGCTGGGTTAAAGGACCCCCTTGGAAGGGCTAGGAGAATATGCTTGATGCCATGATAAAAGTGAAAAGCATTCTCAGGGTGCGACCTGACATGGATAACATATATTTTCAATGTAAAAATGATGCATTTAAACTTTATAAGCGGATGATCCAAACATTTATCTGACACATGTACACTTACTGTTATACTTCAAAACAGAAGCACCAAATATATGTTACTGTGTTTCTGCATTTAATGAACAGTTGATGAAATATAATGTTCCAAAACTGAAAAATAATCTTGTTGGGCTCACATATAATTGTTTACTAATGTGATGATGCACTAGACAGTTTGAAAAGTACACCTTGAAGGCTTCTGTCTTGAAACCCTTTGTTGCTACACAAAATTGAATTTAAAACTCTTTGTCTATGCAACAACCCACAATATGTGTTGGTGGTAAGAACTGTATGGCCAACACTGGAAAAGATAGTATCATGCAAGTTTATACAATTACAATGCAGGGTTTAAAACCTCAGAATGTTATCCCCAAGCGATATAACATGGTGCCTAGTTGTATGATGGTGAATATGCCATAGTTTGTTCTTTTCCTTGGTCCATACTCATAGCTTGCACAGGTCATGAAAAATGTAACATCTTGCCTCATAAACCCGTTAAAAAGCCTTAAAAGATCCTGAAAAAAACTTGAATATGAATTACATTTTGATAATAAGAAAGTGTTTATTAAGTTGTTAGAATATTGAGTTTCATTCCTTAAAATTTGAAGCATTAGTTGCGGTATATATGTCAGTAATTTTGAATTTCAAGACCTTAAAAAAACTTGAAAAACCCCTAAATTTGCATCAGAAAATTTGCAAACCTGATACTTTGTAAGCAATTCAGTCTGAATACTTTTCATGACTTTGGATAATATTGGGCACCATATTTTATTTATTATTTAATTAGTTTGAACTGAAATATATAAAGGTAAAGTTCTACTATTTTCTGTCCAAAAAATGAAAGCTTGTTTCTATGTGCTCATTTTGTCATTTGTCACATAGAAAAGTATATGACTGCAAGTCATAGCTTTCAAACTTTTCTTGCATTGGATGTTTTTCAGCATACTTTTTTTCCACTTGCAGACAAGATGGCAGATAATTACCATGTCTTGGAGCTTATTGGAGAGGGATCGTTTGGTAAAGTGTACAAAGGCAGAAAGAAATACAGTGGCCAGGTAAAATATTATCCATGAAAAAATAATACTAGACATGAACAATGTGCAGTTGTTATTCTTACAGGCATAAATTGCATTTATCTTTTACAGGGTTTGCACAGTCTTAAAAAGTGCTCAAATTTGAGCCCTATTCTTAAAAAGTGCCTGAAACAAGACAAAAAAAAAGTACCTAAAAGTGAATAAATGACAAAGTGCCCAGTGAAAAGGCCATAGTTTTCAATAAACAATCCTATTTAGTACCAAAACTAGTCAAATGCTTGCTCGATGCAACAGTAAGGGAACAAATTGCAATTTGTTCTAACTAGTGTGGGTATGAATACGCCATGGTTGTGCCACTTAATTGTTCTCCTGTAGAAACCAGAAAATGGCATTGGGAAAATGTGTTTTTACCAAAAAAGGGTGCTTACACATCCTTTGGTTGTAGATTGTGATGACAAGAGAAAAACAATGTGTCGCAACAAAATAATTGACAATGGCAATAGGGGCGAAACAGGGTTGAAATCTCACACAAAAGCAAAAAATATTTTTGCAATTCATAGTGATGGAAACATTCACACTGGACAATTATTTTACTGGTAGTGATGGACCAACAAATCAGAAGAGGAAGTGTATTGATCAAAAAAATATATTTAAAAAGGTAATGTCATGATCATTGTGAACAATGATATATGGTTGCTAGTCATATTATTAAAATATTTTATACTATACATGAATGTAATGAGGGGATACATTATTATGCTTTTAGCTATATTGTAAAATATCGCATGTGTTATAAAGCAGTCAAAAATAAACCAATGTTTTATGACTGTTTTTAAGTTACTTACCGGTAATCTTTGGTAACAAATGATACATGTAATATAAATACAAACTAAGATATAATATTCAGATAGTTTTGTTTATTTATCTAAGGTCTTTCCATCCTAATAGCAATTTATTCCATCAAAGCCTTGCATATAACTAAACAATACACATATATATAAGCTTTTAAAAAGTCAAACAGTAGTAATCTTAGAGGGAAATTGACATGTATGACAAGTGACAGAAGTTCTTTTGTTACCTCCCCTTGATTATTTTGTTGGTATGAGTTATCTCCCTTGAAAACTAAAAAAAAAAAAAAAAAAAAAAAGTGATTTTCTCCATTTTCCTATGGTAAAGTTTAGATATTTTTTTTCACGAAAGTTGATACAAAATCATAAAATGCATCTTTCTATCATGAGTTTTTCTCATAAATCAGATTCAGTTTTTCATATTCACAGAAAATACATATTTTCCATAGGCTTCAATATCAAATTATATGCAGATTATCTCCCCTAAATTAGATAAAATTGAAAAGACCTCTTGGTGAAATATTTTTATTTTTGAATGTCTTCAAAGTGACAAAGTTTCATAGAAATATAACCATCCTGTGGCAAGATATGGAATATGGCTATTAGGATGGGAAGACCTTAACCCATGTAATCAACATTTTTGTGCAAATAATATGAGTCTTGATGCATGTTCTTGAAGGTGGTGGCATTGAAGTTCATCCCAAAAGTTGGGAAGCCTGAAAAGGAGTTGAGGAACCTGCGCCGAGAGATTGACATCATGAGAGGCCTTCACCATGAAAATATTATAGAGATGTTAGACAGCTTTGAGACAGACAAGGAGGTGGGAAAGTCACATTGTTATTGTATAGATTCATATATTGATCAGTGCAAAACATATTTTCTCACTTTCTCACATTAATACTTACCTGCAATTTACAAACCATTTCAAATTTAGATATCATCAAAAAAAACAAACTCAAAGAAATAAATTTCTTTATTAGCTCACCTGAGCAAAGCTCAGGGTGAGATATTGTGATCCCATGAGTGTCCGTCGTCCGTATGTGCATCGTGCGGTGTCTACACTCTATCACCTTTATTTCTTTAGCAATCATCTTAAAACTTTAAAACAATGTTTATGGCCATAATGTCTCGATTGAGTTCGATTATGGCTGAGATCGGACAATTAGGTCAGTAGTTATGCCCCTTTTAATATTCAAAAAATGCCAGATTTCATGTTGTTTACACTCTAGCATCTTCATCTTTTTAGCAATCATCTTCAAACTGTATGGCAATGCTTATGACCATAATGTCTTGATTGAGTTCGATTATGGCTGAGATGGGTCAATTAGGCCAGGAGTTATGCCCCTTTTAATATTAAAAAAATGCCAGATTTCACTTTGTTTACACTCTAGCATCTTCATCTTTTTAGCAATCATCTTCAAACTTTATGACAATGTTTATGACCATAATGTCTTGATTGAGTTCAATTATGGCTGAGATGGGTCAATTAGGTCAGGAGTTATGCCCCTTTTAATATTCAAAAAATGCCAGATTTCAGTTTGTTTACACTCTAGCATCTTCATTTTTTTAGCAATCATCTTCAAACTTTATGACAATGTTTATGACCATAATGTCTCAATTGAGTTTGATTATGGCTGATATCAGTCAATTAGGTCAGGAGTTATGCCCCTTTTAATATTAAAAAAATGCCAGATTTCACGATGTTACACTCTAGCATCTTCATCTTTTGAGCAAATATCTTCAAACTTTAAAACAATGCTTATAACCATAATGTCTCGATTGAGTTCGATTATGGCTGAGATGGGTCGATTAGGTCAGGAGTTATGCCCCTTTTAATACAAAAAATGCAAGATTTCACTTTGTTTTCTCTTTACCATCTTCATTTTTTTAAACAATCTTTTTTAAACTTTAAGACAATGTATATGCCCATAATCTCGCAATCGGTTCAATTATAACTGATAGTGACTAGTTAATTTAGGAGTTATGCCCTTTTCACCATAAAAAAAGCCAGATTTCACTTTGTTTACACTCTAGCATCTTTATTTCTTAAGCAATCATCTTTCTCAGGTGAGCGATCAAGGGCCATCTTGGCCCTCTTGTTATTTATAATTTTAATTTTTGAGAAAATTCATGTTTTATTCTATGAGAAACATAGAGTGAATAAAATTATTGACAAGTTGCATGTGGTATTCAGTATTTTGAGACAGTGACATCTTTTTTTTATTTTATTTTTTAGATTTTTTCAACAATCTGTGGCTAAATAGTAGTTATTTTTGGGGGGAAAAAATGTCAGTTGTTGGAAGGGGAAATCACCTTTAAAAGATAGTAAATTAACCCCCCAAAAAATCACTGTGAGCAGAGGAAGTTAACATTTGTGAAACAAGACCTTGTTCTGCAAACTTCCTCTACTCTTTCATTATTCTAGGAAAGTTTGAATCTTGCTGAATTAAAATGTAAATGCTTTTATCTATAGGTTGCTGTGGTGACAGACTACGCTGAGGGGGAGCTGTTCCAGATACTGGAAGATGATGGGAACTTGCCAGAGGAACAGGTATGGTTGTGTCAAGTTAATCTTATCACAAGCTGTTGGTTTCACGCAGGTTGCAATGTTCCATCTTCCTTATATTAATAATCAGGCGCCATATTGCATAAATAATTCATTATTGGTGTATTTTGAAAGTTTTCACGGTTGCTTTGATCAGCAATTTATGATAAATGGCAATGTTTTATTTCTTATTTGTTCATCCAAATTACTTGCAGTTATCACAAAACCGTCCAAAATTGTTTAAGCGTGTATATTTGGAGAAGTCTCTGAGGAGCATCAATGAAGTTTGCTCACATTATAATTTGCAGAATGGCCATCACCACTTTTCCATTGTCTGCCTGTCCATCTGTTTGTCAATCACACTTTTTCTGTAACGCTTCAGCAGTTAACACATGTGTTCCAGAGAACCCTCTTGTGTCTCTCCTTGTTACTTTGAGAATTTCTACCCTTTTATACCTGTCTGTGCATTTGACTAATGTCAATGTTTTCTCCACTGGCAGGTTCAGCAGATCGCAGCCCAGCTCGTGTCCGCCCTCTACTATCTCCACTCCCACAGGATTCTGCATCGTGACATGAAGCCCCAGAATATCTTACTGGGCAAGGGCGGCACCGTCAAACTCTGCGACTTTGGCTTTGCCCGTGCCATGAGTTTTAACACACTTGTACTTACCTCAATAAAGGTAGGTGGCATATTGTATTTTGTAGTAAATTTCTTGTAATAGCAATTTCATGAATAGCTTTTCTTCTACCAAGAAAAAGCAGTTATTGTAAATTATTTAAATTATTTTAAATATATTTTTCTTATTTTTACTTCTCTCTAGATACAACTTTCAGCGCAGCATATGCACATTAATAATTGATATCAGACCAATGAGTCCATACAACATGTTTTTACTTCAGTTGGTCGTTTATTAATCACCTTTAGTGATAGCTCTTGTTTATAATAATGATATGTTATTTGAGTATATTGATGATGTATTTGATTGACTCTTATGTCTTTTTCAGGGGACACCATTGTACATGTCACCAGAATTGGTGGAGGAGAAACCCTACGATCACACAGCTGACCTCTGGTAGGTGCACGGTTAAGACGAACCTTTTTAGCTCGACTATTCGAAGAATATAAGAGCTATTGTAGTTGCCCTGGCGTCGGCGTTGGCGTTGCAGCTTTTGGTTAAAGTTTTGCGTGCAAGTAACTATCAACCTTATATCTCAATAACCGTTTATGGTATTGACTTGAAAGTTTATAAATATGTTCAGGGGCATCAGTCAACCAAGGTAGATAACTCTTGACTGAATTTAATATGAATTATGGCCCCTTTTTAACTTAGAAATTTTGGTTAAAGTTTTGCGTGCAAGTAACTATCAACCTTATATCTCAATAACCATTCATGGTATTGACTTGAAAGTTTATAACAGGGGCATCAGACAACCAAGGTAGATAACTCTTGACTGAATTTGATATGAATTATGGCCCCTTTTTAACTTAGAAATATTGGTTAAAGTTTTGCATGCAATAGAAAATTTGGTTAAAGTTTTGCGTGCAAGCTACCATCTAGTTTGTATCTCAATAACCATTCATGGTATTGACTTGAAAGTTTATGAATATGTTTAGGGGCATCATACTTTCATGGTAGATAACTCTTGATGGAATATGTTACAAATTATTGCCCCTTTGTAACTTAGAAATTTTGGTTAAAGTTTTGCATGCAAGGTACTTTCATGCTAATATCTCAGTATCCAGGCATAGAATTGATTTGAAACATCTTAATATGTTTAGGTATCATACAGGTAGATAACTCTTGATGGAATATATTACAAGTTATGGTCCCTTTTTAAACTTAAAAATTTTGGTTAAAGTTTTGCATGCAAGTTACTTTCATGCTAATATCTCAGTATCCAGGCATGCGATTGATTTTAAACATCTTAAATATGTTTAGGACTATCATACAAGGTAGATAACTTTTGATGGAATATATTACAAGTTATGGCCCCTTTTTAAACTAAGAAATTTTGGTTAAAGTTTTGCATGCAAGGTACTTTCATGCTTATATATCAGATTCCAGGCATGGGATTGATTTGAAACATCTTTTATATGTTTAGGGGTATCAGACTATAAAGGAAGATAACACTTGATGGAATATATTAAAAATAATGACCCCTTTTTAACTTAGAAATTTTGGTTACATTTTTGCATTCAAGCTACTATCCAGCTTATATCTCAGAAATTGCTTGTGGAATTGACTAGAAAGTTAAGGAGTGTCTTCAGGGGCATCAGAAAACTAAGGAGGATAACTTTTGGACTGAATTTTATACAAATTATAACCCTTTTCTAACTTGGATTTTTGGTTAAAGTTTTGCATGCACAGTGTTATTGTGCTTATGTCTCAGTAACTAGGCATGGGATTGATTTTAGACATCATAAAAATATTAAGGGGTATCAGACTATCACGGTATATCATTTTTGACTTTTATTATGTACAGGGTATGTGAAGGGCAAGAACTGAAATAGATTTCATTTGATTTACCAACAAGCATTTTGAAGTCGAGCGTGCTGTCCTCTGACAGCTCTTGTTTATTCTACAGCAATAATCCCACCTTTACCTATTGTAAAGAGATTTTCTTCTCATGGTTAGATCGGCTATATGTAGACAGTATTATTAACATGCATATTCTTTTGTTTAAACAAGGTCAGCCATTGACTGCATGGTATCTTTTGTATCTATTGGATAATCAGTTGATTTAAATGTTTTTGTAAACATTTTAAATGTCCATTCTGCTGGTAGGCTCGGTTCCGGGACTTATACAAGAAACTATGAAATAAATGATAATAACTTGTCTTATGAGCAGTCAAAGGAATTTGATAAAAGGCTGCATTGCCAAGATACTAGCTGACAAAAGAAGTCAGATGTATGAAATAAAAATTCACTTATGGAAATATGAAAGCTTGACTGCACAAAAGGGGTTGGGTGCTTAAAATATGCTAGCTAATTGGTACAGGTTGAATGCTAAGTTCAGGTTTGTTGCTCAAAGCAAGTTGAATACTTAGCACAGGTCGACTGCTAAGTACAGGTTTTGAATGCTTAGTAGAGGTTGAATGCTTAGTACAGGTCTTGAATGCTTAATACAGGTTGAATGCTTGCAACATTTCAGGGCCCTGGGCTGTATCCTGTATGAACTGTTCACAGGGACGCCCCCTTTCTATACCAACAGTATCTTCCAGCTGGTCAGCCTCATCATCAAGGACCCGGTCAAGTGGCCAAAGAACATGAGCCCCATGTTTAAGGACTTCCTCCAGGGAGTTCTGACCAAAAACCCCAAGCAACGGCTAGCCTGGCCTGAGCTTCTGCATCACCCATTTGTGACTGACTTGGTCAGAGGTAGGTGAAACATACTCTCAGGATTTTTTATACTCATAAAAAATTTTGAGATGAGTGATTATGTAAAATTAAAACATTGTGTTATTTGTGAGTATCAACTGAACCAACGTGTTAGTTCTAGTGTCAGTAGCCTTCAGGAATGGCTTTCTTTCGCAAAATTTTATAAAAAAAAAAATGCAACTTATTATAGCCCCCAGATACGAAGTATATGGGGACTAGATTGGAGTGAAACTTTACAAGACTGATAAGTACAAAGCCTCGTTACACATATTGTTGGCACATCATGATTAGCTTGATTTTGAATGAGTTATGGCCCTTTGTTATATTTTTCAAGACTGACATGGTAGCAGTAACTGTGACAAAGCTCTGCCTGGGGGTATTCATAATCTTCAATGATAACACTTGTTTCTTATGTTCTTGGTCAGATTAAGAAATGAAATATCCTGTCTCAGTTGGTATTCTCCAACAGAATTTGTTGTTTTTCGTTTCAACAGGCCTGTAGCATTTATTATACGCCCAATTTCACAGTAGTTGGGGCTGTATAGGGATCCTCATGTCCCATAATGCCATGTCACATCCTGTCCTACACTCACATTACATGTAGACATGTTGGGATATTGGAGTATTTATCACCTTAAGTGATAATTCTAGTTTGTGACTGTTGTCATATAATAACAATGTGGTCTGAATAATGCTCTGACTACATTTCATCCACTGAAATAGTGTTCATGGATGTACATTTTCTCTATGAACAGATTTGTTTTACAGTGAGAGACGAGGATGCTAGTTTGCCAAGTCCCTTCACCCAGCCCCTGTCAGCCTCCATGGTTCGCATGAAGGACCTTCAGGCTAGAGAAAAGGCCCATCCTAAGGGCACCTCTAAGATTCTGGCTAAAGCCCGTAAAAAAGCCATGGAAGAGGAGGCCAAGAAGGAACCAGCTCCTGTACCAGCACAGGTGAGGACAAGCTGGTACCCCGTTGATCCTATAAAAAATATATATAAAAGAAGTGGTTAAAGAACCATTCACCCACTATTTGAAAATAATCAAACAAATATTTTAGAAATATATTAAATTAGTAAATTGATTATTTACTTTTATCAGTATAAGTTATTTCAATGCAAAATATATCTTGCAATAATAATAATAATAATAATATTAAAATATGTATCATGTTTATTTAGAGTTAACAGTTAAACATGTGTACCTCTTTTTCTTAAATGAGATTTTTAATAAAAGTATGTATATGCTGAATGTGACATCATTGACCAGTTAACCTGAAATCACTTACCTTTAAATGCATGCTTGCATGACCTTTAACCTAAATTAATTATAACCCAACAGGGAGGTGGGGCTGGGGACCCAACCTCTTCCACCCCTGGCAACCACCAGCCTCAGGGTAAAAAGATGGGCGAGACTGAGTCAAAGGAAGCCTGGGGCCCTAAGGTAAAGGCAGATGAGGGTGGGGCACCCTTGGAGAACAATATCCCCACCCCCTCAGACAGGGAACACACCCAGGAGTGGGAGAACACAGGGCAGAGCAAGGTGAGGAGAGGGATCAGGGGAGGTCACTCCTGTACAGGAATATCTCAGTTGTGCAGTTTATCTCAGTTCACTGCCTTGGTTTTTTGCTTAGAATATATTTGCATTTTGTCATTTATTCTATTTCATAAATAAGAAATATTTTCTGCCAGTAATTAAAATATTTATTGATAAAGTAAAGATATCCCCCTTGCAGGGATATATGTCACTTTAATTGATAGTTGTAGTTAAGCATACTTTTGCAGAGTATCTTATTATGTTTCACCAATTATCTGTGATGCTAGTCACTGATATATATGTTTATAATAATGATACATGTAGTCTAAATAATGGTACATACAGGAATTTAAAACCACAAACTGTGGGGTATCAGGACTGTAGCATGTCACTTATAAATGCTGGCTCGAATTCCAACAACAATATGTAATGCTGATTTATGCTTTATATAGGATTGGAATACCTTTCACCATTCTTGTTTTTGCAGAATATTAAAATACAAAATAAAGTACCCTACTGACAAACAATATTTGATATGAACTTTTATTTTTGATATTTTTAATAAGAGCAAAGAATGACAAAATGTGTCCCTAAGTATTTCTTAGTGCATTTGCACCTAGGGTATCTTGTTTTACAAAGTAATTAAGTACACAATTAATATGTTATATTAAGGATTACCATACTGATTAACAATACTTTTTGAGAAATTAATTTTTAGGTATTGTGTTTAGAAAATCAAAATGAAGAAATGCATTCTTAAGAATATAAGTAGGCATTACTTATTGCTGAGTTAAATTGATTGATTTGGCAGCTGATTGACTCTATCATGAAACAGTGATTGAAGTAATAAATAACATCAGCATGAATTGATATTTTAACCTGTAACTCGCTGAAATGTAACAATAGAATAGCATGCTGATATATGTATTTTAGAAATAACGGTTTACATTGTAACATCTGATCAGTCAGAGAATGATGTCAAGTAGTCATTTTTGTAGAGGCAGTGGATGAGGGGTCTGTAGAGAAAAGATCCCGGAAGTGCGATTTCATAAATAGATGGGTCAAAATAATTTTGTAATAACGTTTAGTAAATGTGCTGAATAATCATTGAATGTGTTCTGTGTTTTAACCAAAAGAAACACCAACACCTTCTTAATTATTTGTATATCTTTTTAAAAATGCCAACAAAAATTATAAAAAAAAATCTTTAATATTAATACAGATCATATCATCTATTTGCAGGATTTCTGTCTCTTAAAAGTTGATTTTATTGTGTTGTTTTTTTATCTTTAATAGACCATTTCACCAGAGATTTCTGACATTAACCGGTATAATTCACAGATTTAAATGATCAATCAGTGACTGGGGAAAAATCTCAAACTTGTGTTAATTTCCAAATGTGTTAAATTTTACACTACATGTAGATTATGTGTTCGGGAAGTGCTTGTTGATTTACGTAGGTTTACATTTCATTTTGGAGTGAAATGATCTATTGATTATAGTTTTAAGCACTTCATTATAAATATACCAATAGTGATACTGGCTAATCACATTTCATATGTAAATTTTTATGTTACATTTGAGTCTAAAAAAAGTTAGATGACAGAACGACTTATTAATTAGAATATGAAGTATGAGACATATCTGAGATTAAATGAGATGATATATGGTTTGTGAACACAGTACATCATCGGAAACCCACGTTCGCTCAATATGCTTTGCTTCTTAATCGTCTGTGGGATATTCAGTTTGAAAAACTTTGTACTCATGAATTATTTATAAGGCTTTTCATCGGATCCATGGCAGAGACAGCACCGCAACTGCAGGGATCATTTGACCAATGAAATGGCATGGGATTATGAATTTAGCTTTGTTTTACCATGTAGAGCTGACGCCATGTTCTTTGTCCAAGCGTAACAGATTATCTTGCAGGAACAATAAGTCAGCTTTTGCTTTTGTAAATTTCAGTGAAGGATATTCAAAATACTATGCGTTATTTCATTTGTCAGAAAGAAGCTGATTAATATTCATGAAACAAAGTTTTGCCAGCTAAAAATCCCACAATATATACAGAAGTGAAAATGGAATCTATACCGTGGGTTTTCAACGATGAACATAGTAGAGCTCCAAGTCTTTATATTGAACCTATTCTTGTATTCTAGCATTCGCCAGGAGAGGTAAAATTATTCTGTAGATATTTTTTCTGTTCTTTAGTTTTTAGCTCTCAGTAACCAGTGATCTAGTTCTGTCTCTCGCCTATTTATTGCATGTAGAACTTAGCTAACTGTTCCAGCAAGTGGTCTAGAGGTACTCTGAGTACTTTGATCTGATACTGCACAGCTTAAAGGAAGAGTACAGGGACTTTGAATCTCATTTCTGTAAGGCATATAGTACCGTAAAGTCTGTGTTAAACAATATTGATGAGACCATGGAAATAATTATTGTTAATTATATAACTTATATTTGTAAACTGTGAGGTTTTGTTTTCCTGGAAATTGAGCTATTGTTGTAACTGCTGTCAGCTATATTTATAGTAATAGATATGTTTGAAATAAATATAGAATAAAGAAAATATTACAAATATTAACTTTTAATAAATTTACTTACATTTGTATAATAAATACAGATGCTTAAAATGAAAAAGGAAGACGCAAAAATATGATGTTGATAGTCTTTCATTTCCATAAGGTAAATTATAAACCAGTTTCATTATTTGCTACCAGTTTGTATTAACCATGGTCCAGGTTAAAGGATGAATAAAGACACTCTTTATGTCACCAGCTGTAAGCAGAGGTGACACATAGGGATCAATTTACGGTAAAGCTTGAAATGCTACTGTTTGTCATATGATAAAACATCATATTTTCTTTCTTTTCTTGTTGATTGCAGCAGAAAAGGGTAATGTCATTTTCGCACAATTTCTGGTAGTTTGGCTCTGTTTTTGCAATGGTGTTGGCTATATCTTACTCCTTTACAAATAAAATATTTTATACATGTCTATCATATTATGGGGAAAGGTATATAATTCATAAGATATAAAATTCATAAAGTAAGATGTATGGTTGTTATTATATCATGACATTGAGTATGTATAACCCTGATACATGTATATGGAAATGAAATGTCATCCCTGATTCTTGATTTTATTTTACATGTTGTTTTATTAAGGTAAAATATAAATAAAATATAAAAATTGTTGATGTTATTAGAAAGACATCAAAACCAAGTTTAGAAATTTAATGGTGATGTGAAGACTCATGATCATAGATTTATAGCTGCTGGGGACAAAAAATTTCAGGAAAGGTTAAAGAATTCAGAAAGTAATATCAATTAAAAGATCAAATATGTTTGAAAAGTTGATATACCGGCAGATTAATTGGAAAAAAAAAAATTATAAAGAAAAAAAATGTTTAGCTAAATTCTCCATACCAGAGAGTAAAATACGCACAATGCACATCTAACTCAATACATTGCACACTAAAACTTCAAAATCAAATAACATGTGTATACTCCTAATATATGATCACTTCCTCAGTCTTTTAGATTGTTGATCTCTTTAAGTCCCTAAAATTTTCGGACAGTTTTACCATATAATAATTGTTTGTGCCTTAAGAAAATTAATAAAAACACAACTTTCTTTCCTCTCACCAAGAACCTCTTCTCTGACGGAACAGTCATGACCGACTTAGATGTATGTTTCTTCCTTTGGTTTCTATAGTAACTGTAGGCATGACAACCTATTATATTTTGCAAAACCTGTACTATTCAGCATGTATAATTCAATACCTACTATCCTCCTTTTCATCATATTCTTTATGTCAAAAATCTTTAATTGCCCTCTTTGTTTCTATGTCTTAAAATCCATCTTTTCAACCTTTTGTGCAAATTTTTCTTCATCATTAGTTGTTGTCATATTTGTCAGACAAGATTTTAATTTCATTATTTCAGTGCTTGCTAGATGATAATTTCTATTTAAACCAGATTTTGTTTCTATTTCCCCTCTTATATTGGATGATGACCACCGCAATACACTGACTACATTCTGTGTTAATCGTCAGAACACTGTGCAAGTGTGCCAGTCAAAATGCACTTTGGAAAATGGGGTGCACTATTTATACCTCAATGTGCACTTAATATTGAAATACAACAATTTTCAGTCATTTTGTGTGTGGGTATTTCGTAAAATGCATGCTGCTTTGCCAAGAAAGCTTTCATAAATTTGTCTTTATTAATTGCATGATTTTCTTTTAGATATAAATAAACGATAAAATGATTGTTTATCAAAAAAAAAATGAATGTGTTAATTTAATGCAAAATAGTATATTAATCATCATGATGCATTTCATAAAAACAGATCTTTAAGGACATAGAAATATTTCTCTAATTATTTTGTGTACATGTATATGTTAATTACTTGTGAATAAGACTCATAATAAGA
The DNA here is from genome assembly GCA_021229015.1 of Solen grandis. Taxonomy (NCBI): domain Eukaryota; kingdom Metazoa; phylum Mollusca; class Bivalvia; order Adapedonta; family Solenidae; genus Solen; species Solen grandis. The sequence goes on from CM037782.1 coordinate 65,113,741, forward strand.
TTCTGTATACTCTACATGCATGTTTTACCAATGAAAAAGTTCTCATGCCTTTTATCTTTGTGATACTGTTTTTACTTTAAACATATTAGCAGTATCCCAAGTCATACCTTTTTTTCTGACTGTATAAAGGCCAGAATTAAAAACATGTTGTTTCACTAACCCATCAAAATGTCGTGTATTAAGATTTTTTTTTTGCTCTTAGCATTTTCAGCTTTATTTTTATCATTTGAAATTTAAAAAAAAAGTGTCTATACCTACCTACCTACATACCCACCCCTAGAATTCAGGATCAGAGCACTACAAACAATTTTTTATTGGTAGCCCAATAAGTCTTTTTGTTTTGTCTAACAATATACAGCAAGCTGTCATTATCAGATTTTTACCATTCTGTCTCTGATTTTCAACAGAATGCAGACCCAACTCCACGGGCAGACAGGATCACAAAGGATTTCGAGAAAGAATACCCAAGCATAGAGATAGAGGGGCGTCGAACTGTGCGCAAGTCTTCGGAGAAGGGACCCAAGAAGAAAAACATAGAAAACGTAAAATTGGATGGAGAGGTGGGTAGTGGTCCATGAAAATTTTCATGAATCAGAGTTGTTCTGACGGTTTCAGGTTGGCACTTTGTGATTTTCATTCTCTTACTGGTACCAGTAAAGGGATTTTAGAGAGAGATAAGTAACATGCATACACCAATTTAAGGCCAGTTAAGACTGAGAGCATTTTAAGTCTGAACCAGTGATAAGGTATTACCTTCTCATCTTTAAGGTGCTAGTGAGTATCTGACCATATCACACCTGATCATCGGAGAGTTACCTGCTTTACAAAGCACTGAAATAACCTGTTCAGATTTAGAATCGATATAAGCTTGGCCTGGCTATCCAGGTATCCAAAGTAGGGAGTGGGGAATGGATTACGTAACTCATGCAATGCCCTAGTCATGACATAACAAATTTGTTCATTAAGATACTGGTATATCTCCCTTTTGCAAGGCACTCAGCTTTAATGTTCAGAGATGTTCATTGACTAAGAATTTGATTTTAAATATCTTTGTGTATTACATCTTTCAATACCCATCTACAGATGGTCTCCCAGTGCAACATTCTGTGATTGTAAATAAAATGGGTGGTTTCTTCATCACAGACAATAGCGTTACAAACTGTTTTGAACGTATGATTATAAAACCTGTATTTAAAATTTCAATTTCATGTTCAGTCACATGATCTCATTATGTCAGCGCTCCATTCACAGGGAGAGAAGAAAACTAGCTGCTTTAAGGGTAGTTCCAGGACATGTTACCCCTGTGTCAGGATAATGTTACTGGGTTTGGTATCATGCCACTTGTCTGTGGTGTGATACCACAGTGAGATAACACAATCTGCCTCATGTAGACAAGAAGTCAACAAAAGATGGAAGTTCTGTTGGAGGAACATCAAATTCAAGCAAACAAACATTTTTTAAAATGGATTTTTCCTCTTTTCTGTTACTTGACTACCTTCTTATCAAGCCATTTAACAATTAAACTAATTACATGTATTGATACAGCTCATGGTAGAATATGACATAGTAATGTACATGTATATAGTTAACTTTACTATATTTTGTTATATACATAGTTTTCTGTTCAGTATTTCATGTAGCTATTATTTCCTTGTTAGTCGCCTATAAATTTCTTCTTACTTTAATGATAAAATAATTGTTTTCCCATTATGACTGCCTTTTTTACACCTGAACACAGGAATGACATTATCACCAATAAAAAGCTGGTCTTCATTTCACAAAACATGTCAATTTGAGATTTCCTCAACTCAAAAATCTGTAACCATTCACTTAAAATGTTAAGATATTGATTGCCATAGCATGCAGAAAAACATGCTGAAAGTACTGTTTATACAAGGTTTTTCTTTCGTTTGATAATTAAGAGTAATGGGTCTTGATTTTTTAGCCAAGGAAAATCTCCAGTGAAAAGTTTTGTGAAATGGGTCTAGGCCTTTGTTTCACAAAACATAGCTTATTGAGGATTTCCTCAATTCAGAATTCTGAGATCTACCAGGATATACATTGTATGATATTAAAAGCATGTCCTTACAGTAAAGAAACTTTTTTTTTCTCAAATCTAAAAAAACATTGAGATGGAGCAAATTTGAGATAATTGAATTGGGGATTTCCCAAATTGAGACATTTCTTAAAATACAGCCCTCAATCATTACTTTTCACATACTTTATTTTCATTAAAAAGTTTTTTGTAGTATAAGTTTAATCTATTTTCTAGATAGTAAATGAATATGGTTACCTTCTATTTATAGTGTGTCCAATTTCCTTGAAAATACTTTAGATCAGTAGACCACTTCTCTCCAAAATGAGACCAAAACCTACATAAGTCAACAAGCTCTTCCCTAACATCTTATCTACATTCTGGTCTACAATTTCACTGTTCAATGGGAAAAATAAACATATATTTAAGATTTTTCCCCCAGTCACTGATTGGTCAATTTAAATCAGCAAATTATACCGGGTATTGCCTATCCTCTGGTGAAATGGTCTGTGATCTCTCTTCATATTGTAGATTGAGCGCAAGACAATGATAACTACATATAGATAAAGAAGCAGTTATAATAGTTTTGCACCAAGGCCAATATGCATTGTTTATGAAGCATTTTAGACACTCTGTCCTTATATACACATTCTGAAATCCCGGTAGGGACTTCGGATTTTTCATGTGAGGAAGCCTTCCAGCTGGCTTGCGGTAGGTCGGTGGTTCTACCCAGGTACCTCTGTGTACTCGGGGTCTTCCTCCACCTGTAATTAGCTGGACGTCGCTATATGATTGAAATACTATCGCAGCGATGGTAAACTCCAATACAACAACAACAACACATTCTGATTTATCCTACCTTGTATCATCCATATTACACTCCAGGGGGCATTCCATTTTACTTGAAAATTTGTCTACAAATTATACAGATCTTCAAATAAAGCACCCTTAACCCTTCAATCAAATAGTCCTTTTACTATTGTATGGTGCCTTGTGTTGGGGGGGGGGGGGCATTAATTTTTCACATACCTCAATTTGAGATCATCCTCAACTCAAATTTTTTAAGATCTAATACTCCTTTCTTGATTGACCAAGATCATAGAAAATTTTAATACATGTATATTTCTATATTTTGAAATTTTTGTAATTCAAAATTTGAGATTTCTGAGATGAAGTCTTTATTAGTTTGAGATGTTTTATCAAATTCAGGTCATAACTTTGATATTAATTCACTTCATTTTAATCCTTGTGTGAGAGACTGGGCGAAAAGGGCATTTATTTGAAATAATATGGTATACACTGTGCTCACCTGTGAAGTTCTAAGCATTTCTAAAATTTCTGCAAAGTTTTATTTTTGATGGTACAATCAAGCCTTTACAGATGATTTTGATATCATGTTTATTATATTTTATTGTCTCTACAGGGTGATATAAATGGGAAAGAGGTAAACCTGGTATATTGGTCATACTTAACCTTTCTGTAATAACAAGAAGGCCGATTAGACAGCAAGTGATTTTTCTAGAGAGACCAGCACAGCTCAGCTTCTAGCATATTTGCTCCAGTTGTTTCTTTATCAAGGCTTAATATTGTAAAGTTGGGTCTTTGCTGGAATCATGCATGCCATGCCTATGGCTTCCTGTCCAAGGGTGTATCGGTCTTGTAATCTAACTCCCCACATATCAGAACTAATGTTGTTGTGATGTCAGCACCATCAAACAATAAACAAAATATTGGTAACACATACCTTAAATATTAGTCTCACCTTTCTTACAAGTCATCAGGTTGGCAAAAACAAAATGGAATTGCAAAGTAGATAAGGCTTATTTATACCTAAAATTTAGATTGCCTTATGTTTTCTGCACTGACAAATGACCCCATAAAAATGTTGTGCAGGAAAAACTTAAGTCAATTCTGAAGCTGTGTCTTAGTATCAACTTGAAAGTGCTATGCCCATTAGAGCAGGTTTGCTGTGCCCAGGTGTAGCTCCCTGTTCTAGATTTGTCACTGTGATACAAAACTAACACCCAGTGTATGCCCTCTACATTACAGGCATGAGAACTTTCCAGGAATTATTTAAGGGATACATTAGGTTTTGGATTAATAAAGGGGTATTTAGCCAGATTTTTATGTTCTTTCCAACTGTTATCAATAATTTAGTGGTTAGTGTAGTGGGTTTACCCTTTACCTCATGAATATTCATGTACAAATGTATGATTTGATGAATATTTATTTTCTGAACTTTATCTGGTAGATGAAACAATGGATTTTTTCTTGCCATATAGACTGAGTAGATCTAAGCAACAATATGGTTTGAGTAGATAAAGGACACCCTGAAAGGAACTGTTAGATCTGGGTCAGTTCTCTTTGCCCAGGCATATAAATAAGTCTATATGAAAAGGTAAAAGGTTAAAAAATGACTTTGAAGTTCGGGTTTGACCCTAGACATTATAACAGTTGGTAGGTAGCGTCTTGGTTAGAGGCTTGGGAATAGTTCAGTGACTTGTGGACCCTTTATCAAAGTTATGTGATTTTCTGGGATTCCATGCTACTTGTCTGTTGTTTTATATTAAGTTGTGACAGACTGGCAGCACTATGATTGATATAGCTAGCCAAAAAAGACTGGAATATTGTTTGTGGGATGTAAAACCTGTGTACAGTTCTCATGCCTGGTATTGAGATTGAACCATAGAGTAGAGAGACTCATCACTAACAGCATGCTCTATAGAATATTGTACATGTATCGGAAAATAAAAATGGTATACCAGTAATAAGATCAATGGCAAATATGCTCCATAATTTACTTTTCTTTTTATTTTTTTGTTGGTGTTTAAGAAAACCACAATATACATGTATTTGATTATGAATCTTCTTAAAGGAGGAATAAGAAATTTAAACTGGTGTTACATAATTTGATATGTTGCCACCAGCAGGTTATTGAACTTCTGTCTGTACAGTCAACCTGTCTTAAGCGGCCAGTTTAGAGAGCAAGAAAAAGTGACCATTTAACAAAAGGTGGCCGCTAAATGAAGGTTAAACATTTATCAAAGTGTTAATTTGGTAGTATCAAAACTGATTGTTAAATGCAGTTTGACCACTTAATACAGGTGGCTGCTTATACAGGTTCAACTGTATAGAGAGAGACACACACAAGGTCTTTTAGAGCAAACTGAAAATACTATATTATGCTGAGAGTCAACATATAAAGGTCCTACATATTTTATGTAGTACAAAAATTGTCAGAGAATATGAAGGAGAGATTATACTATCCCTACTTTACAGACTATATATAGGGGGATATATAGGAATCATGCTAGTCCTGTCCCGTCCTGTCCTACACTCACACTACATGAAGTTTGGTAACTCTTGTTGGTAAAGCCTTCACACATGGAATAATGATTTATCATAATAATTGTGTCAAGGATCTTGTAAGAATAAAGGGTGGGATTTTCAACGACAAATTCTGTCCCTTAAATTGATGATGTCTGGGCGGGTATCATCGGGTGTAGGGCGTCTGCTCAGGTTGACCTTTGAGTTTCTTTAATCTGCAATAACTTCTGTGTCCTTCATTCGATTGCTTCAATATTTTGACAGTTGCTTAAGTGGATGAACCTCTACATTTTGCAGTTAACTTTTTGACCTTGACCTTTGACCTACTTTTGATGAAAAAACATGAAAACACCTGTCCATAATACCATCAGGTTCTGTTCTGTGTCAAAGTGATATGCTGGAGTGCTAATCACCCTTAATGATAGTTCTAGTTTTAATATCAGTGATTTGATTTTTTTTTCCTTTTCTTTTTTTTGCAGTGTGACTTTTATAAGACATTTGTTTTAGAAGTTGCTTGCTAGGCAGAAAGAATTCATATTTGATAATCTTACAGAGCATATTTTTTATTTGTTGTATTTTGATTGGCAGATCAAATTGTTCTATATCTATACACATTTTGAACAGTCTTGCAGTCAGCTCTTGAGTTTGTGTGTGTGTGTGGTTTTTTTAGGGTTTTATTTTGTATAAATCATTTTTTTTTTTTGTTCATGTATTTATTTCATGTTTCCGACTTGGTGATCATACAGCTGAAAAGAAAGAAGGAGAAAATAACATTGAAGTTACACAGATATACATGAATAAAGCTATATGTATTCATACTAAATGTAATGATTTTCTACATAACTGTACTGGGTTCCAGCATTTTCTGTGTTTATTTATAACAGTATCCTTTATATTTACTACTTTATAATTTGTGCCTTTGGTTCCCTTTTTCACTTTGCAATTACATTTTCTAGGCTTCCTGTAGATTGGTTCCCTTTACCATTATATACATTTTCATTGGTTCCCTGCACAGGATGTGGACAGTGATGATGAATGGCAGGGCTTGATAGATGTAACGGACCAGGATGGGGAACCAGAATACGCACTGAGGCTACTGACAGACAGGAAGTTCCTTGCTCGACTAAACACGAGGATCGAGAACAGTTCCAGTCAAGTTCTGGACGGGATGTTGGAAGGAGCAGCAAGACTGAGGACTGTCCTCAGGGTTGTCACCAATCTTGTGACACTCAAATGGTGAGTAGAATTAAAACGAATTAAAAGTATATGGCTTTGGCATTCAGTTTCACCCATTTCTGCCTTTCTGTCATCCAAGAAAAACAGGTTGCTTGGAGATACTCAGCTAATTATTTTAAACATTTATCTATTTCTATTGATATGTTCAATATCCAAAATATCTAACAACCATTATATAGTATGTCGAAGAAAAAAAAAAAAAACTCGAGTTACTCAACTATGTTATTCAACATTTAGAATTAAGTTTGTGAAAAACAAAAACTAGTGACAATAATTGTAATATTGTTTTTTACACACACACACACACACTAGTGTTTAAACTTTGTGACAAATTTATTTAACTTAAGAGTATAACTTGATACTAGTTGTAATATTATTTTTTGTATTTTATTGTATCATGCAATATTGTGTTACAGTGATGTACAGCTGATTATCGGTGTTATACAAGCCGTCAACCTTCCCACAATGCCTCTCAAGCTACTCTCCGATATCATGGACAAGTCAAAGGTCAAACAGGTATAAAATAAAACCACTTGTGAGAGTTACCATGTTTGTCTAAATGATGGTCATTTGTGAAGAAAAATGGTCCACGTTTTTTTCTTTTGGAAATTCAACTTTGAAAAGTATTACTAATTTACACAAAACTTGTTTGCATATCAGAAATTATATATATATATATGTTGATCACAGATTTATTTTTTTGGCAGGGGGGGGGGGGACCTTTCTTAAAAGCATTTTATACTCTAAATTCATAAAGTAAAGTGGGGACAGAATAGGTATCAAGCACATTGTGCTGTCCTGTTTGATAAAAAGATTTCATTTTGTTTGAGTCTTAAGTTATAGATTGCGTTTTACTTTTGATAATGATGAATATTTGTCTCCTTTTTGTGATCACAAATGTCAGCATTTCCTAACATTCTGTCATATATAAGTCTGTCAATTACACTTCAGTTGCCATAAAACTGACACGTAACTGTCTTTTTTTTTATAGCAACCATGGTGTCAGCAGATCCTTGTGGACCTGGTGATAGCCCTCAATGCCTACTTTGCCAGTGAGATCAGTTGGACAGAGAATGCGGACAAACACGTGTATGTTTATACTCTCTGTTGTTTGCAAGAAGCAACTGATATTGATCAATTTGTAGGGATATTGCAGTATGTTTGTCATCCCCAATAGCACAATTAGTCTTGTTGGCCAAGTCGACCGGGCAACTGCCCTGTAACCTGGATGTTGATAATTGGTACTGATATGGCTTCCTTTCTTTTGGGTACATCTTATGAGGGAAGTTCCAGGACTGGTTGGCCCAGTGTCTAGGTGTGGTATCAGGCTTGTCTATAGTGTGATACCATAGTGAGGTAATACTGTATCTGTTTCATGTTGACTGTGTCCGATAATGACTAAAATATTGTTACATCAAAGGAAATAAACAACACAAGTAGCACAGTTCTCTGTTTCCTTACCCAGAGGTCCATGCTTATTAAATGTTGCTGTTAAAGACAAGGATTGAGCAGTATTGTTGGACATACTTCTCCATAATACTGTAGCTTGAGGTCAGAAGGAATATGTTAATGTAGTCAACAATTGGGTAATATTTTGGGTCAAAAATAGTTCACAAGGACAAATCTTTAAAAAAGTGTATGAATGATCAGTTTTTAACTCTTCTGTGATTTCATGCAGACAGCTTGTTTAATATAGGTGATTAGATGATTAGATGAAAATTGTGCATGTAAATAAGTTAATTCTTTTTCTCCACAGATCAACCCAGTTCCTAGAGGCAATGTGTCAGTTTATGTCTCTCCTGCCCAAACTCATGTATCAACAGGTGGACGAGGACCTTCGTCTCAGGGAACAATCTGTCCTGGTAGGTCACCATGGCAACCATTGAGTGAAAATTGCAGAAATTTTTTTATGATTAAATTGTATAAAAATTATACACTTTCTGGATTTTTCTTAGGAAATTTGATAAAAATGATTTGCTAACCAGGTTCTTGTGTATGTCTAAATTTCCTATGGCAAGTGAATAATCTATTTGACTGGTAAGTTAATACATCAAACAATACTCAGCTAGAAACATTTGTTATATTTTTTTGGGGGTGTTTTAAAATTGAGTCATCAGCATTTCCAATATATCTGAATACCTTGTAACTGATCTAAACTGAATGATTTAACTGCCAGAAGGGGCAAGTTGAGGGAACAGAGTAGAATTCCACCAACAATTCTTAGCCGCTATGAAATACTTAAATACTTAAGGGCGAATTTCATAATTCCTTGTTTCTCTAATACAAATACCCAAATATTTCATTTCTTAGTGATTTTTGCTAGTTATTAAGGTAATAATTCATTACAACTAAGTTTTGTACTTGAATATTTCATTAAGATTTTAAGTATTACTTAGCGCTAAGTATTGTTGGTGGAATTCGAGTCAGGAGAAAGTGACCACTAAGTCGAGATGGCTTCTAACTGGATTTCTTATAAAGAATAAAATTTTAGTTTGAGAATATTAAAAATGACCACTAAGCACGATTGGCTTTCTAGTACAGACGGCTGCTAGCATAGGTTGTATTGTTAATAAATTGTTCTGGTTGCCTTTGCAGTGTGCCATCTATACATGTGAAGCTATGGAGAGGGACAAGATGGGACTGGCCGACCAGTACTTCACCCAGTTGTCCACCAAACATACGGCTGCACTGACTCTCTCATGACGCTACACTCCCCGACCCCGCAGTACTGCTCAAACTTACAGGTATCACAGCCAAGCCATGAGGTCTTGCATCTGTGGAGATGTTCTATATTGACTCTTTTCCATTCAGGTTCCCCATGTTACATCCCTTACCAAATAGATATATTATTTTTATACCCCCGAATCAATAGATCGGGACATATTGCTTTTGGTCTGTCTGTTTGTATGGTTGTCACAAAACTTAACCTTGTCCATAACACAGAACTCCTTCCACCTACAGCCTCCAAACTTCACAAGTGCATGCACCTTGATGAGCTCTACCTGCCAGTTGACCTTGACCCCAAGGTCTAAGCCCCCCCACCCCCCTTCGGTTCCCAATTTAAGAAACATCAAATTCAGATTTCTCAACACTGAAATTACAAATTCAGTATCAAAGTAATTTGATTTTATGATATCTTAAGACCATTTCCTGCAGGAACATGTATGCAAACATATCTTTAGAGTGAGTTTTAGATCTTCAGTATTTTTATTTGAGGAACTTTGCAATTTTAAATGTTTTGAGAAATGCATACCTACCACTACTTCTGACTCATTTAATACAATGTGTTAATCAGAGAAAAACTTGTTTTATATGTTTAGATCAACATTTCTTGGAAAATTATATTATTTTTCCCTTGTCCAACAGAGCTTGCAGAAGGCAATGAACAGCTGGCAGTTGACCGCCACGAGAACTTGACCACGCTGTGTCTGTCCTGTCTGTCCACTATGGTCAATATACCGCTAGAGATGGACAATGGGGCAGATGGTCGTAGAAAGGTATGCATTGATTGTCCATACAGAGAATTTTTTATATTAACCCTGCAACACTCAGATGCTCCATTTTACTCATTTTTTTTTTTTATTAAGATAGATCGGACTGAAATTAATTTTTTAACCACTGCTTTACAAATTGGAATCACACACATTTTCCAGTTGCACCCATCCCTCTTTACAAAAAGTTTGATAACTTTTCAAGTTTTTGGATCTAGGCAGTGCAGTGGGGGTATTTGTCATCTTCATTGATAGCTGTAGGTGTCTGAACAAGATATACAGAGTTATCTCCTCATATCACAAGAACCTTGATAGAATTTATTCCTGATTGTAATTATGTTGTCTGATGTCTTCTAGTGACTATATAAAAATGTTTGTGATAGGAAAATGAGTTTCATGACAACAAATAAAAAAAATTTATTTTAGGACGCCGCCAGCTTACACACTGGAAACACTCTCCTAAAATCATCGACCCTCTGCAAGCCAGCTATATTTTTATTTTAGTCAGCTTACGCACACAAACACCTCTTTAGCACCCCAACACCTCACATCGTACTCGCCAGGACGGTAGGACCTCTCACGCTACTAAGCAAACAAGACAGATTAACATACTTAAACTTTTAATAATGCAACAAAATTTCAAGAGTATTAGGCAAAAACATCCGTTTGGTTATTCCAATACAGATATGTTATTGAGATCAAATAAAATGACTTTTATGAAGGCAACAAAGATTCCGCAACTTAAAACAAAATATCCATTTGGTTAATTTCCAATATGGATATATACGAGCGAGATCAAATGTGTAATACAAGAAAAAACATGATCTATATACAATGAAAAATAATAATGGTTGGAATACATTTGGCCGCAAGGCAAATCCGTTTGGTCACTGTTCGAATACGGATATAACTTGACTCCAACCCCCGGAAAACATCAGCAATGTCCTATATGTGAATGAAAATTGTTTGTTGCAACTTAGCAATGTATACTAGCTTACATCAAAGTCAGACAAGCATTTCCCATTTATATTGTTTGCAACCACAGAGAAGGTACGCAGATGGATGACTAAAGAAACGGCCAAACCATCCTACTTCTCTTAAAGCAACCGAGCAATATGCAACCGAGCAATACGCAACCACACATTTTAAACGCAACCGAACAATATTATATTGCCACCAAACGTATGCATGTGGGTTTAAGCAACCAAGCAAGCATGTATATATTATTGCCACCAAATGAAGCCACCGACATTTTAATGTTTTTCATTGTAAGACAAAGTATACCTGTGTCTGACTAACGGTATGAGCAAGCCAGCATACTTCATATAAATATTTCATGTGCTACAAGCTACCAAATGAATGCCACATATCCTGTATGTATGGCAAACCTGACTGTCTTCCGAGAGTCGGAGTCTAGAATTTCCGCCTATAGATGCGACATAAAAGAAAATATTATGCCCTACAAAGCTTAGCATAATAAATTTTCTAGTTTAAATAGAGCATGAGTATGAAAAACAATCTTTGCTGAATTTCACTGATACTACATAGAAAGAAATACTACGCCTTATAAAGTTTAACATAATTAAATTACTATCAATATTTGCTATCGCTGAACAGCCTATTGATAATTGTCCTAATTTTCCTATGTAACCACGGTCACTCTGGCGCCTCCGACTGCCGAACATGTACCCTGCTCACGTCCATTGATAACTTCTGTTGATCCACGCATGAATGGTATAGGCACTGGGGCTACACTAAATGCTAACCAACAGTTTGCTCCTTCCAGACGCTCCCATTTCCTGTAGCTTTGGAAACGCCTTTAGGACTGCAATGACCAAGGTTCCTGTGCCTCAACCGGTCCAGCCCCGATGTTTGCCACTGGTGCTGCAAATATATGTAAAGAAACTCGGCAGCATCTTAGAAGAACGCACATTTAAGAAATTAATCATAACAAGGGTGTGGTGGGTGGGAGAAACTTCGATCAAAAGAGGAAGATCTTGCAAAGCGCGGGCTAAAGGGGGATCACTCTAGACCAAGTTGCAGCACCAGTCATGTGACTTATCATGAAGGGAGAGATCATGTGATCACAGATTCTATTTTTAGAAAGTGTGCTTGTAGATATCGATTGTATTGATTGTATTTAACTGCTAAGAAAATTGGAACAATACATGCTGTCTAGCCAAAATAAATTGGAATATAGTATATAACTATATTCTGTTTTATTTTAGGACGCCGCCAGCTTACACACTGGAAACACTCTCCTAAAATCATCGACCCTCTGCAAGCCAGCTATATTTTTATTTTAGTCAGCTTACGCACACAAACACTCTCTTTGCAAAGCACCCCAACACCTCACATCGTACTCGCCAGGACGGTAGGACCTCTCACGCTACTAAGCAAACAAGACAGATTAACATACTTAAACTTTTAATAATGCAACAAAATTTCAAGAGTATTAGGCAAAAACATCCGTTTGGTTATTCCAATACAGATATGTTATTGAGATCAAATAAAATGACTTTTATGAAGGCAACAAAGATTCCGCAACTTAAAACAAAATATCCATTTGGTTAATTTCCAATATGGATATATACGAGCGAGATCAAATGTGTAATACAAGAAAAAACATGATCTATATACAATGAAAAATAATAATGGTTGGAATACATTTGGCCGCAAGGCAAATCCGTTTGGTCACTGTTCGAATACGGATATAACTTGACTCCAACCCCCGGAAAACATCAGCAATGTCCTATATGTGAATGAAAATTGTTTGTTGCAACTTAGCAATGTATACTAGCTTACATCAAAGTCAGACAAGCATTTCCCATTTATATTGTTTGCAACCACAGAGAAGGTACGCAGATGGATGACTAAAGAAACGGCCAAACCATCCTACTTCTCTTAAAGCAACCGAGCAATATGCAACCGAGCAATACGCAACCACACATTTTAAACGCAACCGAACAATATTATATTGCCACCAAACGTATGCATGTGGGTTTAAGCAACCAAGCAAGCATGTATATATTATTGCCACCAAATGAAGCCACCGACATTTTAATGTTTTTCATTGTAAGACAAAGTATACCTGTGTCTGACTAACGGTATGAGCAAGCCAGCATACTTCATATAAATATTTCATGTGCTACAAGCTACCAAATGAATGCCACATATCCTGTATGTATGGCAAACCTGACTGTCTTCCGAGAGTCGGAGTCTAGAATTTCCGCCACAAAATATTTGGGACAAATATTTCCCCAAATTCTAGACAAAAAACATATCCTTTAAAATTTTTTCGAGAGACTGGATATAGATCATATTTCCAAATTCGGACAAATGTACTCCATCAGTGGAAAAAACTTCGATCAAAAGAGGAAGATCTTGCAAAGCGCGGGCTAAAGGGGGATCACTCTAGACCAAGTTGCAGCACCAGTCATGTGACTTATCATGAAGGGAGAGATCATGTGATCACAGATTCTATTTTTAGAAAGTGTGCTTGTAGATATCGATTGTATTGATTGTATTTAACTGCTAAGAAAATTGGAACAATACATGCTGTCTAGCCAAAATAAATTGGAATATAGTATATAACTATATTCTGTTATATATAAAAAAAGAAACTTAATGTGTTTATCATTTTACAAATTCATGTGTTGATCAAATGTTAGGCCACTCTTTTTAAGGACTCTTACAAGATCAGTAAAGATTTCAACTTGCCTGTCTTTTCATGCTTATGTTGTCAGCAGCTTATTTTTTTACATCAAAAATGTAATATGACATTCTTATTAGTTCCCCTTTAAATTGAATAAGTGAATTTACAAAATAAGAAATTAATACTACATGTCATTATAATTTGTATATATGATATATATAATTAAGTAATGACATTCTTATTTTTTGAAATGCTCTTTCATTATGATGATGCTTATTTTCAGGAAAAAAGAGAAAATGGCTTCAGGGTATTCAATCACTATCATGAGAATCAGAAAATATGCACTGAATGTGAATCATATGGTTATAGTTCATCAAATACTCATATACATTAAGCCCACAGTTTAGAATGAAAGCTCACATTTAAGGAATGAAAGATCACACTTCTGGAATGACAGGTCAAAGCTCAGAAATGTAGGTTTAAATGTGGGTTCACAGTTCAGAGATTAACATTTATGATTCATAAAGGAAATCTTGCAGCTCAGAATTAAAGGTGAAAAGGTCATATTTCTGTAATTAATTATCACTGTTAAAAATATCCAAGCTTACAACTTAAAAATGAATGCCCAAAACTTTGAAGCATAAAGAGGTATTCAGGAGTGAAAGCTCACAGGTCAGAATGGGAAAGCTTGAAAGCTCCTAGTTCAGTAATGAAAGCTCATTGTTTAGAATGAAAGTTCACAGCTTCAAAATGAAGGTCAAAGCTGGAATGTCTGAATACCAAAGTTCATAACTCTGGAGTGAAAAATCAAAGTTAAGAATAAAAGGCTCACAGCTTTGAAATGAAAGTCCATTGCTCAAATACAATAAGCCCATGGCTCTGAAATTATTTTCTAAAGCTCGAATACTCACCTTTCGTTCCAAAAATATATTTACAATGTTGTCATTAGGCCTAGCATAAAAAGGACTGTTCAGTCAATTAGATTGGTTAATTAATTACTTTAGAAGTAGTATTTTAAGTTGATAGCGTAGTGCATGTAATGGTATTAAATTGTGGCAGTTAAACACAGTCATTTTCACAAGTCACAAATCTGTTGACAAAAGTCACAAAATGCCGAAAAATATGTTCATTCACTTCACCCCTCTGGTATTCATATCCCAATATTGTTGCAAGAATAATGGACCGTTTCAGTTTACAGTCACCAAGTATGTGTTTGATTTAATTTGTCAAATATTCTCCCACTATTGCTATAGGAATACTCTGTATTCTGTACCCACACAATACACCAGTGTTAGTAATCTATTTCTTAAGACACACATTTCCTTCCTTTTGTATGTTTACCTATTTCATGTAAGTTAACAACATCATAGAGCTTGTCTTTAAAGTATTATATTCTTTCACTATTTGACCTTCCATTCTTTAACTTGGAAATAAGGATTTTTTTTTCTTAAAAAATGGTTCAGTCCCCTTTTAATTATTTCGTATATCATTTGTCTGGTGTATTTTTGGGTGTGTTCATTTGCAAACAAACTGGTCTATAATTTTAAAAGATTTTTTTTTTTTAAATGGTTTACACTTTCATTTTGGCATAAGGGTGTGTGTGTGTGTGTGTGTTGTAACATTGGTATGGCATCTCCTATCCTTTCCTTCAACTGAATAAATTTTGATATTTATTTGAATTTTCACATTAAATTGTTTGTTTTAAGTTATGTATTTTATCAGTTATAATTAAATAGAAAAGTGAACCTCTAACCCTTAACCTCTTTGCAATGGAGCAGGCCCAGATCATTACTTTATAATAAACCAGTCATTCGCTTTGAGAGTTGACTGCAATGTACTTGTATGTTGACTTAATTACTGTAGTATCAGTTATTTTCGCGCAGTCTAAATTTCGCGCTACCCTCTCTAAAAACCATTTCGCGCGGTGCTAAATTCGCGGATTTTCCATTTCAGAAAAAAAAAGTATAAAAAATAAATATGAATAAATAAAAAAATATCCATTTCGTTCTGAATGACTGATTTGGTGCCCCGGATATCGAATGCTAATTAATTACCGACTGATATGTTTGCGCTACCCTCCCCCCAGGTAAGTGACGTCATAGGGGTGGGTTACTGATAAGGGTTACTGGTAAGTTGTTAATTAGCACCGTCTCCTAATTGCTGGGGCCAAACTGCCGAAAGATGGCATTTCCTTTGTTATCGACTGCAGCACTTCCGGTTATCAGACTATCTATTCTCCGGGACCTTTTTGTTTTACTGGTCTCACTTTGATTGTTGTATAAACAAACTGTCAATCTAGAAGGTGGGGACATGTCAGTACACACGATCTGCCACCATACAGTTAGTAGTAATGTTTGTTCGAAATCTGTATTTATTTTAGACCACTTTCCTAATCTTCATCATAACCAGCATTGTGTCCGAACAGCTAACTTTCGATATCAGTAATTGTTAATTACCAAAAAAGTAAAAAGTAAGAAATGTCTCTTAACCAATGGTTGAAGTCTGGGGGAGTGCGTGTGTACACGTTATACATCGCTATGGTACACACTCGTACACATATGATTTCTGGAAATGTTAACATGATCTTTAACACATTTTGTAACGAAATATTTAAGGAATATAATATTTTCAAAAATCATTGTACTTTGATGAATTTATGCATAAAGGTCAGTGCCTGAATAATGACTCGGCAAAAATGAGTTAACATCACGCAAGCGTAAATTTCATGCACCGGTTCAACACCGGTAAAAGGTAAGTTAGAATATACAAAAAAATCTTATTTTAAAAAGAATAACACAGATTATTGATTTGATATTAGTCTCAAATAGAACACGAGTGTAAAACCCTTGGGAAACTGTTGGTTTTATTGATCTAAGATGGTACTGATTATAAAACAACGCATGAAATTTAGTTGTCAAAATCGGTGTCAAACAAAAAAATACCATATATATTCTTTGATTATACAGACTTAATATCGCGCGGTCCTAAATTCGCGGAAGGCCCATTGCGCGAAAATCGCGAAAATTAGACCAGCGCGAACAATACTGATACTACAGTATGTTCATTATACTCATACCTTTTTCTTTTCTTTTCTTTTTTTTGGATAAGGAAAAAGTTAACACTGTGAGTTTTCTGACCATTTTAATTCTGTTACAGATTGCTCATTACCTTGGAGAAAAGATGGCCACTAAAGGGAATGAAAAACTAACTGATGACTTCCTTATCTTACTGCGACATCCACCCATGTGTAGCTCCATGCTGAAGGTAGAGCTCTCTGTCTGTCTTTCTCTCTCTCTCTCTCTCTGACTGTCTCCCCATTGCTGTAATTTCAATATGAATTTGCTACCCCCTATAAACTCACATTCATGAAGTCTTTATTGGAATCATATAAGCTTTTTAGCAGAGTGATAAATAGCATAGTTTGTTGTGTCACCTCCTGTAAGCAGAGGTGACACATAAAGATCACTTTTCCAACATCTGTCATCTGTCTGTCACACTTTTTCTGTCACGCTTCAGCAGGTGACGCATGTGTTCCAGAGAACAATCTTGTGTTTAAATTAGGTATATTTTATTGTGTATATGATCTTGTTTTAATATTTAAACATACTTGTAATGATTTACATCCCAGATGCTAGGGATGATACTCTGTCATTATGTTAATTCATAAAGCATTTTTTTTCTTATCCTGCCTTTAATAATGTTTTCTTTTCCTCTCATCCTGAATTCTCACCTGACATTTCTCCTGGCCAGGTGGTGTACGCATGTTGCCAGGTGTCGACCACCTTCTGCTCCTACATGTCTAACCAGCAGCAGCACATGGAGTCTCTACTGGGGGTCCTGATGGGCAAGGTAGAGCTGGCAGACATGGAGGTGAACTCTGTGATAGAGATGCTCATACACATCCTGAGTACCATCGTCATACAGTTGCAGACCATGCCTCCCACGTGAGTACGGTACTGCAGGTTGGGGATACTGTGGGTCAGGGTACTGCGGGTTGGGAGTATTGCAGGTCTGGGGTACTGCGGGTCAGGAGTACTTCGGTTGGGAGTATTGCAGGTCTGGGGTACTGCGGGTCAGGAGTACTTCGGGTTGGGAGTACTGCGGGTCTGGGGTACTGCGGGTTGGGGTACTGCGGTACTGCGGGTTTGGGGTACTGCGGGTCAGGAGTACTTCAGGTTGGGAGTACTGTGGGTCAGGAGTACTTTGGGTTGGGAGTTTAGCAGCCACCTGTAGTAAATGGTCAACCTGTATTTAGCAGTCAATTTTAATGTAACCAAAATGTAGCATTTTGTTAGATATTTAAATTTCATTTAGCAGTCACCTATGTTAAGAGGCCATTTTCTCTTGTTCTCTTGACTAACCACTTAAGACAGGTTTGATGGTATAGAAGATGGAGAGAGAGAGTGGGAGAAAAAGAGACAGGGTAGAGAAAAGGGGAAGAGAGAAGTTAGAAGAAGAGGAGAGATCAGAATCCATTTTGAGGATACAATGTTATATGTTTTCAAGTAAACATTGGGTCACCTGCTGTAAGCAGAGGTGACACATAGGGATCACTTTTCCATCATCCAACTGACTGTCCGTCACACTTTGTCCGTCACAATTTTTTCCGTCATGCTTCAGCAGGTGATACATATGTTCCAAAGAACACTCTTGTTGATGAACTAGTTACATCCATATAAACTCAAAATATGTTTCAATTTTCTACCCATAATAACCTTTAGACATGTATCATGTTACATTTTGATGAAAATATTGAAGCAAAGTGTGTTTTTTTGTTGTTTTTTATGTTTTGTTTATGAGTGCAAGACATTAAAGATAAGGCTCACTTCCAACTGAGCATCTTCTATTGACATGATTGTACATTATACTGCAAATATTATCAGTCTATTTCCTTTTCTTTTTCTTCTCCAGACTAACAGATGCTGCTTCTCTGATGGTCTCAATTTTCCTGGAGTCAACTATAGCTAGTCATACAGTAAGTCTATTGATTTCCTTTTAAAATCCACATACTCTAAGTCAAACTGTAAAATCATTAACTTTCTTTAACATTAAAATTTTGTTGATTATATACCTAAGAGAATTTCATGGGTACATTTATTTGTGGATCTATGTACTAGAAAACATGAGGTCTACAAAAGAGACAAGTTTTCATGGGGATTTTTATTTGTGGATTAAAACTCCTACGCATTGAAATCAACAGAAATTTATTTCCAGTGATAAATAAAAATTCACAGTATTTACAGATCTTTTAAGATTCACTTTATCTCAAGATGATAACTTCATTCGTTGAGTGATATTAAACAAAAAAATATGCAAATGAGAGAATTTAAACGGCCTTACTCACAAAGGTTGCTTGGTTTATGTGTTTGTGATAGTTAATGTACTCTGTATCAAGGATATAGAAACTTTAAAACAGTGTAGATAAGTAATTGCTGTAAGTGATAGATGATATATTGTCATATTGTCAAAGTCGTCTGTCATCGTTACAAGACTTCAACTTTCAAGTGAGTATTATTAGCATATTCTCCAAGTGGCTCGGAATTAACAAGACTTATAATATAACATACAACATTTTCAGTCATTCAATATATAATTATCAAGATCTGTATCACAATAATATATTTACAGATCTGTATTCACATAGACAACATTATCAGTTTATCACAATATACATACATTTATCAAGATCTGTATTCACAATATACTAATTTATCAAGTCTGTATTCACAATATACATACATTTATCAGATCTGTATTCACAATACATACATTTATCAAGATCTGTATTCACAATATACATACATTTATCAAGATCTGTATTCACAATATACATACATTTATCAAGATCTGTATTCACAATATACATACATTTATCAAGATCTGTATACACAATATACATACATTTATCAAGATCTGTATTCACAATATACATACATTTATCAAGATCTGTATTCACAATATACATACATTTATCAAGATCTGTATACACAATATACATACATTTATCAAGCTCTGTATTCACAATATACATACATTTATCAAGATCTGTATACACAATATACATACATTTATCAAGATCTGTATTCACAATTACATACATTTATCAAGTCTGTATACACAATATACATACATTTATCAAGATCTGTATTCACAATATACTACATTTATCAAGATCTGTATACACATATACAAATTTATCAGATCTGTATACACAATATACATACATTTATCAAGCTCTGTATTCACAATATACATACAATATACATACATCTGTATACACAATATACATACATTTATCAAGATCTGTATTCACAATATACATACATTTATCAAGCTCTGTATTCACAATATACATACATTTATCAAGATCTGTATTCACAATATACAAACATTTATCAAGATCTGTATTCACAATATACATACATTTATCAAGATCTGTATCACAATCACACAATATACACTTATCAAGCTCTGTATTTACAATATACATACATTTATCAAGATCTGTATTCACAATATACATACATTTATCAAGATCTGTATTCACAATATACACAATATACATACATTTATCTACAGGCAGCAGCAGCTCTCTTGTTCAGCCAGATGGTATACTGTGGTGTGTCTGTCGAGGTCCAGCCAGAGGAGATGCTACAGGCCTGTCTTGCCGTCTTCACTGACCTTCAGCAGGTAATTGACACACACTCTCACATACCCAGGCTAATATCTGGAGAGATGTTTGAAGACCCTCAGTAACCATTTGACAAACTCTCTATTTCATGATGGCTTACAAGATTTTAGTTATCCATATACAAAACTATTTTTCCCTGCATGCACTTAAGTCATATACCTTTTGAAAAAAAGACTTTCATTATTGCAACTGCTCACAAACAAAAAGAATCCTTTGTGTAAAGCAGGTCAACCATTGACTATCCCAGTGTAGCATTTTGTCAGCCTGTCAGTCAATTTTAATACATATGTAAATAATTGAAAGGTCCATTGTATGGAACCAGGGAAAGTGGCCACTTAATGCAGGTGTTTTTTATAGAGTCTAAACGTTTGACAAAATGTTATTTTGGATCTAAAAGACTCTATCACAGGTATAACTGTACTTTATAGTGATTTAAACATTATTATTGAGCCTTGTGTTTGTAGTACTTAGAACTAGCTGTGTGTTTTCTAGATCAACTACGACACAGGTGGAATAGTAAGTAAAGAGGGAACATCTAGTGGTAACAGATAGATAACAGACTGAGAAGCAGGGTTTAACATGTAGATAGATAATGGTCGGAAACAGGGAATAGAGCTAGAAAAAGAAGAGAATTCACAGCTATCTTTTTTTTCTATGTCGTGCTTTGCTTCAAGCATCACAGAGTTGTTTTTGTCCTTATATTTTAATGAAGGACAGAATAAGTAATCCAAGGTATGATCATATTCTTGTGTAGTTCTGTCAGTTACCGGGGTATGTTACTCTCAAATGGAAGATATTTGAGGACAATACTGGAGTCATGTCCACCCATCACATATTTTGTGGTGTGTATATCTCTGAAACTGCAGGAGTCAGAGGCATAAAAGTGAACTTGGATATTCACTGGCATAGGATGTTGTCCACCACGGGTTTCATTTCAAAATTCATTTTGACAAGGCAGAGGTATTGCCCCTAACATTGTGAAAAATGGGATACTGTGATCTTGTGTTGTGCATATCTCCAAAGCTATATAAGCCAGCCAGTCATAATGCTTTACAAGAATGTTTTCCCATATGGTAAGCTGTGCACCTTGGGTTTTGTTTCAAAATCCATTAATTCATGACAGATTTATGGCCTTTAATTTTACAAAAAAAATATGGCCATTTGTGTCAGGCATAACTCCAAAGGTTTGTTAAACCTATAGTTATTGTTTTTTTATGCCCCCAGATCAAGAGGCATATTGTTTTTGGTCTGTCTGTTACAAATCTTTAACCTTGACCATAACACAGAAGTCCTTCCACCTACACCCTCCGAACTTCACAGATGTATGCACTTTGATGAGCTCTACTGCCATTTGACCTTGACCCCAAGGTCTAAGCCCCCCCCCTTAGCCTTACCCTCTAGGTGACCTTGACCTTCAAATGATTTGACCACAAATGTCTAAGGCCCCCTGCAGGGGCATGGTGTTCATTTGAATGTAGTGCTTGTATTTTCTTTTATTCTAGATTGATAAAACTTAGAAGATATAATTATCTTGATTGTAATCTTTTGCACCTGGGGTTTTAGTCATTGCAAAGTTCCCTGTCTTTGGGAAATGTCCAAGGGGGATTGCATTTGTGTCAATTGGACATGCATGTATTTGATTTGCGAATATTTTTGTCAACACATTTTCTTGTCTACCTTTGGTCAAATTCCAGTGAAACTCCACAAGACTTCTTAGTAGCAACTGTTATATGTCTATCATCAGTACATCACACCCATAAGTTTTTCATCTGAGTTTGCTATTCTTCATACAGTTTTTGTCATAACTTAAAAAAAAACAACAGAACTGTGCAAATCAATTAAGTAAAAGTCTTTCTTCTACTCTGTCTTACTACTACTATACATGTACTTAAAAACCTAACATTAAAATAGTAAAATTACTGTGTTACAGCGTATCCATTTTGTCTATCCTGGAAATGTGTGAGGGCTATCATTGACATGATTAGAGTAACTGTTTCAATGTGGTTTCTGGGGTTGTTCATCATCTTCAGTTATACCGTAGTTCTTGTTAACATTCAGAGTTTTTGTGCTTTGATTTTTACTACACCTTACTTACTTCTGCTTCTTTCTAGTGACTAGTACAATTATTAAGTGCCCCCCCCCCCCCTTCTCTCTCTCTCTCTAAAAGAAAATTGGCAGATAACAAACAAATTTAATGTTTAGTTCCATTATTAGATTTGAATTTATTTGAAGCCCTTTTTTCATGAATATTGAACGAACCTTAAAATGGTAAACCCTTTGGTTAAAGTCCAATGGTGAGTTAATTAACGTTTTTTTTAATGCATTGTAAATGTTTTAATATGTTTGCCTGAGATTTTATATCTCATGTCATTAAAAAGATTTAAAAAAATAAACCCCTTTGACAAGTGCCTTTAATTCATACTGGTATTGTCTCATGGATTGAGGTCAGTATGGACCATGTCTGTGACATACAAAATCCAATAACTCTTTGCTTTGTGCTCAGTGTACAATAGTAGTTCTAGGACTGATTAGCCTGGTGACAGGATAATGTGACTGGGTGTGGTATCATGCCATATGTCTAAGGCATGATACTGCAGTATTGCAACACTGTCTCATATAGAAAAATCACCCAAACAATGTGGGACATTAGATCCAATCAAACAGATCAATATGACAATTTTCTGGCATGGCTGGATGTCAAACTAGATTCTATTAACTAGAGATAGACAAGTATTGGGGTCTGTACTTTGTGAGGAAGGACTAACAGTGAAAGAGTTGATTTCACACGAGGGTGTGCTTTAATTGTATCTAATGTAAAGGGAAAGAGTTTTTGGTCTAGTTTATTTGAGAGTAACACTATGGTGATAAAAAGGTTAAATTGTCTAATTTCAGTATTGTGATAAGAATTTGCATATATATTGAAGATGATTTTTGAAGATCCTAAGTTCCACATTTAATATCTACTTTAGAGAGAATTTAGTTTCATTAAAAAGATGAGATGTCCATTATGCAAAAACTAACTTTTGTGACTAAGAGTGCTTTTTGCGTTAAACTCTGTTCTAGTATTCAGTAACAGGATGGGAACAATGTATAATCTCTTTTAAAAGTGAAGTATTTAAAAGCATTTATACTGTCACTTACACAAATATACCTTTTTTTTGTTTTTATATTCATTTTGCTTTGCTTTTAATCTTTATATTTTATTTTAAAGCTTAGATTAACAGGTTTTTATATATAAGCATTTTTTTATTTGTCTCTGATGTCTCCTCAGTGTATCTTTCTCAGTTTCTCCCTGGTGTATACTTGTATGTACATTTAAGTTTCATATAATACCATCAGATGGTCACAGCAATATAGACAATGTCTCTCTCTCCCCAGATCTGTGTACGGTGTCCGTTTGACTATGGGATACTAGATGGACTGATGCTACTCCTGTGTGAAATGCTAGTCCAGGTAAGTCTGTCATTTATGATTTTGTTACTGTAAAAATCATTAATATTCATGGGGCACTCATTTTCGCCGATTTCATGGTAGGTTTTATCCATGAATATTAATCCCCACGAAAACTTATCTCTTATATAGACCTCACATATTCTAGAAATAGACCTACAAAATTCCCTTAAGTATATAATCAACAAAATTTAATGTCAGCGAAAATTAATGATTTTACAGTAATGTAAACAGGGCTGTGTAGGAGTGTTGTCCTGTTCTGTCGCATGGCATCCAGCTTTACAAAAAGCTTCTCTTTTTTTCATATTGTTGAGGTAGGGTGATGTAGCAGGGACACTTGCTCTAGGCAGTGTTAGACAATTTTGTATGGTAAAGAAAGTTGAAAGTTCTGGAAAATCACCACATTTAGCCAATTTATGCAAGAAAGTTACCACTGTATGCATGCTCTATATACTTGGTCATTTAGGTCTTCATGTGTGTCTTAGGTGAAATGATCTAAATATAATCTCAATGAATACTTTATTTATATTTAAAATATATACCAAATTGATGTGTATTGTAAGGGTCTGTTGGGATGGCCCCGTCCCCATGCACTCTGTGAGGATGGTAAGAAAGGGGTTCTTTGAGAACTAAAATCCATATATTTAAGCTGATGGCTATACACTGAGGTTATTTTTTCTAATCTCCCTTTTTCCTACATACATAAATACTGACTCAGCGTTTTTTTGGTTGCTAGGCAGATGCTCCGGTTGCCCAGTTGTACATAGAGACCGGTATCTGGGGCACCTTGTGGCACCGTGTAGCGCAGGCTCTACAGGTGATGAACCCAGAGACAGAGTTACCGATACACGATATCGAGACAGATGCAGAGACACAGCGAGGGTTCCACGAGCCAGACTGGTCACTGGTCTCACCCCAGGGTCTTATGGCCGTCCTTCAGATGTCTGTCACAGTCTTCACAAAGGTGGGTGGACACGGGTAGCTACTGCATGTGTGAGACATTTATTGGGAGGGGTTAAGCTGAATAAGGAAGAAAATGGACCTTTTACTCACTGTTAATTATTTTAAGACAGAGCCCAGACATCCAGGGAAACATGAAAAACATAAAAAACCTTTAAATTTGAACATATATAATTTTCAGTATGCAATTATGAAACTATTACAAAAATCACATTACATAGAACATATACTTTACATTATGGCATCAATGTCACATCAAAAACAGTACACATATATAAAAGGAATGGCAAATAAAGACCGCAATAACTGAAATAAACTTCCTCTGATCATCAATATAAAAATTGTCATGAGGAAGTGTGAAAAAGGGGGACAATTATAAGCCACCGAGGATGGATGGTGTCATTATCGAGCTCTTGAGCGCTCTCTTAATTCATCTTTGTTCCCTGAACTTAATACTTAATGCCAAAAATATGTCTCCTCTCCTGTATATTTTATGTCTCCAGTATACTCCTTCTGTATACTTTATGTCTCCAGTATACTCCTCTGTATACTTTATGTCTCCAGTATACTTCTGTATACTTTTGTCTCCGTATTTTCCCTTTATGTCTTTGTCTCCTGTATACTATATGTCTCTAGTATACTTGGTCTCCGCTCTACTTTTTTAGAAATTTTTTTTAGAGGTTGGGTCTGCCTGTTCCGAGCTGACCCGACTGAATTAGGATTTAATTTTTTATCAACAAGGCTGACATCTCTCCAAACTTGGTCGTCATCCAAGAATAGAAAGTATTCACTGTGCCATAATAAGGAGAGAAACCAGCCTCATTTTTTGAATTATTTGTGTATCAATACGGAATAGAAAGCTTTAATGTATATTTGCAAATGTAGTATGCAGATATGAAGTACTGACACCATCCAAACCCCAGTAGCCTATAACTTTCCGCCCCAACAAAATTGCGGCACCTAATGAGTTAGATTTTTTTTTTTTTTTTTTTTTTTTAAATATGTACAACAATCATTACAATAATATAAATGTCACTTCCATACACTTGGCACGTCACTGAGGTATTTGATGTCTCTTCGGAACAGTTTGTTTAAGAACACAGGAAGAGGCGACAGACATATTACAGTTGATGGGCACTGTCCTTAACTGTCATCCAGGTCCCCAGTTATGTTGAGACAGGTATTGGCATAGACCCTTTCTTGTTCTCATGGTATTGTTTGACCCCTCCCCCTGTAAGTAAAGACACTAGACGGCAGACGCTTGTAACCAGATCTAACAATACATATTAACAAATAAAATTAGAACTTTTGATACAGTTTTACTAGTATTTCTTCTCAAAAGCCAGGGTGTGGCGGGTTGGGTTTTAAATTTGGAAAATTTTATCCTTTCCCTCAGAATTGCTGCCATGGAGAAGGGAGATTACTCTGGAGCAACTTCCTATTTGGGATTCCAAATAAATTGTAACAAAGGGAGGCAACATGTAGACAAATTAAAAGTAAGATTTAGGAGTTGCCTCCCTTAAAATAAGCAAAATCTGGGCTCTGCTAAAATAAACCGGCTGTATTGTAGAGAAACAATAAGCATAATTATTTTAAGACAGAGCCCAGACATCCAGGGAAACATGAAAAACATAAAAAACCTTTAAATTTGAACATATATAATTTTCAGTATGCAATTATGAAACTATTACAAAAATCACATTACATAGAACATATACTTTACATTATGGCATCAATGTCACATCAAAAACAGTACACATATATAAAAGGAATGGCAAATAAAGACCGCAATAACTGAAATAAACTTCCTCTGATCATCAATATAAAAATTGTCATGAGGAAGTGTGAAAAAGGGGGACAATTATAAGCCACCGAGGATGGATGGTGTCATTATCGAGCTCTTGAGCGCTCTCTTAATTCATCTTTGTTCCCTGAACTTAATACTTAATGCCAAAAATATGTCTCCTCTCCTGTATATTTTATGTCTCCAGTATACTCCTTCTGTATACTTTATGTCTCCAGTATACTCCTCTTGTATACTTTATGTCTCCAGTATACTCCTTCTGTATACTTTATGTCTCCGTATCCTTATCTTTTGTCTCCGTATCCTAGTCTTTGTCTCCGTTACTTTAGTATACTTGGTCTCCGCTCTACTTTTTTAGAAAATTTTTTTAGAGGTTGGGTCTGCCTGTTCCGAGCTGACCCGACTGAATTAGGATTTAATTTTTTATCAACAAGGCTGACATCTCTCCAAACTTGGTCGTCATCCAAGAATAGAAAGTATTCACTGTGCCATAATAAGGAGAGAAACCAGCCTCATTTTTTGAATTATTTGTGTATCAATACGGAATAGAAAGCTTTAATGTATATTTGCAAATGTAGTATGCAGATATGAAGTACTGACACCATCCAAACCCCAGTAGCCTATAACTTTCCGCCACAACAAATTGCTATAAAAATACAATTTGTCCCCAAAGTTTTAGGCTTATTGTTCAAGATATTTATCTGCGAAAGATCCTTGAAAAAGGAGAACACTCTCACAAATGGCATGGATATACATTTCGTTACCTACTGTGGACAGGTGTACATTATCAACATGAAAGAAACCAGTCGTATTTGAGTCAATTGACTTAATATTTAAGACACGCCCATGATCAAAAGACAGAGTGTATTTTGACATTGCTCTGTTTATTCTGAGCCTCTTATTGTTCATGGTTTGATTATTGCTACTGGATGACCAAAACAAGCGTGGAAGAATAAACACCCAGACTATTAAAGAGGATTGAAAATGTTGAAAAAGGTAGTCTACCTCCTTTTTGAGCAAGCGGATTAGTTTTCCTTGGTTGGTGTTAGCAATGTTATTGCCACCAATGTGAATGAATATCAAACTGGGTTTCTTGCCTCTAATGAATCCCAATTGTAATTTAGCATGTAAACCTTCCACTCGAAGTCCACTGTGACCATCCCAGTCCACTCTGTTGTTTTGAATTTGGGACCTGTTCCTTCTATTGAATTGTACACCTGCCCATCTGACTAAGGAATCTCCAACAATCCAAATATCTGCAATGTAAGACAAAACATTTTAGCAGGTGTAAGCACCAGATCCATGAAATTAAGGCCTTATGTAGCGAGAATAAGAGTTTGATGTCCAACGACCCATTTTCTTAATTGTGTCTTCCGGCACCCCACTGACAGCTAGGTCTGTGGCTCGACCTATTCGAAAACTGTGTGTTTTGAAAAATTCTGAATTGCAGCCAATTTTGTTGCAAGCTTTGGAAAGAACTGCAGAAAACTGATATCTTGTCAAAGGAGACTTATTTGCATGACAAAAGAATGTTTTCGTTGAAGCAGGTATGAGGGATATATAATTTCTTAGTGTACCAATGAAGGCTTCGGTTTCATTTGTACATGGAATCCGTACAATTTCAGGAAATCCTGTTTGTCTTGTTTTTGTGGTTCGTAAGCGAATCCGTACAGCATTTGTTCCCTTTTCAAAGGTCACATCAGCTTTAGTTAGTGCTCTATCAGAATCTAAGTTGGAACAAACAATAAGCTCACTTATACGAAACAAACCAAAATATGCCATAGAAAATGCCACTGAAAACAACAGTGATTCATAATTCGTAGTGCAGACGTCTTTTAGTGCTTCAAGTAGTTTGCTGAGCATTTTCTTAGAAATTGGAATCCGAAAATCCCTTTTTCGTTTAAGACGTTTGCATCCTTCCAGCATTTTTCTGATAACAAAGTTATCAGTTGGGTCCAACTGTTCATTGACCTTGTGAATGAAACTTATCCCTGATATGTACAAGGTTATGGTAGATGGTGCTAAGTTCTTTTCAAAACAGTATGCTATAAATAAAATTATCTGATCTGATGGAACTGGCCAAAAGGATTTAAAGGAATAAATAGTAAGAAACTTATTGAAACTACGGAGAGCAGTCCGATATGCTGACCTAGTGTTAACTGAAATGCTTGAAGAAATTAAACTATTAGCTCTTCTTCGAATATCTGCCATAGATGGGTTGGGACCTTGTGTGGTTCTGGGTCTGCGCCTGGGGCCAACGCCCGAAAACGTTGCTTCTGAAAACGAGAGAGAGCATCTGTGATTGAATTATTTGCACCGCTTACATGCTCGGCCTTGATGACTATGTTTGCCTGTAAACATTTCAAAGTAAGGTTCCGTAGTAAAATCATCACAGCCTCAGACTTTGACGTCATCTTGTTTATGATATGGCAAACAGACATGTTGTCACACCTGAAATTAATTTTCTTGTTTTTCAGACTGTGACCCCAAATAACACAAGCCACAACAATGGGAAATAACTCTAACACTGTTATATCAGCTGTGTAGCCCCTTGTGTGCCAGTCATCTGGCCATTTCTCGCAAACCCATTTACCTGCAAAGTAAATACCGAAGCCAAGCCCATGTCCTGCTGCACTGTCTGTAAATAGCTGCACATCTTCATTTGTTGACCAAAATCTGTCATGAAAAACCTTTATTCCATTGAATTTCTCAAAAAATATTTTCCACAGGTACATGTCATTTTTCATGCCTTTTGAGATTCTGAGGTGATGATATGGCTTAGTTAGCCCGCATGTTGCATTTATTAATCTTCTGCAGAAAGGCCGGCCTGGCAAGATGGCCCGACAAGCAAAATTTAGAGACCCTATTAAGCTCTGCATTTCTCTAAGAGTACACCTTTTTCTATGTATCAGGCAATTTATATTCTTTAAAATATCTTGAATTTTTGACATTGGAATGCGTATTATCATCTCCTCAGAATCAATTTCGAGACCAACAAAACATATCTTGGTAACTGGGCCCTCAGTCTTTTCCATGGCCAATGGAACATTCAGCTTTTCCATGCATTCTGAAAAGGTATGCATCAGCTGCTCACACTGCCCTGTATTTGGTTTACCACCACCAAAGAAATCATCTAAATAATGAAGAAGATTATTTGATTGTGATTTACGCTTCACCATGAATTCTAGAAAATCTGCAAACCTGTTAAAAAGATTGCAACTGATTGAACAGCCAAATGGTACACATTTGTCAAAATAATACTTATCGTCGAATCTGAAACCTAATTGATCAAAATCTTTTGGAGATACTGGTAGTAATCTAAAAGCACTTTTTATATCCATTTTAAATAACTCACAATTTTTTCCCAAATCTTGAACCAAATGAACTGCCGTATCAAAACTGGTATATTGGACAGAGCAGCTCATTGGATCTATGTAATCATTAAGGGATTCCCCCGCTGGGTATGATAAATGGTGTATGAGTCGAAATTCATTCACTGATTTTTTAGGGACAATACCTATAGAAGAAACTCTCAAAGTTGGTAAAGGGCGATTACTAAAAGGGCCAGCTACTCGTTTTAAGTCAACTTCTTTCTGAATCTTTTTTTGAACTACATCAAAATGAGTTACGGCAGATTTTAAATTTCTAGATTCTGTAGCTGCTCGTGGGCCCTCATACTGAAGTGAAAAATCCTGTTTAAAACCATTAAGTAAAAATTGGCTTTCAGATTTTGAATAACCTGCCAGTTCTCTCTCCAGCACATGTATATTGACTGGTGAGGGTGCCAGACCATACAGATTTAGGGCTTTATGACCTTTTACCCCTGGATGATCCTCTTGCTTGGCCCCTGTAGATGCCTCTGCCCCGTATACCTCGAAATGAACTTTGAAAGAAGTTTGAACCTATATTAGCATGGGTTTTGCAGTTCCAGCGGCCATGTTGTAAGGATGAGCAAACACTACATATGTGTGGAAAGCGACAATTCATCCACCGACAGTAACCCTTATTAAAATCTATGCAAGGAGGTGACCTAGGATGCATGGCCCTGTTTGACATGTCAGACCTTGGTAGTTGATGAGGGACCCCTGTAAAACTCCTTAGCCAAAGATCTGCATGTATGTTTGACCATGGCATGAAATGGCTAGCTTGTCGGAGCCGGAACTGTTCGTCATAGTTTCGCCAAGACAGCCCCCCATATTTGTTGGCAGCCTCCCTTATTACGAACATGTACTGGAGCAAATCTTGGTTAATTCAGGGTGTGCATCTAAATAAATGCTACTGA
>CM037782.1:65144771-65194771 GCA_021229015.1 Solen grandis
GTCTGGGTGAGTTTTTCTCAATTCATTATACTTGACTATGACTTGACTGTTTGAGTTTACCGTCGCTTCGACATTATTTCAGTCATATAGTGACGTCCAGCTAATTACAGGTGGAGGAAGACTGCAAATGCACGTAGGCATCCGGGTAGAACCACCGACCTACCGCAAGCCAGCTGGAAGGCTTCCTCACATGAAAATCTGAATGACCCTGCTGGGATTTGATTTGAACCCACGCGGTGAGGGGCTGAGTGAGTGTTAAAGTCAGCGACTTTACCCTCTCGGCCACGGAGGCCCCCTCTTTATACTTCATGATAGCTCTTAAGGAAATTACATATGTCACCAGTATCACCCATAAAACATTTAATATTTTATGCCCTAGCTTGATTTTGATATAAAAACACTTTTTTTGTCACCTAATGTAAGCAGAGGTGACACATAGGGATCACTTTTTCGTTGTATGTCTGTCATACTTTTTCAGCAGGTGACACACGTGTGTCAAAGAACACTCTTGTTTGCATAAAATATTAAAAAAAAAAAATTTCAAAAGAAAATGAATGAAGCGGAAAATGGATCTTGCAGAAAAATATCCCTATTTTCCATCAGATCTTGCTTTGTTGTGAATATTTCAAAGACGAGTGTATATTTTTTCAGGTCTAAACTGAGCAAACTTCCTGACTGGCTGCTGGCAACAGAAAAGTTTGGAAAGGATGGGGAAGAGTTGGTGAGTTCAGCATCTTACTAAAATTTGATGGCTTTGTGCAAAACTATAATGGTAACTGCAAAGTACTGGTCCAATGCTAGATCTATTGAGAGGGATTTATAAAAATTATAGAGTACTTGTATCTAGTCACTATAAGAGAGATCAGTTTAAATGTAAATTGATTTTTCCAGCATATTGTATTTTGGAGCCAAATACATGTAGATGTAAAGAAAATTGAACAAAAAGTTTAACATAGTAAACTTAATAACTTTAACATAATAGCTCATGTGTATTAAATATAATGTAAAGAACACTGTATTACATTCCAAATTTTTCAAAGGATGTTTTAAAAAACATATAATGAGAAATGGAAATAGTTCAGTTTTTAATGATGCTTGTATATCTGCTTGAATTAAGGCAATGCATATATATAATATGTAGATTACAAAATCATTTATGTGTATGAGTGTTTCATTATCTTTTAAAATCTTGTTTATTTCAGACTAAGGAGTTAAAGGAATGTGGAAATCGAGTGTTTGTGAATGGAACTTTGGAGTTTTCTGTCCCAGAGGTATCGTATATAGATGTTTAGACTTCATAAGTTTACATGGCTTCGTAAATGTTACCAAGATTTTATGATGTATGGAAAAACACCCATACATGTAAATGTCACAGAGTAATTAAAACTGAACAGCCTGACTGGGCATTGAACTGGGGACCTTTAACTTACAGGATGAATGCCATGCTGTCTGTGCTACCTTGCCATTTACACAGTTTCCTCCTAATTGTGACTTATAAGTAAATTGATATGAATATTATATAGTAGCAACAATGCTGAGATGTAATTCATGCAGCTGGATGTTTCCTAGTAGAATATATGCCAGTTTGTGGACATTTTGAGGTGTGAAATTGAGTACAGTGAAATCATAAATTTTCATGGGACACTAATTTTCGCGGAGGGTTTTATCCATGAATATTAATCGTCATGAAAACTTTTCTCTTATATTGACATCACGTTTTCTAGAACATAGATCTACAAATAAATCCCTTAGGTACATTATCAGTGAAATTTAATGTCAATGAAAGTTAATGATTTTACAGTATTTAAAGAGAAATGTTCTAATGTTGCTGTGTATTTCAGACGCGGCTGGTGGATCTATCCCAGGTGGATGCGGTCCTCATCTCCAACTCCTCCTGTATGCTAGCACTGCCCTACATCACGGAATATACAGGATTCCGGGGGGTCATCTACTGTACTGACCCTACCATGCAGATCGGCAAGTAAGAACAGTGGTATTGTCTCAGATTTGAATTTCCTTATTAGAAAATGTGGTAGTTCGATGTAGTAGGTTTCTAAATAGAGGTTAGATGGACAGTAGAATGTTAGTACCAGGCAGGTGGTTGCTAAATAGAGATTAATTGATTAAATGATTGTAACAGCTTGACAAGTGGCTGTTAGACAGAGGTTAAGTAATAAATGAATGTTACATCTTTGCAGGTGGGCTGCTAAAGAGAGGTTAATTGAACAATTGAATGTTAACACAGGTTGATCACTTATTAAAGCCCCAGTCAATTTGGAGCTATAGACAAGTCATGACCTGGAAAAGACTACCTTCGACTGCTAGTCTCCAGTGGTCCTTGACACATCACAGAACTGGTCATCAATGGCCTTTCTTGATCTTTGATAGTCACAGACAATCAGTCACAGGTTGTGTGACCAAATGAAATTGCGGGGAGGTTTTTAAGCATGTACAAAAAGCCAGTGGTGAAACACGAAAGGTTGCAGGTGGTCAGCCTCCTAACACATATGTGATCTTGAAGTGACAATATCTTTTTGAACAATTAGATAATAGTTGATAAACTTGTCCAATTTAAACTCCTAGCTAGCCATGTTTTTTTGAGATCAGACTATATTGTGCTACCATTGTGAAATGATTCTAGTTTATGAAGTTGCCACTAACATTAATAATTGTAAGCAGTCTTTGATAATCCTATATTGGACACATCACAGGTCGCTGATAATGGCATGCCCAGTCTTTAGAAGTCTTCCATGTTTGGTAGCGATATATGAAATGTTTTGTCCTGTATCTCTCCCTGACAGACAGTACATGAGGGAGCTGGTGACATACGTGGAGAGGATGCCACGGGACCGTGTGTGCAGTCTCTGGAAGAGGGAGAACATCATCAAGTAGGTTACCCTGACATACTGCACTGTACAGTGACCTCTGTCTCATTGAGAGAACATCATCAAGTAGGTTACCCTGACGTACTGCACTGTACTGTGATCTCTGTCTCATTGACAGAACATCATCAAGTAGGTTACCCTGACGTACTGCACTGTACTGTGATCTCTGTCTCATTGAGAGAACATCATCAAGTAGGTTACCCTGATATACTGCACTGTACAGTGATCTCTGTCTCATTGAGAGAACATCATCAAGTAGGTTACCCTGATATACTGCACTGTACTGTGACCTCTGTCTCATTGAGAGAACATCATCAAGTAGGTTACCCTGATATACTGCACTGTACAGTGACCTCTGTCTCATTGAGAGAACATCATGTCATGATAAAGGAGAAGTTTGATGATTCATTCTGTTTAACTATGACTATAGAATTTAGAAAGATTCACTGAAATTTAAACCTCGTATTCAGTTGAATGCTTATTGATAAAATATCTTGAAAAGAATTTGATATACAGAAATTGATATTTG
Organism: Solen grandis; assembly: GCA_021229015.1. Taxonomy (NCBI): domain Eukaryota; kingdom Metazoa; phylum Mollusca; class Bivalvia; order Adapedonta; family Solenidae; genus Solen; species Solen grandis. The sequence continues at coordinate 65,148,186 of CM037782.1, forward strand.
TCACAATGTTTTCAGCAAGGATAGGAATTTCTGATTCCAGGTCATAGATGGTGTTTTTTATTGTTTAAAACTTTGATGTTGATTGGAAACAAAATCTTACAACTGACCTTTGTCTGGGTTGGACAAGTAATTTGCAACAGGAAGGTCATGAAAGATTCTTTCCTCTTAGAAGGTTTAAACCCACAACCTTTGGATCTGCAGCCATCTACACTTCTGCTGGACCCAAGCTCTCTTAAATCACAGCTGGTAACTAGATACATGTAGTGCCATATTGATACCCATTAGCAGGTACCCTATTTACAGATTTTCCATGCTGTATCATAAACACATGAGGATATACATGTATATGAATTTAACATCAGTCACAATTAACTTGATTACATCTAATCTGTATACACAGGGCGTTACCAATGCCACTACGTGAGGCGGTCCAGCCGTCCCTATGGAAGAAGTGTTACACAATGCAGGACATTGACTCCTGTCTGGCCCGGGTACAGGTGGTTGGATTTAATGAGAAAAAGGTCAGTACTGCCAAATTAAACAGTGAATTGTTGGCCATATAGGAATCATATGAGTTGTCATGTCTTTTCCTAAAACATCCTGTTTTACAAAATAAATTGGCTGTGAAGCAGGAGCATTCATCACCTTAAATGATCGCTTAAGTTTTTCTTGGATGTAGCCAAACAATAACACATTCTGATGTATACACACATATTCAGTTGCTGTGTGATTATCAGTATGATTCTTTGATAATAGTGATTAATGCATGGGCGGATATGACCCAAAGTCGTTCCCTCTTCTGTAAAATGGTATGTGGACACCCACTGGGTTTTCTATGGGTAGCCCAGCTCCTTCTCTTATCAAGGACCACACCTTCAGAGAAAACTAGAATCTTTTCTCATAGCAATATGGCTCTCTGTCCATTTGTTGCAATAAATAAAAGTACTCTTGTTTCCTCCTACAGAAAGGACCATGTGAACACAGCCATCAGTTATTTTGCTTGTAATATTCTAGTAATAAAGTTTGATTTTTATCAGTACACTGCATGTTTGTGTATAACAAATTATGTATTACAGAATATTTTTGGGGCCCTGACAGCCATGGCGTGTAGCTCCGGGTTTTCTCTGGGCAGCTGTAACTGGGTCATACACTCCGACTATGAGAAGGTATTGTAAACATGGTCATCATTGTGTTAAAACAGTTACAATACGTAGTTATAACCTCAGATACTAAATATATGGGGGCTATATTTGAGTCACGTCTGTCGGTCTGTCTGTCCGTCCATCCGTCTGTAGGTGAGATTTGTCGGCCCTCTTTCTTGGCTACCTTTGGTCAGATTTTGATGAAACTTTACAAGACTGATAAGTATCAAGTCTAGTTGCTCATAATTCACTTGATTTTGAATGAGTTATAGCCCTTTGTTATATTACTCAAAACTGTCTGACATGGTAACAGTAACTGTGACAAAGTGGTATATGGGGGTATTCATCATCTTCATTGATAAATCTTGTTATTTTCATGATTTGTTTTATGTTTTATTATGAATATATATTAGCAAACACAATATCTTTTAAAATTGTGCATGGTCTTATGAAAAATGTAATGACCTTAAATCAAATTTGTTGAACAAAAAAAAATTCAAATGTAATGTTGTTCTTCGATATTCAGGAAATGTGCTTGAACTGCTCTCATGGTATTATAATAATCTTTTTTAATTACTTACACCTTTTAAACCAAAAAAATATTTTTGTCTTCCACAGATTTGTTATGTGTCTGGATCCTCTACTTTAACAACCCATCCTAAGGTGAGATGTTTCTCTGCCTTCTCAGGAATCTTCATATCATTTAAAGGATATTTCTCTCATCATGTCTTGTAGTATACCCCTGCTTCTTAGAAGTAGGGCCTATATAGGAATCATGCTCGTCAGATTCTGTCTCTTCACGTCCTACACTCACATTACACAAACATAAGATGGGATGCAGGGGTGTAAATGATTGTGAGTGATAGTTCTAGTTAAATGCTTATATATTGTTATGGAGGTTTGTCAACTGAAGTATTTATTATTACTTAATCTCACCGTCCCCTGTGGCCGAGTGGTTAGAGGGTCCACCTCGGGAGCGGGAGGTCGTGGGTTCGATCCCCGGCTGCGACATACCAAAGTCGTAAAAAATGATACTATTATAGCTCCCTTGCTTGGCGCTCAGCATATAAGGGTAGTAGCATGACTGGTTGGCTTGGTGTCAGGATAATGTGACTGGGTGTGGTATCATGCCACATGTCTACAGCGTGATACTGCAGTGTGGCAGCACTATATGTCTCAAGTAGACATCGTCTCCAAATGATTGAAATACTGTCGGTGGGACGTTAAACCCAACAAACAAACAAACATTACTTAATCAAATTAATAATAAGAAATTAACTGGCTTAACTGTATAAAGTAGAATAACTGATGAAATTGGATCAGTTCTGTAGTTGCACAAAAGTTAACTAAGGATTGATATTCGGACAGATGAATTAAGGTAGCTAGTGATAAAATTCAGAAGTTGATATATATGAGGGGGTTTATTGTGGGAACTGTGACATAGTACTGTCACTGGCGTACAGATCATGTATGTGATAGCACCACATCTGAACTCTTTTAAGTTGATGAAAAACTATTGCCATTAATAGATTATTTTTTATGTGTTTATTTCTTTTGAAGCCAATAGATCAAGCTCCCTGCGACACAGTGACATCTTGATCATGAGCTGCTTGACTCAGACTCCATTGACCAATCCAGACTCCATGATAGGAGAGTTCTGTGTTAATGCAGGTAAGTCATAAATGCATCTGTTGAATGTGTTTTTGAAAGATACCAGAAAAATGTTTTCTTTGACAATCATAATACCAACGATGAAAGAGAAAAAAAAGTTAAATACTTGCTCTTTGAAGTTTAATCAAAATCAGCCTCTACTTCACTTTTTATTTCTTTCTTTCATGTTAAAAAGTGTTGTATTTTTTGTAGTGACTGTTACAATGATTTCTCTCCCCTTAATTTAGCGGTTACCATCAAGAACGGCGGCAATGTGTTGGTGCCTTGTTATCCTTCTGGAGTGACCTATGACCTGTTTGAGTGTCTCTCTGGCCACCTGGACAGCTGTGGCCTCAGTACTGTCCCTATGTACTTCATCTCGCCGGTCTCAGATAGCACCCTGGCTTACTCCAACATCTTTGGAGAGTGGTGAGTTGATTTATAATCCAGGGATGTAGCAGTACCTTAGTGGTCTGTGTAGAGTTAAACAAGTAACTTTTAATAATGCAGGAATTGACCTTTCCAGAATTCACAGTCAATTTTGAATACTTGCCTTTATTCCCTTTGCATGGGTAAAAGTTTTCAGCAATTTCCAGAACTTCAGTTTTTTTTATTGCCAAATGACTTCTTTTAAAATTAAAGGATTTTCAAGTTTTTTTTAAATTTCCATCTTATACCCATGCCTTTGTGAATAGATCCACTGTTCACAAAACATATCACAAACAAATCCACAAATTCTTTTGCATAAATCATGTCAACCAATGAGCACCACATGGTAGTCTAGTGTAGTTATTGAATAATCATATTATTTAATTTGAATATAATCGTAAACATTGGAAAGGTCCATAAATTCTGAATTTGGTGTGAATGTGTATAGTCAGTGAGTTTGGCTTGTAGTGACCTGGTAATTATGTGTCAATACCAGCATTGCCACTGGGAAAATATATACACTAATCTAAATATTTGAACCTGACAGTATACTTTATCTTCATTTCAGGTTGTCCTCCTCGAAACAGTCCAAGGTCTATCTCCCAGAGCCTCCATTCCCACACGCTGAGGTATGTTTGTCTTTATGTTTGAAATTGTGCCAGGATTGGATAGTGGTACCACTGTGTGCCTCACCACTGGGTCCCTGGTTTGAACCCTTGTCACAGATATGAGAGAGTATAGTGGTCATTTATATCTACTTTCACAGAAAACAGACAGATTATTTATGTTTGACATGATTGCTTTTACCTTACCTACCCATAATTTAAGACTTATCAGAAATTTTCAGACAGACGCAGAGTGTATTGTTTAAGTTTGAATTTATGAATCATTACTACTTTAAATGGATTTTAAGATTTCTTTTTTTTTCATGGTCCCAGATCGACAGATTGGGGCATATTATTTTTGGCCGTAACACGAAAGTCATCCACCTTAAGCCTCCAAACTTCACAGGTGCATGCACCTTGATGAGCTCTACCTGCCAGGTGACCTTGACCTTCAAATGACCTTGACCTGGGGGCATGGCGTTCATTCGAATGTAGCTTGTTTATCATAAGATGAATAACAAATCTCAATATACCCAGGCTTCACAGAAAGGGGTGCTGTATAGGAATCACACTCGCCCATCCTCGCCCATCCTGTCCTGTTATTTCCAATCCAATGTCTTACACTACATATAGTAGTATGCTGAAGTTAATTGCATTTAGTGATAGTTCTAGTTTAGATAGACATATATACTAGGAATATTAATTCATTTTATTATAGAAATAACTTCCTATTTTCAGCTGGTCAGTCTTGGACGTCTCAGACATTATAATAATGTCCATGGTATGTAAAGCGTGTTTCTTATCCCTTTACCTCCTATAAAACTTGTCTTGAAGCATTGGAGTGCAGAGTAGACCCAGATCAGAAGCTCCTTCCAGGATTTTATTGTAAATTATGGTCCCTTGTGAACTTATAACAGTTAATTAAAGTTTTGCATGCAATTTACCATAATGCATACATCTTTGTAAGCAGCCATTCTTTTTGATTCACTACTTCACAAAGGGGTTCAGGAGCATGAAACAAACAGGTAAGGTAACTCTTGACCAAATCTTATGCAAATTATGTCACTTTTTGGACGTATAAATTTTGGTAACAGTTTAAGTAGAATAGTCAAGTGCCCTGTCTCATGGACAGCAATTATATCATTTATTAAGATTTTATTTAATTTTTTATTTATTTTTTTGTGGTGGTGGGGTGGGGGTGTTGTTGAATGCAGTCTTTTCTTCTTGGTATTTTTCCAACACTTTTTCTAAGACTTCCAGTCAAGACATACAAAGTTACAGGTCAGAACATGTAAATATTGATATATCTATACCTGTCCCTCAAGGAAGGTTTTGGGTTTGATCCTCAGCTTCAACATAACCAAATTTGATAAGAATATCAGTACTGGTTGCTTCCTGTTTGGTGAGAAGCATATTTACATGGTAGTTCTAGGACTGGTTGGCACGGTGTTAGGATTTGGTGTGGTTTATTGGCTCATGTCTACAGTGTGTTACTGCAGTGTTGCATTGCTATATACAGTTGAACTTAGTGACTTGAACAGGCTGGGGAACGCAATTTGTTCTACTCATTGGTGGTTCAACTCAGCTGTGGTTATAACGATTTACTTGCATGATTCAAAAGATACTATTTACTTTTAGGGTGTCTTAGAATTGATAAATTAAAGTAGGTACTCCTATTTTGTCGTTTTTCTTATCCTAATGTCGTTGAAATAAATTTACAGGCAACATTATATAAAAAATTAAATTAACTTATCTCTGTCATTCTTTTAAAAAAATGTAAATCCATTAAACAGCAGCTGACGAAATCATTTATCAAAGCACTAACATCAACGATGTTATTCATATTGTACACATGTGTCAGTCTATGTGCAAGTCGAAACATTTTCTGCATACTGTTTACTTCTTCTTTTGCATAAAAAAAATATTGTGAATAATCCACATACATAGTACAATCAGATAAGATTAAATATCAGCTCAAATGAAATAAGTATTATTTAGCTCAAGACAATGATACAATTGAAACATGATTCGAAGGTGTGACACTTTCACAATGTGTGAAAAACACGCTTTACCTCAGGTTGCAATTAAGTCCATCACATGTAAGGTGTTAATTGATTCAACTGATAGGTGTGAAATACATAGGATTTGTAACCTAGGGCCGGAAATTAAGTTCGAGAGTTCCAGCCATCAGAGTTCCAGGTCTAACAATAAGGAATTAAGAACAGTTTTGCGGGGACCATGAAATGTGTTCGAGTAAAATGGTGTTCCTGTTTTCAGTGTTTCAGTCACAGAAGTTCAACTGTTTGTATCTGTCTTAAGAAGATTTATATGCTCTTGGTTGGACATTATACCCAACAAATAAAAAACAAACTTATTTTCCATGAACCTTTTTACATCAGCATACTTTGCTAAATGCTGGCTCAAATAAAATAAATATTTGTATATTTTTCTAATATATAAATATAATGTTAATTTGAAATTAAATACTTGTATGTTTTCAGACTTGCAGAATGACTTCAAATGTCCATGTATTGTGTTCACTGGTCATCCATCCCTACGAATGGGTGATGTAATCCACTTTATAGAACTGTGGGGCAAGTCAGCAACAAACACAATTATTTTTACAGGTAAATTGGGATAGGGAAAGAGAGAAAAAGAGAAAGGAGAGAAAGTAAAGGGTGAGTTGAGAGGAGAGAGACAGAGAGGAAGTAGGGAGGGAAGAGGAATGAGATATTGAGAGAGAGATGGAGAGAGGGGGGAAAAAAGAAGTTTTTCCCATGTTCAGCATACGAAGGGATTTCCCGGAAAAAATTCCTCAGCTTTCTTCCATGTCACGTAAATAAACAATGATGACTGTAAGTTACACATTTTATCAAGATACAAAACTACATGTATGTTTGAAAATATTATATATACCTAGTTAGTTATCCTTTTATTATCATTTACTACTACGAATGTGAAATAAGGCTTAATATTTGGGGGAATATTACGTACTGTCAAGGACTGGTATTTTCAACTAAGTTATTTAATCAAATGGTAATTCCCAGTTAAACGAACATCAGAATTTAGGTACATACTTGCGTGTGAACTTTAAAATGCTGATTTCTTTCATGCTGTTTTTGTGTTTATTTGTTAAGCGGCAAGAAAAAAAGTGCAAAAAAAATAATAAAAAAATGGAAGCGCGATATGTTTATTAAATCGAGGCTGACGGTCTGTGGCAAGTAATAATCGTTCATGGGAGAAAATAAATCCATCATTCGTAAATTCATGAAGGATTGGGATATCTCACCCTCGGGATCAGAAATTTCAGGCAGGGACTCGGCAGAGCCTCATCCCTGCCTGAAATTTCTGACCCTCGGGTAAGATATCCATATCCTACATGAATACTCATGGTGGATTCTTATAATCTTTGCCAATTATAAATGTATTCAAGTATGCACATTATGTTATTTTAAACTCACACATACTTAACATTTATGTGACTGAAAGACAAACTATTTAATATGATTTTGATCAACCACATTTGAAATATTGTTTTTTATTTAATGCTTTTTGGTAGATTATAGAGAAATATCAGTGGATTATATCCTGATAATTTCATTGTTTTGAACAGTGAAATTATCAGGAAAACAGTGACATTATCAGGAACTTGAACCCGACCCTACGTAATAAACTGATTGGAGCTTCATTTGTGCTTGGTTTTATGCAAGAAATGACGTCAAGAAAAACGTCACGTCAATTTTGACGTCTTTTGTCAAGAAAAACAGCTAATTTCTGGCCTTTAAAGCATTAAATAAAAAGAAAATTTTTTGTTTTGGTGAAAGGTCGATGTGTAATTTCATTCGTGAACATAAAAAGATGCATTTTCACCTGTGGCTTTGCCACTTGTGAAAATGTCATCTTTTCTGTTTACTCAGTGAAATTATTAAACGATCTTACACCAAAATAAACAACTATCCTCTATATTATTTCTTTGAAGTTCTACTGATAATGTCATAATTTGAATATGAATTTATAATTACATATTATTGTATTACATATTGCTTGACTGATGTGTGTATTGTAGAACCAGATTATCCATATTTGGAAGCCCTTGGACCTTTCCAGCCTCTCCAGATGAGAGTAAGTTTATCTTATTGTTATGAATGCAGCAAATAGTACTCCTGTATACTTTGAACAATTCTTTGATATAAATATGGTTGAAATACTATCAAATAGACATTAATCAAACAGTATAATCCCAAATCAGGATAACACAATTCTCATCCATATTTCTCATTTTATAATTCAACAGTCTGAAGTTAGTTATGAAAGTAGCAGACGATATGAAACCTGATTGCACAAGCTCACAGATCTGTTTTTTTACTGACTGCACAGGTAACTTTTATGTGTGTATACCTGTACAGGTGTGTTACTGCCCTATTGACACGAGCCTCAGTTTCTCCCAGAGTAACAAGTTGATCAAGGACCTGAAGCCGGGACAGTTAGTGGTGGCCGAGTCTTACACTACCCCACCCACCACCATCACACAGAGGACCGACCTGGTCGTCAACTATGTGAGTGTTATATCCACATGGGGAATATCTCTCTCTGTTAAAACAAAAAAAAACAAAAAAGCTTTTATATGATTTGTCTTACATTTGTAATAATAAACATTTATTAGTGGAAGTGTTGACTTAAGAGCTAAATTTTTTATTGTTGGTACAGTTTAGGCTCTAACATAATATAAGACAAGTCTTTTTATTAGGTATATAGGGCCTTTATAGACAAATTGTGTCAAATACATGTGCATTTCCTGAATGATTGTTTATAATATGATCACATGTTTTCAGGTACTTCACATGTCGACATTTTCATATCTCAATAAAAAAAAAATGACGATTTTGTTGATGTTGAGTAAACGAGTCACGACTGCATGTAAATATAGTTTCTTAACTGTTTATATCATGCTGACTCATTTAGACACCTTGGCTCCAGAGCAGACTAATGCATTAATATTCATCAAGTCATAAATTTGTATTTGAATATTCAAGAGGAAAAGGGTTAACAGGCAAGCAATATAATTGAAAATGTTGTTGTCATGGTTGGACTGCCTATTTTTATAGCAGGTTTTGTAATAGGTTGTAAAGATTTGTTTCAGATTTGTTGGAAACATAATTGATTTCATGCAGTACAATTTTCATTTCAGGACAGGGGACCTTTGTCTTTAACCTTTACCTAATGAATATTCACGTACAGAATTATGTCTTACAAATATTGATTTGCTGAAACGTTAAATGGTATTTGAAACAATGTACTTTCTTTGAAGCACAGACTGTATAGAATTCTACATTACAATATTGTAGGATCAGAGAAGTTTTGGATGTTTAGTCTGATATGGATTTGCTTTGTTTGGCAAAGCATTTAAAAACATCTATATGAAGTAAAGGGTTTAACAACCTAGCATGATAGCTATATATCTGTTGTGTAGACTGGAACAACATGCTATTGTCTACGAAGAAGCAATAAATTCAGTGTAACTTCTAGTTCAGCCAGGCAGTGTTGTGTTTCAGGAGCCCGCCCCCCTGATGTACAGCCATGGGGAGGTGTTGACACTGGGACTGAAGAGGAAGTATGAATGTATCGAGATTGACCCAGAGGTAGGTACCCTCAAGTCTGGTCTCTCTGCCATTTATCCACTTAGTTGTTTCTAGGGTTTTAGCCTTTAATACTTATGGTATGCTACTGGACTCTAGCTATTTGTAAGAGGCTGAATGGTTACAGTCACTTGCCAATCACTGTATAGGTTTGAACCTAGGCCTTCGAGATAGCAGCAAACTGTACAAATTTAGTTGATCAGGCTTTATTCATGGTAGAAGGTCAAAACCAGCAACACTGGGCATGCATATGGAGTCGTTCAAGGTATTTTCTTACTCTAAAAGGTGCCCTATTATCACATCCCTTCAATGTAGTGTATGACCTATTATCACATCCCTTCAATGTAGTGTATGACCTATTATCACACCCCTTCATTAGTGTGTAGTCGTTCATGGTATTCCTTCAATGTAGTGTATGACCTATTATCACACCCCTTCATTAGTGTATGACCTATTATCACATCCCTTCAATGTTGTAGTGTATGACCTATTATCACATCCCTTCAATGTAGTGTATGACCTATTATCACACCCTTCAATGTAGTGTATGACCCATTTTCACAACCCTTCATATAGTGTATGACCTATTATCACACCCCTTCAATGTAGTGTATGACCTATTATCACATCCCTTCAATGTTGTGTATGACCTATTATCACATCCCTTCAATGTAGTGTATGACCAATTATCACATCCATTCAATGTAGTGTATGACCAATTATCCCATCCCTTCAGTGTTGTGTATGACCTATTATCACATCCATTCAATGTAGTGTATGACCTATTATCACATCCCTTCAATGTAGTGTATGACCAATTATCACATCCCTTCAATGTAGTGTATGACCTATTATCACATCCCTTCAGTGTTGTGTATGACCTATTATCACATCCCTTCAATGTAGTGTATGACCTATTATCACATCCCTTCAATGTAGTGTATGACCTATTATCACATCCATTCAATGTAGTGTATGACCTATTATCACATCCCTTCAATGTAGTGTATGACCAATTATCACACCCCTTCAATGTAGTGTATGACCTATTATCACATCCCTTCAATGTAGTGTATGACCTATTATCACACCCCTTCATTAGTGTATGACCTATTATCACATCCCTTCAATGTTGTAGTGTATGACCTATTATCACATCCCTTCAATGTAGTGTATGACCTATTATCACACCCATTCAATGTAGTGTATGACCAATTTTCACAACCCTTCATATAGTGTATGACCTATTATCACATCTCAATGTAGTGTATGACCTATTATCACATCCTTCAATGTATGTGTATGACCTATTATCACATCCCTTCAATGTAGTGTATGACCAATTATCACATCCATTCAATGTAGTGTATGACCAATTATCCCATCCCTTCAGTGTTGTGTATGACCTATTATCACATCCATTGAATGTAGTGTATGACCTATTATCACATCCCTTCAATGTAGTGTATGACCAATTATCACATCCCTTCAATGTAGTGTATGACCTATTATCACATCCCTTCAGTGTTGTGTATGACCTATTATCACATCCATTCAATGTAGTGTATGACCTATTATCACATCCCTTCAGTGTTGTGTATGACCTATTATCACACCCTTCATGTAGTGTATGACCTATTATCACACCCCTTCATATAGTGTATGATTTATTTTCTCACCCCATCAGCTGGCAGCCAGTCTAGAACCAGTGGAAATCAGACCTGGATCCGCTATCTCCATGGTGAATGCTACACTGGTTGTCAAGGACAACAAATACGTGCTGGAGGTGTGTATATATCTAAGTATTCTGACATTTCACATATTACATACAGTAGAACCTCGCCAAACCGAACATCGTTAAACCGAATTCCTCGCCATTTCGAAGTTTATTTTCGGTCCCGATTTCTTCCCTTCTTATTTTAACTAAAAATAAAATGTTTAATCTGAATTTCGCTATTTGATTTTTTCGCTATTTCGAAGTAAAATTCCGGTCCCGAGGTCGCAATTAATGTACATTTTTTAATTTTTATTTCGAATTCAAATTTCATAAATTTTCGTGAACTAATTATCGTTCTTATTATCATTCGTATCCGGGTCAGTAACCAAGTTTATTTTGCGGAGGCAATTGGAGTGATGGCTCAGGCAAGTTTTTCACACCTTTTTTCGAGATTGGATTGGGCAACGTGTGACCCACCAGAAATGTTGATTATTGCTAATCGATGTCTGACAGGTTGCATAATATGCACGTGCGAGAAGATAAACCCAGGTGTCAGATCCTTAGTACATTCCATATCATAGCGTTCGTCACCGGCATGCGACGCTACCTGAAGCAGCATATCGACGGTAAAAATATGTATCATTGTTTGACATGGTAGAATGATTATGTTCATCAGAAGCATCTAAGTAGATCATGATATATTTTCATTACTTTTCATAACTTGCAAACAGTATATACGTACACCTAATAGGTGGTTTTCATGGCAAAACGATTTCCACAATATGCACCGGTAATGAAAATGCAGACATGCACGCTCACAAACTGAAATTTCCATCGGATTTTTAATCCGAATAATCGTTATTTCGAAGTTTTCAGCTTGGTCCCAAAGACTTCGATTTAACGAGGTTCTACTGTATTAAATTATTGATTTTTACCCATTCTTGAGAGGAAACCTTTAGCAGTTAAATGGTAACGGTATCCATTAACCAAAAAGATACTTTTACCCAAATTTAGAAAATACTGAAATCTCTGAAGCTATGATTTATCTCCTCAAATGAATAATAACGGGAGGAGGGTATACTTGAATAATCCTGTAAGTGGGTTTGCAGGTCGGTCTTTCTGAAAGTTTGTAGCGCAATTTACCTCTTATGGAGATATTTCAAAGAAACTTAGCATGTGTGATCACCAGGCTCGTTCAGCTGTAACTGACTTATTGTGGAGCTTGCTTACAAATACATTCTAGAATTATGATCATTGCATTTTCTCTACATATAAATAGAGAAAGTTTGTGGAGATATTTCATTTTAATTGGATGGACAACTTTTTCTAAAAGGTATGCAGGGGTTAATAACTGTCATCAATAATAGTTCTAGTTTTTCATGTTAGATCATTTTTGTGTCACTTGCTGTAAGCAGAGGTGATACATTGGGATCACTTTCACTGTTGTCTGTCTGTCCGTCACACTTTTTCAGTCACACCTCAGCAGGTGACACATGTGTTCCAAAGAACACACTTGTTACTATACATAGTTTTTATGACCATGTGTGACAGAAATACCAAGTTTTAAAAAAAACAACAATAAGTATTGGGCATGTGAAAATGAGAGTGAAGAAATCTTATTACCGATAAGGGACAATACTCACAGAACACTTATAATTTTTTGTATTTAATTTAATAAATTTACAACAGCAAGAGTATTTCAAACCAAAAAGCTGAATATTAAGATAATTCAAACATATACATTGTATTTTCAGTCATAAGTCATTTTGTAAATAATTTAGAAAAATAACAGTTGATTTAATAAACTTAACAAATTTATTTCTCAAGTGATCATTTTAACAAATGTCTTTGGAATTTGGCTCCAGTACCCAAATTACCAAAAATTAAAATCTGTTCAGATTTTTGTTTAATACTCTATCCTATCTGAATTCTTTGAGTAATCCAGCATAGAATCAGATAAAAAACAGGATATCCTTGCCAGTGATTTAACCTGTGTTTGCGTTCACTTGGATCAGTTCGAGCATCCTGATTTCAGATTTCCACAGTCTTATTTCTAAAGCAACCACCTGTGTTCTGTGTTGCTTGGTCACTGAAGGCAGATTTGACTCTATTTCATCTATTGATAATCTGCTTCCAGCCGCTGCCAACAGTGTCAGACAAGAAACTGAAGACTGGGGAAGTGGCAATAAAACCAAAATCTTACATATTTGGATCTCTCAATATAAAGGCATTTGTAGAACTTCTGACAAAGGTAAGTATATCTCTTACTTAAGAATCAGTTTTCAAAAGTCATCTGTCTTATTTGTGATATGCTATGTCAAGGTATGTTTAGTGAGATGAAATAGAGGTTGCCCTGCTACAGTTATAGCATACAGGATAGTGGAGCCAAAGGTTTTGGGTCTAAACATAGTTCAGATTAAGAATCTTAAATGACTTTTCCAGGTACAAAAAGGATAGAACTTGATCTTCAAAAGAAATGTTTGAATTAAGAATGAATATTTATCATTTTCATGACTAATGCAAGTAAAAGTTCACTGCAAACATATTAAAATTGAATATTTACTATTCTTTGTTTAGATATGTTCCCAGAATATGTATCATTATCTCTTTGTGGTGATGCATTTATCTTCCGGTAGTCTTATTCCAAACTCATTATATTGCGTTTGTATTGGGAGACATTGGTGTAAAACAGGAGTATCTGCATATAAATAAAGAAGCTGGTTTAGTTGTATTGCACCAAGGCCTCTATTTGTAAATTGCATAATACACACACATTGGTATGGAGATAAATCTGCCTTCATTGATAGATCAGATGGTTCTAAATATATTGCCATAAGCAATGATGTCTATTTCAAGTTAACCATCTAGAACAGTTTGGGTCCCATTGAATGTAAACTTTTTACGCCCCTGGATTGATAGATCGTGGAGTACTGTTTTTTAGTCTGTCTGTTTGTCTGTTTGACTCAAAACTTTAACCATGACCGTAACACAGAAATCCTTCTGCCTACAGCTTCCAAACCTTACAGGTGAGCTCTACCTGCCAGGTGACCTTGACCTTCAAATGACCTTGATTGCCAAGGGGGCATGGCGTCTATTCGAATTTAACACTTGTTTGATTGGGTCACTTGTAATGATTGACTTTTTATTTTCAGCAAGGAATCAAGGACATTAAACTGGAGGAGAGTGAGGATGGATCTATAATACACTTGGTATGTTTTGAAGTGGGGTTTACACACATTCCATATTTCTTTCTGTTTGTATTTTGTAGCTGACCTGAGCACTGCACACTTTGTATTGTGATCACCCTCTTTCCATTGTCAGTTGTCAACAATTTATAAAATATTTAAGATAATTATGTAAAGGCCTGATAAACCTGCTACTGATTGTAAGGGGCATTTTGAATTTTACTGATAACTATCTTCTGTAAATCAGGGACGTCACAACCCCTAATTTTGAGTCTTGGCTTGTATTTCACCTATCATACTTAGCATTAATTAATACTTAAATTTAAACATTTTTGTTCTCTATAAAATAAAGTTACTGAAATATTTCATTTCAGAACAATAATTACATGTAAAATCATTAATTTTCATTGACATTAAGTTTCATTGATTATGTACCTATGGGAATTTTGTGGGTACATTTATTTGTGGATCTATGTTCTAGAAAATGTGAGGTCTCTATAAGAGACAAGTTTTCATGGGGATTAATATTCGTGGATAAAACCCTCCATGAAATCAGTGGAAATTAGTGTACCACGAATATTAATGTTTCCACAGTAAGGTTATAATCACATTAATTGACATGTATTTGAATATTTCGTAAAACAGGAATGATGGAAGGTGTTTCTACTTAATTAAGAATTCAAGAATACATAAGGCTAAGTATTATTGGTGAAACTCAAGCCTGAACTCCCAGGTATTGAGAAAAACTTCTGGGTTGAAATCCACCAACATTTTAGCACTAATTAAAACTGAAGTACTTCAAGGTGAATTTAATTAGTCTTATTTCTCAAATAAAATACTATAATATTTCATTTCTTAACAATTTTTGTTAGTTGTTAAGGTAATTATTCATTTTAGCTTAGTCATGTACTTGAATAATCATGAAATAGCAATGGTGGAATGAGTATTTACCTAGTTTAAGTATTTAAGTATTACTATTATTGTTGTTGGAATTCAAGCCTGATTTTCTTATAGACCCTCTTTTATGAAGACATGGAGGGACTGTTTAATATATCTCAGGACTCCAACTTTCAGAATCCTACTGAGAACTCTGATAGAGGCCCTGGCTCTCAAAATCACAATATCAAACACAGCGTCTTTAAAAGCTTGTGTTAAAAAGTGAATTATCAGGTCTTTTAATGGAATAAAATGCTTCAGGGCTTTTTTAGCTTTCCTTTGGAAAACATTCAAGATCAGGAAGTATATGCAATAGTGGTTCAAAATTATGAAATATAGTCAAGAAATCACAGCAAGTCTAGGAAGTGAAAGGAAAGGATATATTAAACAGTTTATCAACTGCTCTCTATAAGCTGGCTTGTGAGAAAGTCTCCAACTTTGTAAATTTTTGTGCTAATTGAACCAATTTGTCTTCCTCTGAATATCCGTTGGTAGATTTTGTATTTAATTTGAGATTACGCCAAGTATTTAGACTGTCCACATCAATACCCTGTTTTGTCTCTATAGCATCTCTATCACTGTCATGGTATCAGACAACCCTGCAACAAACAGTCTCTTGTTGCTGCAGTCAAAACTCAGTGCCCCAGTTTTCAGTGCATCAGCAGAACATGGTACCACCTCCCCCAGGGGCTGTCCTGTCTCTGCCACCTGCAGCACATTTCTTGACAACCTACCTCCCACAAACACACTGCCACAGCCATCCACACATACAGATTCACAACCTTCCAGACCCAGTCCCTTGTACCTGAATATCTCCCGGCCTTTCATATCTACACCTATCAGACCAAGGTTCTTGTCGGCTATGTAGAGAGCATTTCCTGACTGACTGAATGTGATGTTATGTGTTTCTGACAGTCCAAGATTTCCAGATCTAATCGGTGTACCTGACAGTGTGTAGAACAGTACATCATTTCCCCAGTTGGACACACATAGATTGTTGCCCCAGTAAGAGATACCATAGCCATTGCAAGTCAGCTGGATGGATCTGGTGAGGGCCATTTTGTGTGGACCAAGAGATACATGTACAAACTGTATTGTGTTGTTGTACAGACATACTGCTGCCTCCTGCTGACTGATGCAGCACACACCATGGGGTTGGTCAGGTAGATAACAGTAGTCTGTGATTGTGTAGGTGGTGGTGTCCAGGCGCTTCAGCTTGTTGTTGTTGTTATCTGACATGAGGAGGGAACCATCAGGCAGGAGACAAGTTCCCCAAATATTACATTTATATCTGTCTTCCTTGATCCTGATATGGATGTCTTGTGTTTGTCTAATCTTGTACAGTGTTTGTGGTAGAGTTGGGGTAACCACCAACTGATGTTTGATGTTTTGCTTTCTCTCTACCGGGTTTTGCTGTCTCTCCAACAAAAATGGTTTGTCAACCACAACTGCAAGGGTCTGAAGACCAGCTAAGTACTGTTCAATTTGTCTGTCATATTTAAACTGAGGAAACTGGCATTTGGTGACTTCATGTATCTCTTGAACAAGTTGATCAGCATCAGTAATGATTTTCTGGCTTTTTTTAATGCTGACAAACAACTGGGCTGTGTTTTCGTCATGACTGTCAAGTTGACTGTGACATTTCTGAATGTCTTTCATCACCTCCTGACAGTTGTCGGTGTTTTGCTGAAGTTTGTCTGCTTCTTCCTTAAATTTATTTACCAACATTTTCTTTTCTGCCTCCCCCAAATCTCTAATAATGGCCACCAGCGTTTCTACATAGGAGTCTACAGCTAACAACTGTTTCTCCCTCTCTGTCTGTAGTGCTTCTGCCTGTCTGTCCCTAATCTTTTCTCCCTCTGTAAGCATATCCTTCACTCTGTCGAGCTCTGCCCTTGCTTGCTTTAAATCTTTCTTATTGAAAAGTTGTCCCACTTCATTTGGAATGTACAGAACTGTCTTACATGACCTGTTTTGAATTAGAAAAATCTTTCAATCATATGTAATAATGAAAAAAAAAAAAAAACAACTTTTAATTAATCAAAATCAAATGTTAGTGACATTCTCCAATGAACAAGAACATTTAGTGCACAGTTAAACCCGCTTTAAGAACATAACATTAAACAGTATACTATTAAGCTGTCTGTTTTATTATCTTTGCAAAAAATAACTTTACAGGTGAGACTAATTACATGTACAGGTGAGACTAGTTATATGCATGTCTCAACATTTAATATATTAAGAGATATTTTGAAAGTCCTGCCTCTTTTTTTTTATCAAATTTTAGAGACATTTGTTTTCTATCTCAACATTCTTATCTGTCTGGTAAAATCTCACTTAAGGGCAAGTGTGTTGACATGCAATACAATAACGCTGCAATTAGTCTTCACACACTTGTTGATTAATATCCCAGTTTGCCTAATTTGTGTTACTTATTGTGTAAATAGGATGCAAATTGAAATGTAAAATATGGTAATGGAACTAACCATACCAGTGTCATTCTGAGATTGAGTGCATTTTGAAAGATGTGCTTAACACAGTACTGTTTGTATATAATTATACCCCTGCTCTACAAAGTTGTAAGGGGGGTTATACTGGATTCAGCTTGTCTGTCTTTTTTTTTTGTCCGGACCATAACTCAAAAAGTATAAAAGGTTTCAAGATGAAACTTCAAATATGGATAGATCTCATTTAGGGGAGGGCAGTGCCCAAGAGCTGTAACTCTCATTCACATCATTTTTTAAAAATCCCTGTGACAAAGCGGCATGTTGGGGGTATTTGTGCCATGAAAATGGCAGTTCTAGTTGTCTATATAAAGTTTTAAAATATGCATGTTTATTCATGTCAAATCTTGTCCACATGTCCCTATCAGGACATGTAAGTTATGAATTCCTTGGTGTTGACATAACCAGTCTCACCTTTACTATACGTTTGACCTCTAGAGTAGTAGCAACCACCTGGCAATCGCAGCCATTTTTTCTTAGCACCCCTGTAGTCCAGGGTCAAATTCCACAAACAGTTCTTAATGCTAAGTTATACTTAAGTACTTGGAAGCGAATTTCATTATTCTTGTTTCTCTTTTAAAAATACCTAAATATTTAATTTTAAAAAAAATATAATTAGTTTTAAAGGTAATAATTGATTTCGGCTTAGTTATTTACTTGAATATTTTATAAAACAAGAATGGTGGAATACATTTCTACCCAGTTAAAGAATTAAGGTATTATTTAGCACTAAGTACAATGTATTGTTGGTGGAATTCGAGTCTGTTCATATGTACCAGTATATTTGTGTGGGCTCAGGGGCAGGTAACTCTTACTGTCAGAAAGTTTAGGTTCATGTGAACTAAAATGTTGACACTTTGTAATGACTATATGAAGGTTTTTCTAATTTGCTGACTTGACACCCATTTATTGTATGGTCAAATGAAAACAAACAGAAATTATCAGAGATACACAGATAGTAATGGATGAAAACACTCTTTTTTCTTTACATTTTCCAAAATTGCCTTTTCAATCCCTCAAACATTCTGATTTGAGGTTGTCTTCAAGCATCACATAACATTCAGAAATGTCTAAAACATATATGAATATGGGTAGAAAAGGCTTAATGTAACCACTAGTATGTTACATATAATTATAATAAAAATTTAGAATCGTTAGAATCTTTTTTTTTTTTTTTTTGGTAATATTATTTTTATACAGTATAAATAAGGATGGTCATGACTTTCACATACCAATGGATGTTGTAAAAAAAAATGTAAAACAACAAATTTCACATACCAGTGGACATTGTAAATAAAATGTAAAACAACAACAAGTTTCACATACCAGTGGATGTTGTAAGTAGAAATGTAAAACAACAACAAAACGTTTCACATACCAGTGGATGTTTCATATATAAATGTAAAACAACAACAGCAAAATTTTGAAAAACTCAAAAACAATTATTTACATTTACATGTACCAGTATACAGAATAGACAATCAAATGTAGTTAATCTTACTTGTGTTTATCAAATGCACATGCGTAACATTCAACCTCATCATGGTCCTGACAGTATGTGTCCACCACTTTTGCTGGGTGTTGAGGACACCTTTCAGAGGGCAGCTCCTGACCAGTGGCCTGGGAAGGCTCCTGGAGAGAGTGGTCATCATGAATCACATTGTGTGCCTCCAGACAAGTACTGCAGAAATGTTTCTGACATTCTACACAGAACTTTTCTGATTTTCTCTCCTTTTTCTTTTTGCAACAGGTTGAACACTTATAGTCTATCTTCTCTTCTGAGCCCATATTGTGTACAGAGAGACTACCTGAAGAAGCCATGTTTGTCCTTTGTAATTTGATATCCAATGACAACTGTAATTTGATCTCAGTTTACTTCCTTTTGGGTTTTTCCAAAAATCAAGGGGTGTAACTATTGTTTTTTTTTTTGGATCAGGTGGAGTTGTCATTCATAATAGTGTAAAGTTATTGCAAAGTCTCATAGTGCTTTTTGTGTCACCTGCTGTGACATTTTCATCCAGTTCATAAATTCATAATATACTTAATCAAAAACTCACCTTGTCAAATCTTGACATACCTGATTATTTAGGCCGATGGTACTCAGGTGAATAGGGTCTATGGCTGATAATGGCAGATCTCTTGAAACTCGTCACTGAATGATTTTAAAGTAAGGGAATTAATATTTTGTAAAAAAAAAAAAAAAAGTGTTAAGGGAGTATGGCATGTATATTTCTAAAATACGTTTACTGTAATAAAAGTTTTGTTTGGTACTTATGTTTAAATCTGCAAATGCATACTGGTATACCTTTTTCATATTGAAGAGATTTTTCAATAAACTGGTCTGTCGCATAATTGTTAGTACGTGTAGTAAACATC
Organism: Solen grandis; assembly: GCA_021229015.1. Classification (NCBI taxonomy): domain Eukaryota; kingdom Metazoa; phylum Mollusca; class Bivalvia; order Adapedonta; family Solenidae; genus Solen; species Solen grandis. The sequence continues at coordinate 65,168,366 of CM037782.1, forward strand.
AAACTGCAACATAAAGTACCCTTGAATGTTTACTGATCAGTGGAGACTGTGAAAGTTCTTAATTAGATCAATTTTAAATTTCACATCAATTTGGTGGCTTAATTATATTTTCCACAAATGGAACTGTACCCAAGAAATCCCATAATCATAAATTCATATGGCAATGTTCGGAAAAGAACCACAGTACACTTATAATACCCCTCCTACCCAAAACAACAACAAACTAGAAGTCGTTTGTTTAAGATACAAACGAAGCGGCTTTTCGTTTGCTTATTTCAAAGGTATTAAATATACAAGTTAATAGTAAAAAAATGGAATAATGATGCATAATAATGTATGATTTAATATGTAAATCATCATTATCTTAAATATATACTTACGATTATGTTCAAAAATAAGCTTTAAATCTTTTTTTTTTTTTTTTTCATTTTCATCTTCTTAAGAAGATATTGAGAAAGCATAAATATGGATCTTATTTGATTATGCCCCCGTTTTCTATCATTCAGAAAAAAAAAGAGGAAAATTTTAAGATAATAATATCCTCAAGAATTGTTTTCTTACGTTATTCAATCGATTTTTTTTTTTTTTTATTCTTTATTTGATATCTTTTTCTTTGTAAGCATATGACTTAACATGTATTCATTGTAATTTGATCCACAATTGAAATTGTAAAAAAGAAAAAAAACCTTTAAAATCGATTACTTTCAACCTTTAAATTGATTGAGTTTTACATTTGCAAAATTAGATGGAAACAAGGGCAGAGGTGTAAGCAAAATAATGAAAATAATTTCTTATTTCTAAGTAATTAACATTATAAAAGTCTTGAAACTTTCAACTATTCATTTGCTTTGTATATTTGCTTATTAGTCCCCTACCGGCTTCGCCGAAGGGGACTATAGGTTTGCACTCCGTCCGTCCGTCAGTCCGTCAGTCACACACATGTTTTCCGGACCTTTTTTCTAAACGCATGCAGATATTCATCTAATTTTTGGTGTGTGAGTCTACCACCATGACTTACAGATCAAATTTGAGTTTCATTCCGGTCCACTGATTTTTGACGGACGAAATTACGGCCCTTGGAATTAGAAAATTTCGTTAAAATAGCAGTTTTTCGGACTTTTTTTCTAAACGCTTGCAGATATTCATCTAATTTTTGGTGTGTGAGTCGATCACCATGAGTTACAGATGAAGTTTGAGTTTCATTCCGGTCCATTGATTTTTGACGGAATTACGGCCCTTGGAATTAGAATTTTTTTTTAAATAGCAGTTTTCCGGACTTTTTTTTTTCTGAATGTTACAGATCAAGTTTGAGTTTCGTTCCGGTCCACTGATTTTTTATGGAATTAAGGCCCTTGGATTTAGAAAATTTCTTAGCAGTTTTCCAGACTTTTTTTCTCAGGTTCGAGTTCGTTTTTGATTCGCTGATTTTTGACGACATTGTGGGCCCTGGACTTACAAAATTCTGTACATGCTGAATTGGACTCATTTTTATTAGCTGGATGTGGTTATATGACTGAAATAAACAGGTTGTGTTTGTGTGTGTGTTGGGGAGACTTAGTTTTCCATTTGCCGGTAGGGGACTTAGTATTGCCTAAGCAATACTTTCATAATACTTGTTTTTACAGATTTAAAAACAGAACCCGTTAAACATTTAGAAAACATAAAAAAAATCGATAGGAAGATGTACATGTATTTGTCATTTTCTTCAGGTTTGCAGAAAGCCGTGATAGCAAATGCAATAAGATATCCGTAAAGGTTTTCTGGCTCTAGTATAATTATACTAATTCATCGTAAATGCGACTCATTTACTAAAAAAACGTATCACAATTCACTGTTCAACGCAGGCATTCATTCCTGCAAAAGAACAATCGGATCTTGCTCAACCAACCCAATGACCACTTACATTTCTTTCTGCAAATTAATAGATTTCCATGAATTAGCCCTTTTACGAAAAACATGAATAAGTCATGTTTGATAACGTAATCACTTGAAATTTTCTGGACTTTTTGTGCATGTTAAGGTACAGCATTATTACTTATTTAAAGTTAATATATACAATCTTTTGATCTTTTTAATATATTTTGCTTACACATCAATGTTGTCATAAACAAGTTACACAACATAAATTTTTTAAGGTATGCTTAAGATTGGCATCAATACTCATGACGCTAGAGCGCGAATACGTATTGAAATGAATAATTTTTATATTTTATCGACGTCAAAATCAAGTGACTAAAGAAAAGTATATTTTTTGCAAGGACATGTTCAGCTAACGTTCTATTAATCAAGAGAAAAAAGTATCTTCGAGAATGCGAAGAGGTTTGTTTTCACATTTTCAAGTAGGCATTCCATCAAACATGAATAACTGCCATGTTTGATGACGTAATCACTTGAAATTTTCAAGACCTTATGAACGTACTAAATTTTGACATTTTTGAAAAGTTTAAGTTCATTGGTCTAATTGGCGATTTTATATGATTTTTCAAAATAATTCTTGCTTAAGAATGCATGACGTCATAATCACGTGACAAAACAAACCTTTCTTGCAGTATGCATCACTTCAATTTTAACTCTATCAATTCTGAAGATATAATTAAGATTGACTTTAAATTCATGATACCAGAGCGAAAGAAATCTTTTTTTTTGTCTTTTTGATGACGTCATAACCATGTGACTAAAGAGAAAATCATTCAGAAAATAGAATGTAAACTTCTATGCCGATATGCTGTCCAATTTTCATGTTTGTAACGCATCAGGGGGCTTTGTAACATTTAAATTTAATTTTTGACCAAAGGTCGAAACTCAGTATTGCCATGAAATCTTAATCTTTTCTAATTTGGAAATTTTAATGCAAAGGTGGACATCTACATCCTAAAATACATCTTTTGTAAAAATATCAAGATAATCTGACCAATATTGAAGGCTCTAGAGCGCGAACAAACTTTTGAAGCTGACGTCAAATCTGACGTCATATGACGCCAATGAAAATTGAAAATGATTGAATGTATAAAAAGATACTTTTTTATCGATGCAGTTTCAATTTCATTAAAATTGACTCAAAATGTCCTTTAAATGACGTCATAACCACGTGACATAAAAGGAAATCTTTCAGAGAAAAGAAAGTAGACCTCTGGGCCAATAAGCTGTCCAATTTTTATGCTTCTATCTTATCAGTAGCCTTTGTAACATTAAATAAGTTTTAGGACCAAAGTTCGAAACTCGGTTTTGACATAAATTCTTAAATTTTTTTAATTTAAAAATTTGAAAGACAAGGTGCACATCTACATTATTACATACATCTTCTGTGAAAATATCAAGATAGAATATAAAAAAAATAAAGGCTCTAGAGCGCGAACAAACTTTTGAAGCTGATGTCAAATCTGACGTCATTGAAAATTAAAAATTATTGAATTTAAAAATTTATACTTTTTTGTCGAGGCAATTTAATTTACATGTTGCTTAGACACTGACAACTTACCGAAATTAACTCTTAGATTTGGTTGGATAAAAAGGGATAATAAGAATAAACATAACAAACCCTATACGTTTTCCGCAGGTTGTGGAAAGCTGTAAAAACCAACAACAAAAAGCAGTAAAATATGATCACTTGTTCACCTTTATTAAGTATGTCCGTGGCAAGTACCCCACTAATCTGCATCTGTATAGAGACACACTCTAATGGAGTACTGACTCTTGTTTACTTTTGTTGCAGCCAAATGATGACACTCTGATCCAGGTAGAGTCTGGCTCCACCCACATCATGTGTGGTGGGGATGAGATGGTGCGCATCAAGATACGTGACACCCTGCTGCAGTGTCTGCAGAAACTGTAATAGTATGTTGTACGGCAATCTTGGGACAAATACTGTAATATTAGGACACCCTGATGTACTGTCTACAGAACCTGTGTTACAAGTTTTTGGATAAATACCTGAATATTGGAAAAAGCTGCTGCAATGTCATTAGAAATTGGAATACCATAATATTGGTATATATATGTAATCCATTATATTGGGACACCCTGCTGCAGTGTTTGGCAGGATAATCTGACACCTCACATTTAAGAAACACCAGAATGATGTCTGCAGAAAACAACATAATAAGGACAAATACCACAATGTCGGGATATATTGCCCCAGTGTAGCAACTGTAATACCACAATGCAGAAGAGGGACACACTGGTGTGCTGGCATGTGGATGTGTGGAGGGATGTGGATGTGTGGACAATCAACTCTTGAAAGCTAAGTTATTGCAGATTAATGTTATCAGCTGGAAAAAAATTCATTAAATTTAATGTGCTAGATTGAAGGTATAATATATAGACATAATCAATGTTTTGTTCTACAAGATTGGGGAAATATCATGTTTTCCTTCAAGATGAGTCTCACTTGGCTACAATGACCAGAATAGTTAAAGGGACACAACTCTAGAAATATCATCAAATCAGTGCTGTTTTTTTGTGTTTAAGAGGGATAGAATCATTTGAAGGCCATCTTTCCTAGTAAAAGTGTAGGAATAGCAAGTCATGTATACTTGTAAAGGTAAAGTGCAGGAAAAAGATAAAATGTGTTATTATCTTATGTGCTTGTTGTTATTACCATGATTTACTCTTCATCATCACCATCATGAACAGCAGAGCTGATTAAATCATTAAATATTTTTGTATTGTACAAATACAGGGTGTTTATGTTATTTTTCAAACCTTATCCCCCGAATGTAGATTTTTTTATTATTTAAACATTTCTTAAAGGTCTTTTGAGAAGTAAATTTCTAAAACTTGTATAAGTCCCACCTTGTTAATTCATTGATTGAAAATTACACCCAGAGCAAGATACAAACCCCATACCTCCAGTTCCCTTATAATTGAAAGCTGCCAGCGAACCACAGTACCTTATTACTGGAACATCCTTTACAAATATACTTTGCGATAAACATTCTTAACAGGTATACATGGGGATAAACATCCTTTACAAATATACTTTGCGATAAACATTCTTAACAGGTATACATGGGGATAAACATTCTTTACCGGTATACAGGGGGATAAACATCCTTTACATGTATACAGGGGGATAAACATCCTTTACAGGTATACAGGGGGATAAACATTCTTAAAAGGTATACATGGGGATAAACATCCTTTACTGGTACATACATGGGGATAAACATCATTTACATGTATACATGGGGATAAACATTCTTTACCGGTATACAGGGGGATAAACATCCTTTACATGTATACAGGGGGATAAACATTCTTAAAAGGTATACATGGGGATAAACATCATTTACATGTATACATGGGGATAAACATTCTTTACCGGTATACAGGGGGATAAACATCCTTTACAGGTATACAGGGGGATAAACATCCTTTACAGGTATACATGGGGATAAACATCCTTTACTGGTACATACATGGGGATAAACATCTTGTTTCATTTCATTTGTTTCAGGTAGTAAATAGATTTTTTTTTGTGAATGTGATGGGACCTTATGGGACAACAACCACGAGTCCTATACTGAGCATAATAAGTCCTGATCTGGGGAGAAGAAAAATGATACACAGGCTGATTTACTACATTTATTCATATAAGACTGAGTGTTAAATTATTAGCAATGGTAATGTACAAACACATGACAATGTATAACAACACAAAAACATTAATATACTCTTTAAATCAATGGACGGATCCAGTGTAAAATTGGGTGAATCATAAAAATGTACATGTGGTTGAAAACAGATTCAAGAAGTAAGAAAGCACTTTAAATGACTTTCACCAACTATCTGGTGAAATTATTACATACATGTGGTAGGTCTCTTTAAAACAAGGTAAGTCTTTAATCCAAAAAGGCAAGTCCTGACCAGTTGATATTTATTTAGGGTAGACAGCATTTGAAAATGTAAATCCCCCTTATGTTTTCATGTTCCTTACCTGAGTTAAATGACTAGAAAAAAATCTATCTTTTTTTTCCAGTATCAAAATAAAGAAAAAGAGCATCATGTCAGTGATGTAACAAAATAAAATTCATCTAGTGATTTTTTAAATCTTCCAGTTTCAAAAAAACCCACAAAACTATCAATGATTTTTATTTAAGAAATCTAGTCCCATGGTTTCTGTCAGAGATGAAAAAAATGACAGTAGCTTTTATAAAGACTTAAACTGCAAACAATATTGGCACAATATTACTGGGTGCAACACAAAGTCTATATGTTGTGGTCCCATGAACCTGTGTACTGATATAATACTTCAACATTGGATGAGTTAGATTAAATACCAACCCTGAACCCGTGTTAATATCATTAAATGGCAAAACAAGGATAATCACTACAATAGTACTGGCTCCAATAAAATACACGTTATATATTGGAATTGGACAATTTTAAGTCTTTCACTGTATACGTCTTATCTATGACAAGGATAAAATTTGGCTATGTTAGCAGTTGGCTTATGGACATGATTCTCAGATAATGCAGCTGTTTAAATTAACATGACTTTACAAGAATAGTTTCTGGTTTCACAAATTATACATTTCCGTTCATGAATATTTTATTAGTAAAGAATTCTGTCATTTGAGAGCTTCATTTTGACAATCCAATGTGAATAATGCCCAATTTAACCCTTTACCTCATGAACATTCATGTACAAATTTTGACTTCATGGATACTAATCTATGGAACATTAAATGGTAATGAAACTGGATTTATCTGTGTTACAATATAGTATGAGTAAACAAAGGATACCCTGGTACCAAATAGAGACCATGTCCAGATAAAGACGTATACACTGCTAGATAGAAATGAATACAGAATTCCTAATTACACAAGCACATCAGTCTAGGTAGCAAATCTAAAGGAATATGCCATCCTGAGTTACTGAATCAAACTCTTGCTGAACTCTCAAGTTGACTTCCTTTGGCAAGCAAGCCAAGTTGAGTGTCAGAGATAAACTACATTATTGTCATTCCAAACTACAATATTGTCATTCCAAACACATCTAGTCCTACAGTTCTGACTTGTGAAGGTGAAACTGAATTAATTCAGAACAATTTTAACAAATATTTGGAAGTTTTGTATTAAAAAAAATTAAAAAATTTTTAAAATTATTGACTAGGGAATAAAATTATCTCATAGTACAAAAGCTGTAAACTTAAAATACTCATGTAAACTTGAAATACTAGATTATAGAAATATATCTTGAACTTGATAAAACGTTACAAATGTTTACAGAAAATGTAGTACAATCTGACAGCAATTGTACATTTTTTTTCTTCTGATAAATGGAATACAACTGACTCCTGTTGTATATTTTCCCCCTAATAAATGAAGTACAGTTGACTGCTATTGAACATACATTACCAGATCCTTTGAGATGAGAATTTAAGTCAACACAGTCAAACCAGTTTAGATTGAGAAATACTTTTTTCAATGATCTTACATGATTAAATGTATTTGCATGTGGTGAGGAATTGATTGGATATAACTAAATGAAGTCAAGAGACATTTGATTAGATGGGTCCCAGATATATTCAGATGTTTGGAATGGTTATGAATTTAACTGCAGAGCCATCAATCAGATACCTCTGCATTTTTGATTTATTTTTCTAACATAAAAACTAAAGACTTAGTCTACAGTAAAATGGGGTTAATGTGTTATGATGTACATATCATGGATTTGCAAATTTATGATCTCCTGAATTATTCTCTGTAAGTTACATTAGCAAAAATTTGACTTGACAATACAAATTGGAAAATTGTAACTGATTTTTTAAATTTTGACCTCAGACATTTAAATGTTAACAGATTACAGGAATGATGCCAATCATTAGTGACTGATGCAATCTCAAGGTGTATAGATTGTCATGGACATGCATATAGAATATTACAAGCTGTCATAGATTTTAATGGGACAGAAAGTCCATGGCTTTGTTGCCACTATGTCCTTGGCATTTATTTGTCCATTGAGTAAAATATCCATGGATTACAATGGCCATGGAGCAAAAAATATCCATGGATCAAAAAGGCCATGGAGTTAAACATCCATGGATTAGAGTCTGGAGTCAAAGCATCCATGGATTACAATGTCCATAAATATAATCAGATGGTTAAAATGCAATGATAAACAAGCTGTTTGTGTCCATGGCCATAAATTCCTGCATTATCACGCTATAACAGTGAATGGACTGTGGTTCCAGGACCATAACTTCCATCATTATCACACTGTTTAACAGAGAATTGACTGTGGTCACTGATAACAGTGTATGCTGCCATGGAAATCAAACTGTCCTTCAATGTCACTAGTGGTATGTTTAGTTATGAAGACCAGGTGTCCAACTGTCGTTAGCTGTGCGTGTTGTTCTGTAGAAGCTGTATGAGACGGTTGCAGTGTGTCATGACTGCACCGGAGCTGGTGTGGCTGCGACTGCTCTGCAGACTGGCGGACAGAACGCTGTTGGACCGGGGTGTGAGGGAAGAGGGGCGTGGCGTACTGGAGGTCAGCTCCGACAGTTTGTCCAGCGTCTTGGTGCCAGACATCTCCTGTAAATGGAAAGTATAAGAATTCACTGAATGAAGGCATTGGTAAAAGTTTTCATGAATTTTCCTGAACTTCAGGTTATTAGGTTTTCGCATCGCTTGCGAAAACCTATTGTTCTTCTTCTGTTTTATTTTTATTAGGTTTTCGCCTCTGCTGGGCGAAAACCTATTGTTCTTCTTCTGTTGATTTTTTTTTTTTTTATTATTTTTCCAATTCCACCCATTTTTGTGTCCAGCCTAGCGGCCAGATGAGAAAAGCTACAGCTATGAAATTTTGGGCATGGAGTCCTCTTTATTTGAACATGTGCCTAATTGGTCAAACTTTTCACATTTATTTCTGATTTAGCCACTAGGGGGCGCAATGCATGTAATCACTGTTTTGCTAATAACTCAAAAATTTGAAACCTGATTTAGATGCGGGTTTTTACATAATGTTCCTTGTTGACAGCCCAATCAAATATGATGGATATCTTATCATCAAGTACAGGAAAAAAATTGTTCTAGGAGAGGTTGAATGTTCGAACCTTGGAAAAAAGTGGAAAAATGAGGGTAGGTCTACGAAAAACCTACCCACTTTTGTTAGAGATCAGATAGAAGAATTCTGTTTGCTGCATACGATTTGCAAGACATATACGCACAAAATATATGGGGTGGCGAATTAAGGAAATGCATGGTTTGTCCTCTAGGAACGGTCAAACTTCACTAAATTTTAGGAAAAATTAAAATTTCAAAAACATGTTTTTGTCGCTCCTGACTTTATTTTCTGTTCATTCTTCATGAAATTTTCACACGATATGTATTGTTATGTTTGAAAGGGCCTCACAATTCAAAAAATAAAAAAGAATTGAAAAGGTCAAGGTCATATTACGATTATTGTGTTTTAATTCGGCCACAAATAGCTCCAAAACTAAAAATATTTCATTGAGAGTATATGAACAAAAGTTTTAGTTCTTAAAGAGCTCTTTCCAGTGATGTTTAGTTTGTGAAGATCGGACTTGATTTGGTCATTATACGGCAGTCCAAAGTTTGATCCTTTTTTGGAATAATTGTAAATCAGTTTTTATGCTTCAAATTCTGATACATAAGAATAAAAAGTTTGACTTGTGCGACTAACGTTAGTATACTTGATTGAACTATTTGCTGCTTTGCTAGGTACCTAACAGTAAAATTTTAATCAATTTTCTTTCTCATTTTGCCGCTAGGGGGCGCTTTTCTTGAAATCATTCTTTTGCTTATAACTCAAAAAGTTAAGTCCGATTCGAATGCGGTTTTTTGCATTCTGTTCCCTGTTGATAGCCTAATAACATATGATAGGATTCGAGGGTCCGTGTGGCTGAAAGCTTTTGAGCTACGGAAGGTTGAATGTTCGAACCTTGCAAAAAAAAAACCACAAAAAAACTGTGCAAATGAGGGTAGGTCTACGAAAAACCTATCCGTTTTTGTTAGAGATCAGATAGAAGAATTCCGTCTCCGGCATACCATTTGAAAGACGTATACACACAAAATATATGGGATGGCGAATTAAGGAAATGCGTGGTTTGTCCTCTAGAAACGGTCAAACTTCACTAAATTTTAGGAAAAATTAAAATTTCAAAAACATGTTTTTGTCGCTCCTGACTTTTATTTTCTGTTCATTCTTCATGCAATTTTCACACGATATGTATTGTTATGTTTGAAAGGGCCTCACAATTCAAAAAATAAAAAAGAATTGAAAAGGTCAAGGTCATATTACGATTATTGTGTTTTTATTCGGCCACAAATAGCTCCAAAACTAAAAATATTTCATTGAGAGTATATGAACAAAAGTTTTAGTTCTTAAAGAGCTCTTTCTAGTAATGTTTAGTTTTTGAAGATCGGACTTGATTTGGTCATTATACGGCAGTCCAAAGTTTGATCCTTTTTTGGAATAATTGTAAATCAGGTTTTATGCTTCAAATTCTGATACATAAGAATAAAAAGTTTGACTAGTGCGACTTATATACTTGTTTGAACTATTTGCTGTTTTTGCAATTTTGTTTCTAATTTTGCCGCTAGAGGGCGTTTTGCTTAAAATCACTCTTTTGCTTATAACTCAAAATGTTAAAGTCTGATTGAAATGCGGTTTTCAGCATTTTGTTCCTTGTTGACTGACTGCACCACAGAATGGGATGGATTTCAAGGGACAGGGTATGGGAAAATATATGCGCTAGAAGAGTTTGAATGTTCTAACATTGCAAAAAAAAACAAAAAAAAAAACTGTGCAAATGAGAGTAGGTCTTCAAAAACCTTTTCGTTCTGTTTCATATTGAAAATTGTGGCTGAGTTGAAATAAAGTGTTCAAGTTGATTAGGTTAAAAGCGAAAACCGAGATACCGCTTGCGGTTCTAGTTATTATTATTTTTCTAACCCTTTTTTGTGAACGGCATATCACCATGATAGAAAAAAGCCACAATTATGAAATTTTTACCAGATCCTAATATTTATCTGATCTTGATCCTAACGTTGAGAAAATTTTCATTTTTGTCTTATTTTTGCCGCTAGGGGGCGCTTTGAGAAAAATCAACAAAGGCTAATAGCTCTGTTATTTGAGGTCCGATTCAGATGTGTTTTTTTGCATTGTGTTCCTTGTCAAAAGCCTAATCAAATATGATAGGTTTCCAAAATCTGCGTATATAAAACTTTTGACTACAGAAGGTCGAAAGTTCGAACCTCGCAAAAAACAGTGAAAATGAGAGTAGGTCTACAAAAAAAGTGCCCATTTTTATTGGAATTGAGATAAAAGAATTTTGTTTGTTGCATATGATTCGCAAGACATATACGCACAAAATATATGGGGTGGCGAATTCGGGAAATGCATGGTTTGTCCACAGTACGCGGTCAAACTTAACCAATATTTTCGATAAATCAACATTTTCAAAGCATGACTGTTAAGATTTTTTGCAGCTCCTGACTTTATTTTTAGTTCAATTTCTATGAAATTTTCACATTTAATGTAAAACTATGTTCTTAAGTGTCACATAATATAAAAAGTAAAAATGTATTGTAAAGGTCAAGGTCATATTAGGATAATTCTATATCAATTCGGCTTGAAATAGCTCAAAATCAAAAAAACAATTCATAAACAATATATGATCAAAAGATTTAGTTTTAGAAAAGTTCTTTCTAATGATGTTTAGATTTTGAAGATCGGACTTGATTTGGTCATTTTACGGCAGTCCAAAGTTTGATCCTTTTTTGGAATAATTGTTAATCAGTTTTTATGCTTCAAAATGTGATGTATAAGAAATAGAATGTTCGACTAGTGCGATTTGTATACTTAATTGAATTATTTGCCGCATTGCTAGGTACCTAATGGTAAAATTTTAATCAATTTTGTTTCTCATTTTGCCGCTAGGGGGCGCATAGCATAAAAGCACTTTTCTACTTATAATTCAAAATGTTAAAGTCTGATCCATATGAGGTTTGTTGCATTGTGTTCCTTGTTGATAGCCTAATAAAGTATGATAGTTTCTAGGTATGAGTGGATGAGTGGCTAAAACTTTTTGATCTACTAACGGAAGGTTGAAAGTTCGAACCTGGCAAAAAACTGTGCAGATGAGGGTAGGTCTACAAAAAACCTATCCATTTTTGTTAGAGATCAGATAGAAGAATTCTGTTTGCTGCAAATGATTTGCAAGACATAAATGCACAAAATATATGGGGTGGCGAATTTAAGAAATGCATGGTTTGTCCTCTAGAAATGGTCAAACTTCACTAAATTTTAGGAAAAATCAAAATTTCTAAAACATGTTTTTGTCGCTCCTGACTTTATTTTTTGTTCATTCTTCATGATATTTTCACAAGTTATGTATTGTTATGTCTGAAAGGACCTCACAATTAAAAAGGTAAAAAGAAATTGCAAAGTTCAAGGGCATATTACGATTATTGTGTTTATTTGGCTCCAAATAGCTCCAAAACAAAAAATATTTCATTGAAAGTATACTGACAAAAGTTTTATTTCTTAAAGAGTCCTTTCCAGTGATGTTAAGTTTTTGAAGATTTAATTTGGTCATTTTACGGCAGTCCAAGTTTTGATCCTCTTTAGAACAATTGTAAATCATTTTTTTTGCTTCAAATTGTGATATATAAGGAATAGAATGTTTGACTAGTGCGACTTGTATACTTGATTGAACCATTTGCTGCATTTCTAGGTACCTAATAGTAAAAGTTTAATCAGTTTTGGTTCTCATTTTGCCGCTTGGGGGCGATTAGCTTGAAATCACTATTAATAATTAAAAAAAAAATGAAGTCTGATTTTTATGCGATTTTTTTTTGCATTCTGTTCTTCGGTGACATCAATTTGAAATGACACAAAAAAGATAATGCGATATTTCAGGAAAATGATAGTAATTCAATGCAACAGTTGTTCGTAATAGTGTTGAGTGGCATATTGCATTGTCGTGTGTCATTTTATACTGTTGTTTGTCGTTTGCAATTGTTGTTTATCAAATACAATTGTCATTTGTCTCCATCATAAAGCAAAACACACATATAACATTGCAGTACCCGAAGTCCGTAAAAAAAGTTTTCAAGTCTACGACTACATAACAGACAGGTAATACTCAAAAGTATTCTTCTTGGTAAAAAGTCTGATTATACATTGCGACAGAAACGTTTGAAAGATCACTGTTAACAGTATCAACAAGCAATTGAACGAAGAAATGTTTTTCGAATCATGCGACTCGTGAACTGAATGGAATTGCTTTCATGAAAACCGATGATATCGCGACTACATAACTGACAGGTAATACTCAAAAATCTTCTTTTGGGTAAAAAGTCTCCTTAAACACTGCGACAAAAGTGTTTGAAAGATTGCTGTTAACATTATAAACAAGCCATTGAACGAAGAAATATTTTTCGAATCATGCGACTCGTGAACTGAATGGAATTGCTTTTGTGAAAACCGATGATATCGCGATTGCGATTCTAGTTCTGATCTTATTCTTTATAAAACTATATAAAAAAACCCTGAAATCAGGATTTTTTTCAGCGTTTTTATTTTATTTCCATCTTTCACCCATATGAAGGTAGTATTAATGTGACAAGCAATGAAATATAAGCTTTATTATGTTGCTGCTCAGGAGTTAACCATCTCTGCAACATTATATCAGTGATATAGCCACAACCAGAAAAATACAAGTGGTTGAAGAACATAAATATAACCATAGATCTACAAGCAAGATGCAGTCAAATTATATTGACACAGGTCCAAGCAGTCCATTAAGTACTCTCAAGTGACCAGAATGGGACTCAACAAAGTAACTCCTAAGCTTCGATATGGTTTTAGCTGTTGATTCAATTTGAATTACATATACTTAGGTTATATGTAAATGAATGTTTAAAAGTAAAGTATATTAGAATCAATAATGTGGAAGAGGGCCATATTGAAAAATGGAAAATTTGGTATCATTAGGTATACAAAAAATAAAGATATGTGTGTCAATGTAAGAAAAATATGGTTTAAAATATGCTGCATTTTCTATAGTATAAGTGGCCACCTGTATTAAGCAACCTGCATATAGCGGTCAATTTTAATATTACCACACTGTAGCAATTTGTTATATATTCAACCTTCATTAAACGCCCACCTCTGTTTCTCTTGTTCCCCTGACTGACCGCTTAAGACAGGTTTGATTCTATTACCATGGCAACTACTCACCTTTTTGAGTTCCTCCTGTTTTGAGAGAGTGCGGAGTGCCAGAAGAGCGGAGATCTGCACGGAGGGATGGCTGTCATGGCACGCTGTCTGTACCAGGCTGGAGTGGAGGTAGAGTAATGTAACCATAGCAACCAGCTGTTCATATTCAGTTTCAAGGTATGCACCAGCAATTTGCTGCTTTATGTTTTGAATGTTGTGCTTTAAAGCAGCTTGTTTACAGGTAGACATCAACTAAGAATTTGATTTTTAACTTTACGTGTGTATTACATCTATCAATACCCATCTAAAGATGCATGGTCACCCACTGGAACCATCTGTGATTGTTAAAAAAAAAAGGTAGTGCAATACTGTTATTGACGGTATAAAAACTATATTTAGAATTGTAAAACCTATATTTAGATTTTCTTTTTTCATTTGCCATCACTTGGCTGATCATATTCACTTTTTGCAAATGCGCTAGCTTCATAGGCAGAACTTACGAAATTGCTATTGTTAAAGTTGCATTTATGAAAATATCGTTTTCCTGTGCAATGTGACCTACAGTTTATTTGTCAGGAAAGACTTCACCAACATTAATGAGGGAGAGTAGAAAATATATATATATTTTTAATTTCTATCGATCATCTGTGAATAAGCTGCTTTAAGGGCTTGTGGTTGTTTCTCTCCATTGACAATGCATATAATAACATAAACTAAGGTGATGAATACAACCAAGGTACTGCCTTGCCTCAATAAAATAAGAATTATCATTAAAGATGATAAATACCCCCATATACCACTTTGTCACAGTAACTGTTACCATGTCAGACAGTCTTGAGAATATAACAAAGGGCCATAACTCATTCAAAGTCAAGCGAATCATGACCTGCCGAAAATATGCACAACTAGACTTGGTACTTATCAATCTTATAAGGTTTTATCAAAATCCGAGCAAAGGTTGCCAAGAAATAAGGCAGAAAAACCTCGTCTACAGGCGGACCAACAGACAGACGGACTTGACTCCAAAATTGCCTCCGTATACTTTGTATCTGGGGGTATAATGATAAAATATTCAACACTGATAAAATGGAATGAGGCAGGACAATGTACATGATTACTATTAGCCCCTACTTTACCTTGTGAGACATGGGTATAACACATGTGGAAACTTTAACTTTTTTCTCATCATTTAACAAGACTGTTGTATGTAAACTTACTTTGGAATAACTTTACATTTCTTGAGCTGCAGACATAAGGTACTGGCATGAAGACCAAGGTTTCCCAAAGCACCTGTAAAAAATATACACATGTTACTATTTGCCCTAGATTTAAAAGATCTCTGATTACAATTTCTTTAATTTCAAAATCTCAAATTTACATATCCATTACTTTATATAAAACATGAAAAAAAACAACAACATTTAACAGGGTTAAATGTAAGGATAAAAGCATAAAATGGAGACAGTAACAAAGTAACAAGAGCTGTCAGAGGACAGCACGCTCGACTATTCAAAATGCTTGTTGGTAAATCAAATGAAATCTATTTAAATTCTTGCCCTTCATAGTAATAGTAAAAAATGATATACCTTGATAGTCTGATACCCCTTAATATATTTATGATGTCTAAAATCAATCCCATGCCTAGTTACTGAGACATAAGCACAATAACACTGTGCATGCAAAACTTAAACCAAAAATCCATGTTAGAAAAGGGCCATAATTTGCATCAGTCCAAAAGTTATCCTCCTGTTTTCTGATGCCCTTGAAGACACACCTTAACTTTCTAGTCAATTCCACAAGCAATTTCTGAGATATAAGCTGGATAGTAGCTTGATTGCAAAAATTTAACCATAATTCTAAGTTAAAAGGGGGTCATAATTTTTAATTTATTCCATCAAGTGTTATCTTCCTTTATAGAGTGATACCCCTAAACTTATTAAAGATATTTCAAATCAATTCCATGCCTGGACTCTGAAATATTAGCATGAAAGTACCTTGCATGCAAAACTTTAACCAAAACCAATTAAAAAAGGGGCCATAACTTGTAATATATTCCATCAAAAGTTATCAACCTTGATAGTATGATACTCCAAACATATTTAAGATATTTCAAATTAATCCCATGCCTGCATACTGAGATATAAGCATGAAAGTAACTTGCATGCAAAACTTTAACCAAATTTTCTAAGTAGAAAAAGGGCAATAATTTGTAACATATTCCATTAAGAGTTATCTACCATGAAAGTATAATACCCCTAAATGTATTTAAGATTTCAAATAATCCCATCCTGGATACTGAGATATTAGCATGAAAGTACCTTGCATGCAAAACTTTAACCAAAATTTCTAAGTTAAAAAAGGGGCCATAACTTGTAATATATTTCATCAAAAGTTATCTACCATGAAAGTATGATACCCCTTAACGTATTAAAGATGTTTCAAATCAACCCCATGCCTGGATACTGAGATATTAGCATGAAAGTACCTTGCATGCAAAACTTTAACCAAAATTTCTAAGTTAAAAAGGGGCAATAATTTGTAACAAATTCTATCAAGAGTTATCTACCTTGGTTGTCTGATGCCCCTGAACATATTTATAAACTTTCAAGTCAATACCATGAATGGTTATTGAGATACAAACTAGATAGTAGCTTGCACGCAAAACTTTAACCAAATTTTCTATTGCATGCAAAACTTTAACCAAAATTTCTAAGTTAAAAAGGGGCCATAATTCATATTAAATTCAGTCAAGAGTTATCTACCTTGGTTGTCTGATGCCCCTGAACATATTTATAAACTTTCAAGTCAATACCATAAATGGTTATTGAGATATAAGGTTGATAGTAACTTGCACGCAAAACTTTAACCAAAAGCTGCAACGCCAACGCCGACGCCGACGCCAGGGTGACTACAATAGCTCTCATATTCTACGAATAGTCGAGCTAAAAAGTAAACTTTTTAAGAAAGTGTGCCACGTACATGCAGCGTTGACACGTGTCTTGGTGACGGGGTCCTTGAGTAGTTCGACCATCTGGGGTATGGCGGGCTTCATCTTGAGATACAGATGGTCATTATGGAATGCTGCATTACCCACTGCGTAGCTTGCTCCCTGGGAGAAATAATTGGGTTATGGGCTTGTAATGAGCTTATATCTTTAGTAATGTTACACAGTCAGTTACTCAACTTGCTGTTCATGAATGTGTCCATATCAGAGATAAAGCTTCTACAGGAGACTGTCAGATGTCTAATTTTACTGAATATGCTTTTAACCCTTTACCTCATGGATATTCATGAACAAATTAATGATTTGAAGAATATTAATTGATTGATCGTTAATGACTTTTTAAATAATGGATTAGTCTTTGTCACAGATGACTGTGTTGAAACTGAGCTACAATATTGTATGGGCAAACAGAGGAGACCCTTTAGGAGCTGTCTGATCTGGGTCTGCTCCATATTAACTAAAGGGTTAAGACATAGGAGACATTTCAGATAAAAACCTTGCTTTACAATCTGCACAACCAGCAAGAATTATTTCATGACCATAAAAGATACTAAATAACAGATAAATCAAGGAACTGTTGATTGGGAAATTGATTAAGTTACTGAAAACATCTTAACTTATGAACCTAAAACATGATTTTATAAAACGAAGCATAGTACAGTTGGATCTATTAAAACATGCTTCATTGGAGTGTGAAAGTATCAATACATCACAGTCAACCAGTGGACAAAATCTTAATCTTGTGGTTTGTTTGATTTACTTATCATGCATATCTATATAGCTATACTGTGTCTATTCTAGGACGTGGGATTCTCACATTATTTTTTCAATGATCCCGCTGAATTGAAATTGTGCGTGAAAACCCCTCTTGATAACCAACTTTGGAAAAGAAAAATATATGTCACCAAGTCCTTTTTTAAGGCTATCTGTCACTGCTGTGTTGATTCTGCCATACTGATTCATCATGGTATTTGTTTATATGTGCACCGGGTGGTATAAGTTACCAGAATATAAACAAACGAAAATATTTTTGACACATTAACATTATAAGTGCTGTAATTTAGTACATGTTTTTCATATAAAATATATGAATCAACCATTCTATGATCCTTTGTGCAGACAAAATGTCAAAGCAACAAATGACTGGTTTTCAGAAAATTCAGCTTTGGTCAATCATCCTGTCTTCTAATCCGTTACAAGTGCTGGAATAGTGCGGATATTGAACAAAAACACGCAGAATTCAACGTAGACAGTACACACCCTGTCTGTCGAAAATAAAAACTGCATATTTTCGATTTGATATGTACATTTAAGTCATATATTAAAAGGCTTTTTGGACACAAATGTGTTGCAGTGTAATCCCCCCTGACATCAAACTATCCCCCCTGTCTTTGGATGGTTGGGGGAAAATCCCCCATGTGGTCCAGTATCACACTGTCTCTAAAACTGCATCTAAACTACAGCATTATAATGAGGTAGCATTGTATACAACTGACCTTGCGGACATTTTGATCTTCATCTTTGAGACAGGCCATGAGTCCCTCAAACAGTTTGTCCCGCTGTTTGAGGAAGGCATACATCTGGGCATTGTGCTTCATCAGGTTCCCAAGGAGGCTGCACGTCCGCGACTTCACCGAGGAAGAGTGGTGACGAATCAGAGCATTCAGCTTGTCTGTCTCACCTGGGGATGGGAAAAAGTTGTAAGACATGATTTTCAGACTATTTGGCAAGTCAATTTAAACAGTCTTAACTTCTCATATTAAAGCAGCTTCTTCAGATGGTCATTGACTCAGAATTTGATTTTAAACTGTATGTATGTATTACGTCTATCAATACCCATCTACGTCACCCAATGCAACCATCTGTAATTTTAAAAAAAATGGGTGGTTTCCCCATAACAGGCAATACTGTCGCAGACGGTATTGAAACTATACTTAAGACTGATAAAACCTATATTTAGATTAATTCACTTTTCCCACATGCGCTAACTTCATGGGATTAACTACCCTGAACTTAAGAAAATGCCATGCTGGGGAACAGGTCACTTGGTACCAATATCGTATTCTTTATTTAACCTACTTTGTTAAAGTTTGCTTTTACGAAAATAGCGTTTTCCTGTGCAATGTGGCCTACACTTTTTGAGTTTATTTGTCACAAAACAAAGGTTTCATCAACGTTAATAATGGAAAGTAGAAAATTATATTTTAATTCCACCAATCATCTATGAATGAGCTGCTTTAAAAAACACTAGATGTGGGTGTTCCTCGGAACACTTGTGTCGCCTGCATTTAAGCATGTTTGATGAAAGAATTGACTAGAAAATCGATCTTTTGACAAATTATTGATAAAGCATAATCTATTTTGTGAGGTACAAAATAACACCAAATCACACACACACACACACACACACACATATATATATATATATATTTTATTTTTTTTTGGTGGGGGGGGGGGGGGGGGGAATAAAATATTCAAACAGTGCAATATGTAATAATTTTCCCGAGCACTTTCGACTATACAGTCTTCATCAGAGGAGTGTCAGAATGACTATGAATTCAAAACATTAACTGTAAGAAAAATTATGACGTCATTAAGCACTTATGACGTTAATTATATATATGTTGCAAGTTTGTAGTCATCATTATCATTATTGAGTTATCATTCTTGTGTACTGCACTCAGACCAATGAGATCTATCTACTATAAATGTTTAAGGCAACACTTCAAATACTTTACAAGTTATGCACCACACAAGAATTAAATCCAAAAAAATAAACAAAGGGAAATAACTCCAAAAATACAACAGTTATCATTCTTGCACAATGCACTCCATGAGATCTTTCCACCTGTGAGGTTTCAAAGTAATACCTCAAATACTTTTCGTGTTATGCTCCAGACAAAAATGAAGTCTGAGTATCAACAAAGGGCAAAAAAAAAAAGTTATCATTCATGTGCCTGCACTCAGACCATTGAGATCTATGAAGTTTCAAGTCAACACCTCAAATACGTTTCGAGTTATGCCCCAGACAAAAATTAAGTCTGAAAATTTACAAAGGGCAATAACTCAGAAAATATTAAAGTCAGAGTTATCATTCTTGTGCACTGCACTCCACCTCAATGTGATCTATCCATGTTTTAAGTTTCAAGGTGATACCTCAAATACTTTTTGAGTTATGGTCCGGACAAAAATAAAATCTCAGAATCAACAAAGGGTAATAACTCAGAAAATACGAAAGTCAGAGTTATCATTCTTGTGCACTGCACTCCACCTCAATGTGATCTATCCATGTTTTAAGTTTCAAGGTGATACCTCAAATACTTTTCGAGTTATGCTCCGGACAAGAAAGTGTGACGCCGACGACACCGACGACGACGACGACGGACAAAGTGATCCCTATGTGTCTGCCATGCTATGCAGGCGACACAATAAATGGTCAGTCCTACTTGGATTTAATACAGTAAAGCTAAGCAGATTTATTTCCCTTCTACATATTTTCACCCCCTATAAATTTTCATTATTTATGTTGACATTCCAAATCCAAAGGGCAAGGCATCATATATCCTTTTAGAAGCAATCAACAATGGCTCAAGACCAGATATGAAAATGTCACGATGATAACCATGCAACTGTAACTTTAAAAACTATAAAAGCACAAACCACTGACTCAATTCAAATAAGCATATGAAAATGTGTTCTTGTGAGATGCTGTCAAAGCATATGTAGTGTTCTACAACAAACCATGGTTGATTATAAGCTAACATTGCACTGGAAAAAAAGACTATTACATGTATCAGATTATCCACTTGTTGTTGATTTATCCCTTAATATCCTGATGGTGGAAATTTGTGCAACTTTGTCCAAAATAACAACATAATATACAAAATAAACCAGAAACCCCCACCCCTCCCCCCCAAAAAACCCCCCAGAGCTGGAATTATTCAGGAGTAACTCATAATATTCCTGGAAAAGTTAATATATAAAGTATATGATAAACTGAGATCAGCATGAGACCAAGGTGACCCACCTTTGTTGGTTTGTATGACTGGCTTGACGAGGGTGATGTGCTGGGCTGAGGTCCGCACCAGGTGGTTCAAGAGGGAGATGGTGTCACACACTACAGACACAGGGGACGCGGGCGCGATACATGAACACAGGAATGGGATACACTGGAAATACACATTTTTTTTTTCTGTGTGTGTTCACAAAGGCTAAAGTAAAAAAAGTGTCTTAAGAGGCACTTGACAAAAAAAGTTAAAATGACATCTCTGAATATATAAATGATGTTTTATTAGTACTGGAATGTGACTATGGCATAATGTCACCTCTGAACATAACATAAACATTACTTTTTCTCTTATTTTCTTTCCTTCCATTAATTGTTAATGTGACAATTTCACAGGGTCCTTTCAATTTTCTCTCTTAACTGCTGAATTTTTTTTCTTGAGCGATAAGTAAGTACATATACAATAAGTCCTACTGATCTTTATGGCTAGCCAAACAGATAAAATGGCTGTTTAAGGTAAAGCCCCTGTAATGGTTCCGCTACATTTTGGACCCCTTGGCCTTTCACAGAGATAACCAAGGTTTCCTTATGATTCATTAGGGTACCTTGGTTATCTTGGTAGAGGTTTAACTATACTGGAAGTGAATCACAGGGCATAAACACTAAGTAGTTCTGACAGTGTGCTTAAAACCCTATACAGTGGTCACGCGATTCCTCAATGTGGCGATTCATTGAATACCGGCGATGACTCGAGCTACAAGCCCGGCCCCTTGATTTAGCCCTTCTTATTCTATATAAATTTATGGGCGATTCTTCAAACATGCGATTTTGGATTCCTCGAGCTCCGTCCTTGGTCACTAGATAGTATATCCTATATGATTTCTCTGCGATCTCTCGAAGTCGATATCTTTGACAACCATACTACATGTCCCTGTAATTAACACCTTGGTCGAGATGGTTTTCATGAGAGTACATTGGTGAGTCGTAATATCAACACGGCCATGAAGAAAGCAATTTCACATCTACTGATCATGTAACAAACTGTGACGGGTCTGCATGATTAATCATTTGTCATTAAAGGAGATGATTTTGTTTGTTTGTTTGTTGTTCCTTTTCTCTGTAATCATTAATTTGGAGAACCACGGTATAATTTTAAGTTTTTATTACAAGAATATGAAAAATACGCAATGCCGCCATATACACAAACTAAAACAAAGGATTTCAATCAAATTATCGGTAAAAAAAAGAACTTATTTCTGACTTAATTCTCACAATGAATGTTATTATCCTGTTATTTTTGTTTTTTAAACATATCTTATGTTTATAAAGCATTATTAAAGGCTTAACGTAACAAAATAATTACTGAAAAGACGATGTTAAGGTATCAATAAATGTAAATGTATTGAACTTTGACACATAAATGATTCCTCGAATATGGCGATTCTTCGAGTTTTTTAGCAGATCCCGTCCGACCTCGAGGAATCACCACATCATCAGTGATACCCACCTTCAGCTCCTTGACAATGGAGCAGAACTGGTCAATAAAGCTACTGTTGCTAAGGACGAGGCGGGAAATAAGCCCCATGGGAGTCTCAAGTTGGTCGTCTTTCAGGTACTTCTGACAAGCGTACATCAGTCGCCCTAGTAACTTGTGGGAATGTAGACACCTGCATTAAAATGTTTATATATTTTCTTATCAATAATTGAAATTAAACCAGAATAATCTGTTGTAAATAATGAAGACCCTCGTTACTTCACCTCAATGCAACAATGTGAAACTAGAGCTATCAATGAAGGTGATTAATACCCCCACAAAATGCTCTGATACAGGAGAAGCCAGAGTCCAGCTGGAGCACATATAAGAACCTGTATACATAGTATATTGGTTATGATAGTAAGTAATAAGTAAGTAAAGTTTTTATTTAAAGTGGATAGAGAGTCAGTTATGGTTGTTTGGCACAGTAGTTTAAAAGTGTAGTTACAGTTCTTGGACACTGCACTTCTATTCGCCATCTGTTTTTATTTTAAGTTTCAAGTAAATACCATGTATGATATCAGATATCAGAGTTATGTTCAGGGCAAGAAAAAAAAAAACAACAGTTCTGGGACACTGCACTTTTCCTAGTCACCATCTGTTTACATTTAAAGTTTCATGTTTATATATCTTGTATAATTTTCAAGTTATGTTCCAGACAAGAAAGGGAGATAATTCAAAAATGGGACCAGGGCAATAACTCTGCCATCCTTGAGACAACTCAAGTGAAAATTATGTCACACACCTCTCCAGCTGATTATCAATGCACACACAAAATTTGAACTGAATCTGAAAAGAAATGTAGAAGAAGTTCGCATAACAAGATATTCTGAGTCGAATCAGGGGCAATTACTCCATAATCCTTGTGCGAATAAACGTGAAATTTGCATCTTGCACATCTACTGCTCCTGATAAATATTTAAGCCAAGTATCATGTGAATTGGACTAAAAGTTAAGGAGGAGTTCAACGGACAAGACTTTTCAAGTTGATTCAGGGGCAATAACTCTGTAATCCTTGTGTGAATGAACGTGAAATTTGCGTCATGCACATCTACTGCTCCTGATGATTATTTATGCCAAGTATCAGTTTAATCAGACTGAAAGTGAAGGAGGAATTCACCGGCCAAGATTTTGCAGACCGACTGACCAACAGGCTGATTCCAGTATATCCCCTTCAAACTTTGTTTTCAGGGGTATAAAGATACGGATTTTTTTTGTAAAACTGGATTGAATAATGAATGTAGTTCCTATATAGTCCCATTTCACTATGTTTTATTATATGTTTATATAATTATTTAAAGCAAAGGATTTTATTATTCCACTTCTCCAAGACATAAGAACAATTTTTATCTGCATTGTGTCTCCAAAGCAACGAAGGTAGCAGTTTTCTATTTTAAGCAACAGTAACCTTGACCATAATCCCATCTATCCCAAGTATAAACTATCAAACTATCTTTTTTTTCTTTGCCACAGATGTCTGTAGAAAATGAGCTACAATACTGTATGAGTAACAAAGGAAACCCTAATCAGACAGGAGCTGTCTGATCTGGGTCTGCTTTGTTTGCCTATGCATCAAAATGAGTCTAAATGAAGTACAGGATTAAAGCTAACAAAATAGAGCAAGGTGCACATAGCTTTGAATTTTTTTTCAAGAATATTTTCACCAAAGAAGTGTCTTTTATACAAGTTAATCTATAAAAGGTCTTTGTCATAAGCCATTACTTACATCTGAATTTCTCCGAGGAGCTCTTCGTTGGTGTCAACCGCAAATGGGAAGCAACAGATTTGGGTGATTTGTAGAATTAGGTCAACTGCAAGTTGAGGACCCTCTGTATTGAAACTGGAAAAACAGGAAATAGTAAATAGAGAAGAAATAGGGACGATTTACAATGGAACTGAAAAATAGAAATGGAAAGACTGAAAGAGTATTACAGGGAAGATTTACAGTCAGTTTCTATAATGGAACTGGAAAATAGGTAAAATGCAAAAAATGAGACCTTCATTAAGAGAAAACAGTTGAAATAAGAATCAAATTAGAAATGTGATATATGAAAATCATGTTACCTCTTGTACAGTGAGGCTAGGAACTCCTTCCTCAGCAAGTGTATGAGTGTAAGCATCACTATGCTGTCTGACACAGCTAGATTTGGAATACACTGCTGTGTCTCCTGGAATACACAATATATGTATGGCATATGTGTAACACATGTTGCAAGTGTAAACAAGAGGGCCATAGAGGCCCTGAATTGCTCAACTGAGTATAGGGTTACCCAAGGAATATCTGTACTAAAACATTTTGAAATCTGGCCAGTTGTTTTGAAGGAGATGATTTTTAAAGTTTTCATATTTTTTTCTTTTCATTGCCATGGCAACCAGAGTTCTACATATATCAAGTTTATTTTTAAAAAAAACTGTGAAGGTTCACCCAAGGATCATCCCTGCCAAGTTTCATCAAATTCTGTCCAGTGGTTTCAGAGGAGATGTCAATTAAAGTTTTCACTCTATACATATAAGGCAAATTAGCCCCGCCTCTGGCGACCACGTTTTTTAACGAATCGGAATAATTTAAGTAATCTTGGTAGAGGGTTATCCAAGGAACATCTGTATTAGTTTTCATGATTTCTTTCTTTCCATTGCCATGGCAACCAGAGTTCTACATATATCAAGTTTATTTTATGAACTTTTGTGAAGGTTCACCCAAGGATCATCCCTGCCAAGTTAAATCAAATTCTGTCCAGCGGTTTCAGAGGAGATGCCGTTTAAAGATTTCACTATATACATATAAGGCAAATTAGCCCCTCCCCTGGTGGCCATGTTTTTTTATGGAACATCTGTACTTAAAAAATAAACTGGGCTATCATGTAACCAATGGTTGACCAAGTTAACACGAAAGAGAATACTGTTTGTGATACTGTTTGTGAGCAGTTAAGCAAGTCATAAATGGAGAATAAATAATTATGCTTATTGTTTCTCTACAATACAGCCGGTTTATTTTAGCAGAGCCCAGATTTTGCTTATTTTAAGGGAGGCAACTCCTAAATCTTACTTTTAATTTGTCTACATGTTGCCTCCCTTTGTTACAATTTATTTGGAATCCCAAATAGGAAGTTGCTCCAGAGTAATCTCCCTTCTCCATGGCAGCAATTCTGAGGGAAAGGATAAAATTTTCCAAATTTAAAATCTACAAAAATCAGAACAATCAGAATGCCTAGAAAGGCAAAAGAAGGATCAAAGAAAAGGAAAAGATCCAGGTCACCTTCTCCACCTGATCAGCAAGAAAGAATTGACTTATTGGCAGAGCATGGAGGGGGAAAGGTCAGGTGAGAAAATGGTGGATTTTGAAACCATAATTCAGGAATCATTAGTCTTGCCTGCTACAGATGGTAAATTATCCCATCCTACACTGTCTTTAGGAGACAGTGATGATCCTGAAAAGGTTAGGTGTGGCGGGGATAAATTGGGTTCACATATCCCAGAGCATGTAAAGACAAAAATAAAGCAAAATGGCTACATCAATCTATCAATTCTACTCAAGGGTGGAGTTGAGCTGATGGAGATCCAGAATGGCTCAATCTTGGGTGTTGATGAGAATGGTCACATTGTGACAAAGTCAAAATCGTCAGCAGAAAAGGTGGACACCATTGAGAAATGGTCCGATGCATTCTTGATCT
>CM037782.1:65194871-65244871 GCA_021229015.1 Solen grandis
TTTAAAACAGGATCTTACAACTTACATTATGACTAGTTTCGGAATTGGATCAGTGCTTTGAACTTGGGAGAATCATGAAGAAACTTACCCTCAACTGGGCTCAGACAAAGTCAATGTGCACTACAGATTGTATACTTGGGTTTAATGTCCCACCTACAGTTTATCAGTCATCTGGGACTTTTGTCTACATTAGACAAACAAAGCACTGTCTCACACACTCTTCATATGGTCTGTACACATCACAAATTATGTTGTCAATGGCATAGGGATTACTTTCAAAAATATCCAAATATGGTAGTAAACTTGTTCATTTGTACATCCC
This sequence comes from Solen grandis, assembly GCA_021229015.1. Lineage (NCBI taxonomy): Eukaryota > Metazoa > Mollusca > Bivalvia > Adapedonta > Solenidae > Solen > Solen grandis. Next base: position 65,195,194 of record CM037782.1, read on the forward strand.
TTCTTAAATGTTAATAAATTTAATTATAAAAGCCACTAAAACTATCACTAGTGGTGATTATTTTCCCCCATTATACAATCAATGACTCAACAATTATGAAATATACATGTATTGAACATTTAGTAAAATGGGGCATGACAGAATTACATGGTGAGGGCTTGGTGCATAACATTTGTAACAGCTGCTTTATCTATATGTACAGTTGTACCTGTATTAGCTATCACTTGTACTATGAGGTCAACCAGCATTTAGTGGTCAGTTTTAATATTTCCAAATTATAGCATTTTGTTATATATTTGATCTTCATTTCGCAGTCACATCTGTTAAGCAGTTGCTTTCTTTTGTACCCTTGACTGACTGCTTAACCCTTTCCCTCATATAGACTGATTTTGACGCACTCAATAGGTACCACATAAAGCCTGATCTGCAGAAAACCACAGTTAAACCTTACCAAATTTAATTGTTAAAATCCTCATTTCCAGACCACTGAGGAGCAGCGAGCAGCATAAAACCTGATCAGCCTGCGAGTTACTCGCTACTCGCTCCTCGCTCGTTACTTTTCATGGTGTCCTCTATGAGGGAAAGGGTGAAGACAGGTTTAACTGTAGTTCCAATAGTTCTGTATCAAGCTCTCAATGTAGATTCCAATATAATCCCTTCACATGATCTTCAATTAAGGTTTCTTTGTGCAATAGACAGGAGGAAATCTTAATTTACTGAGAAACCTTACTCCTACTTCCCCCCTTCTGCAATGTCTTCCCAAATAGGGCAAGAAGTCCTTCCCTAATGCAAAAAAAAAAAAAATCCTAATAATACTGCTAAAAAAAACAAAAACTTCAAAGATATGGCCAAGATGTACTTACTAGATGGGGGCTCAAACATGGACTCTGGGATCGGGGTTTGCATGAACTGGAAGTAGTCCAGGACATACTTGTCGAAGTGTGACCCAAGCAGGGAGTCAAATCCCATCATCTCATATCTGACGGGCTTTGCCTCGCTAGAGGTCACCCACATCGTGTAGACATTCTTCTTGTGACCCGTGATATTGGTCATCTGCCACTCATCACAGGGCTGGCCGTTAACCATCACACCTGTCTTGCCTTTCTGATAAACAAATACGATAAAGGATAAAGATTACGTGACCTTGACACACTCACATGATGTTGTCCTTGATTGAGGACAATATGTTACACATGATCAGAGGGTGACAGTGTTTGTAAGAAACCACAAGTTAATCACTCTGTTGTGTTATAAACCAAAAGGGACAGACAATTGAATTTAAATTTCGTTTCAGCCCTAAATGAAAAGGAATTAAAGTCATAAAGATAGATGAACACATCTTTAATGCAGATTGATCCCAGTCTTGCATCACTGACTACATAAAAATGATAATTTATGTTTAACGAAAATCTACAGATTTGTTATACGAGATACAATCACTAGCTACAACTCCTGGCCCTGTGTTCTCTAAAATATATGTGTTACTTAAGTATGATTTTCATATTCAAGCTATGCCAATTAGTTTCTATTGGGATTTGAGCATGATATTCGATATTTGAGCCTGATATCACACTTAAGTATTTAGGAGAACATGAGGCCTTGACTCAACAAAAAGATATTGCTGTGATTTTTTTTACCTATGTACCATGCATCACAGATGCAATGTTCCCTCTATGGATGCAATATTTTAATATAGGTAAAATGCTATTGAAATTTAAGTAGAATTCGATACTATCCATACTGGAACTTAAAATCATTTTTAGCCTAGTGAGTCCTAACAGTCACGTATCAAAATATGCTAAAACTATATCGATTTTCTTTCATGGGACAAGAAGCAGTGAGATGATACAGGACAGAACAACACATGATTCATATATGACCCCACACTACTTTGTGAAGTGACTCATTCAAGTGAGGCTACCTTTTCCCATGTAAGTTCTATAAAGGAAAGACTGGTATAAACCAGAAACTGAACATAACTTGCAGGTTTATCACACTGATTCTCTTTGTTTCCTTGGTGTATAAAAGAAATCAAGTATTTTGTATCAAACTTGTTGAAAAGCCTACCTTGAAACCAGTCAAGTCAGGAAGTATATTCTGTACTGTGACTGGCGCATCTGACTCTCCGGCCACCTTGAAGCACATGACCTTGTTCTTGACCTGGTAGGTGGTAAGTGGCGCCACCTTGTAGCTGTTCCCAAACTGGCCCTGGTCAGCCCGCTGCATTGTCATCACCATACCTGTGATTCAGTGACATGACTTGCCATCAGTCTTCAATAGTTAGTAACTTATACAATCTTGTAACACGCATTTTAGTAACATTTTGACAGATTTTGTAATTACTACTGTGTCTTTTAATCTGTCAAATGGGTTCATGCTAATTTTGACAATCAAATATTGATATATTAGTATATTATTATAATAATATGAAAATAGTATACCCTAAATGAGAAATTCATACTCCACACACTGCATGGCACGACATAGAGATGTGGAATGAAACCCCAGCAGTCAAATTATTCAGACATAGAGCCAACCAGAAATACCTATTTGATTATTCTGAACACAAGTAATGGAGCTACACTTTTTTTATGACTTTGTTGCTGCCAGAGATCAAACCCACTACTTCCAAATTCTGGAACAGACAATCAACAACATGCCCACTAGCACAAGTTTACATAATGCAAAAAAAGCCATATCTCACAACTGTATCAAACCAATGTGTCTCACTCACCACCATAGTAATCAATTCTGCTGCGTTTGTTGGTGGCATCAAAGTACCCACTGAATGGCTCAACAATCTCAGCATATGGCAACTTGAGTGTTCCCTGGACACTGTACACATCACTCCAGCTGGGGGCAGTATCCTTTACCCTTGGCAAGGCAGCTGCCACCACTGGAAAACAAAAACAGCAAGTTGTGCATTGACAGAGTGTGCTTAGAAAATCATGAATCTAAATAAGAAAAGAGGACATCTCCAAGTGAATGGTAAGAAAATAATATTTATCAATTTTTCCTTCAAAGTAACAACTTCTCTTAAAAAGTGCAATCTTTTAAAATACCAAGAAAAATCAGTCTGAAGTACATGTTTTTTCCCTAATTCTCTAAAATATCAGTTTATTACAATACATTTTATACATCATTAAAATCAAGGAAAAAGACATCCAGTCGGGTTTTATCTTTAAAAATCTTATTCAAAAGATGAAATAATTTTAGTAATCAAACTGATTATACAATGTTGCTATCATTATTTAGAACATATCAAAGATCATTTACTTCACTCATCCGACCCTCCACTTGAGTATGACACATACAAGATGCATTTTATGGCCATGTTTTCCCCAAGTGGCACTAGGCATACAAGTAGTACATGTACTTCATATTGTAAAGCTACAGACCAGTTAGACCTTAACCCTTTCCCTCATATATACTCATTTTGACGCCCTCAAAAGGTATCACATAAAGCCTGATCTGCAGAAAACCACAGTTAAACCTTACCAAATTTAATTATAAAGTCCTCATTTCCAGACCACTGAGGAGCAGCGAACAGCATAAAACCTGATCAGCCTGCGAGTTACTCGCAGGCTGATCTGGTTTTATGCTGTTCGCATAGGTCTTTTCATGGTTTCCTCTATGAGGGAAAGGGTTAAAGTCACCTTTAGCATGTGAATACTTACGAATACACTATTATTTAAGTACTGATGTTTAGTAAGAGCATTGTTACATTTACACCTTGAACTTTGAGTTTTACCCCAGCTATATCTTCATGATGATATTTTGTTAAATTATTTAGATGTCAAAGACCCAACTTCTTTTACCTACAGTTTATTATGGGTATATTCCTCATTCTGTCAGTACTGGAAGCTGCTATTAGTTTGCATTCAGCATAAAAATGGAAAAAAAATCACATTTACTGTACAATATAACCATTTATACCCATCCTGATACACCATTTGATACCATAACATTGTACATTGAAAATACTGATTAGTGTGAAAAATAATCATTATGATTGGTTATTACAGACTTATACTCTTATCTCAAAAGTTCTGAGGGGTGGTGAACAGTATAAAATCGAACAAATCTTTGAATAACTTGCAGCTTGGTTTTATACTTGCCTTACCTCAGACATGGCAAAGTGTTAAGTTATAAAGTAAATTAATAATTTTTTCTTTATCAATGTTGATTTTTTTATCATAACAATAAATGAAAGTCATCAGGACTTCTACATTATCTCTTCTCTACATTATGGTGTTGTTATTTAGCCTTAGGAATACAGAAAGCTGTTGATGCAACAGAGTTTCTGTCATATAGCATTGTGCAGATAAGTGTTGGATTGGTTAATCAGTTTGTCGAAGAATGATTGACCACGCTGATTAATTTAAACTTTATTTATTTTACATCAATTACAAAACAAGCTCTCACAACTTATATTGATCACTCTCAATGACTCTGGTGGTGGCATAAGAGGTCATTATTGTGATAGGAAACTGGAGAAGCCAGAGAAAACCCACGTGTCTGGACGGGTGGGCACTCTACCCTCTCACGTATGTGACCAGGAATTGAACCCGGGACGCATTGGTGAGAAGCAAAACTCATTACCACTATGCTGTCCAGGCACCCAGCGCTGATAAATGGCAAACGAAGACTTGTCATCAATACATTTTAAATTTTATGATTTTAGACAGGGTATTGGGTTTTAGTTGGTAACAATGCAGTAGTATTTATAAATTGATACCAACTTCAGGGCTGTAAAAATCCACTCGTCCGCTCGTATTTACGAGTAAATTTCACGGTTGGACGAGCATAATTTCCCTGAACACTCGTCCGACTGGACGAGTAACTTTTCACGGCCAAAAAAGAAATGTTTTAGTAAAAAATGAATTTCATATTGTTACGATGGTTAATCAAGATCATAAAACTATTTACTTGATCAGGGGAGGGAATTTTGACAAAATATATATAGCAATGCTATTTATTTTTTTTTAGAAATATCCATAAGGTGCTAGCGCAGACTGGTTCACAATATTCTACAGTGTTTTTTCAATACGTTTTATGTTAGTTTGCGGCACAGTCAGGGACTGCAAATATGTTTTGATTCTGGTGGTCAAAATGTCGAAACAATTGTCAATGAAGACACTTCTCGGTGGCAGAGATGACGAAAATACAAAAAAGTGAGTTAAAACGTAGGAAGCACCAAAACGCTTATGATAAAACAAAACGCACAAGAAAAGATCATTGGTTTTCTGTTGTTGACGAAAAAAGAAGAAAAAATTGTTTTGCAGTGTTTCCGCAAAATATCAAAAGCTTTATACAACTTTATGGGAAGCAAAAAATAAAATCCTTTAGGACGAGCTAACTGTGTTAAAGGACGAGTAAGATTTTTCACCTATTCGTCCTACAGGACGAGTGACCTAAAAGAAAATTTTACACCCCTGAACTTTTTTCTACATTCCTACCTTAATAGTTTGATGTGTTAACTGTGAAAATGATCAAATAGTACTAATAATAACAGGGGAATTCACGTTTTATTGTTATTCTTTCATGCTTATCATAAGTTATACAAGCAGATGATAACTAAATGTACAGGTATAACAACCAGCTAACTGAAATGCTTCATTTTTGAAACCAGTGGGTTTTTCTTTAGGAAATTAATATATCTTGCGGTTTCATGTGATTCATTATTGTTTATTGTAAGCCCATCGCTTTTTCTTCCTGTAATGAAAAGGAAATAGTTTAGAATGTAGTATATTGTGTGAAAATGAATATTTCCTGGCATTTTGATGTAAAAACAGATACAGAAGAAACTTGTTTATTTATTTTTTTAAGATGATACTTTCTCTACACCTTATTTCTTATACAACAATTGCATAGAAAGCTGCATTGTTTAAATTATGAAAATGTTCTCGTTAGCACAGCTAGTGATGTTTGCATAGTCCTTGATGTGGGAGGAAAGAGGAGTACTTGGAGAAAACCCATGTGTCCGAAACAAGCAATCCGTACACTTTCATCTGCATACAACATTGGACTGTCCTTGTATCGAACCCTGGTTGCATTGGTGAGAAGTATGGTGTTTACCATTGTATATATCATGCTACCTAAACACCCTCACTAAAAGGCTCACTTTCTTTCACACAAGGTCATATTTTAACCCTTTCCCTCATAGAGGACATCATGAACAGCACTATGGTACACAAAAAGCTGATCTGCGAAGTTAACTCAAACTTATCAATTTAATTGTTAATCTCATCCAGCCCTGAGGGTCTGGAATGAGTTTTATAATTAAATTGGTAGGTTTAACTGTGGTTTTCTGCAGATCAGGCTTTATGTGGTACTTATTGAGTGCGTCAAAATGAGTCTATATGAGGGAAAGGGTTAAATGATATTTTCATGAGTGGTGAATGACCACATGCACCAAATTCAATGCCATGATTAATATTGGTTGCAAGACTGTAAGAACATTTTATGGGTATTAACATGTGCTATATTCATTATCATTAACCCACAACTGCCAGATAGAGAGTCCAACAGAGAGAAAGAGAAGGTGGAGGAGGGGGAGAAAAGACGGAGAGACAGAGGGAGATAGAAGATAGAGGGTGAGCGGTTACTCGTTTACTTATTAGATTTTACCGGAATCTTATTTTCATGCCAAATAAAGCATATTTTGCTTATGTTATCAAAAGAACCTAAGAAAATGTGATCCATAAAAACCAGTTGCATTTTGCCTTTTTATTCTTTTCCAAATGGACATTTGGTGTTTTTGACTTAGCGCCTTTGTCACAAAGTTTGTGTAAATACTGCTGTGAACTTTCATAGCGAAAAAAAACGACAGAAAATTATTTGCATATGTGACATTTGTCTAATTTAGGTACTTTTGTATATAACAGACAGAAAACGTATATTAAAATCTTACCAAGTAATGTTAGAGCCACAAACAAAACAAAAACTTCCCTTCCGCCATATTGTTTGAATCACATGATATAAATTGAGTCACATGACACCTCACGTTAAAAGGTCAAAGTTGAATCACGCAGGCTGCCAAATAAAGGGGGTATGTGGCTAGTATCAGTTATTTAGTTGTCAAATAAGAAAAGATAGTTTTCATTTTTTTTATTAAACGGTTAGAACATGATAATCAAAATTAAATACATACATATAAAATAAATATTGAACAAGAGCTGTCAGAGAACAAAACGCTCGCCCTATATATAAAATAGTAAAAAATATAAACCTTGATACTCTGACCCTTTATATTTATGAAGTCTAAAATCAATCCCATGCTGCTGCTGTTGCTGCTGCTGATGATGATGATGAACAGAAGCAACGACTGAGTAACGTAATCTAGAATATTACTGGCACACCTCGGGGAAGCACACCCTTCTCAGTGATAGGGCATTTGTGTCAATACCACACACACACACACACACACACACACACACTGAATTAACAGTTCTAAATTTTATTGATTATAAGTATATCAATTTTTTTTTCATAATATAAAATTATTACATGCTGATGATGGTGATTTGAACAGAAGCCTAAACTTAATCTTTAATTTCCTTATTCATACTTCTATTGCGACATCATGCGCGTGTTTGATTAATTTATTGGAAGTGTGGCATACACGTGCCATTCAATACGGTATGGGTATACCGGTATCACCTTAAATTTATATATACACTGTGTGACGTTACTCTCAGAGTCGATTGGAGCGGCAACTTTCGTCATTGTACATTCTGCAATAATAGAGATTTAGAAGATGAGTATCACTTTGTGCTTGTATGCCCTGCGTATCATCAAATTAGAAATTAAATATATTAGTGCATACTATTACAGACGACCAAGTGTCCACAAATTTATCCAACTGATGCAAGGTACTAGAAGTAGCATATTGAAAAAACTAGGGTATTTTGTGTACGAAGCATTTGCACTCAGGAATTCGTTAATAGTGACATAATATTATCAATTCCAATGTCACACTTTTTGTTCATAAGTCATTGCATGCATGATGAATGGTATATATAAACTTTGACTTGAGACTATTGTTGTATTGATGTAATATTGACATGTATATGTCGAGGAACTCGGTAAAGTTCAAGACAATAAAATATTCTTCTTCTTCTGTATAGTATGGTACATGACAAATTTATATGAATGTGCAGTTTTAATTTGGAGTATCTAATATATATAAATAACATGTCTTCATAACTTGTCGTTGGTAAGAGTTTGCATATGAACGCATAACTTTCATCTGCGTGGTATTTTAAGGTGCAATGGAATTTCCATTTTCGGTTATTTACATTGCGCGGTATATGAAAAATCTTGGTGATATAGATGCACAAATTAATAATATTCATTAAATTTAAAACTTTTTATAGTAAAACCTCACTCTGCGACCAACACAATTTCACGACCAACTCAATATTACGGGCACATTTTGTCGGACCCGAATTTTTCTCTGTATATTTCAAACGATGGTCCTGTGAAAAACTTGATTCAAGCTGTCATTTCACGACACCTGGTTTCTGGTACAGGTGAGGTTTTGATAACACGGTAGATAAGATTCGATGGAGAGTGAAGACAATGGGTGAGATGGGTAATAATACGTAACAGAGAGCAATATTAGGATCAACGGATGTATTTCCTGTCAAGGTAACGAGCATTTGTTATATGTCCAGATGAGCTGCCCCTGATTAGCAGTAACAATCACCGTGACTCGTTTCGAATGTCCAAAGTTTTGACAGTCGTTAATTGGCACGAAGACTTCCCACGAAAACTTGTCTAAAATAGCATAAGATATCCCGTCATATTAGTCAATCACTTTCATAACTACTTCCCAAAGACTTTGATTTAAAACTGAAATCAAACGTTAAGATCTTTAAATTCAAAAGAAATTGTTTTGACTCAAAGCAGCACGTGGAAAAGTCGGAGGCCACTGTATGATTAAGAAAAGCTTATTACTACAACAATTGAATTAGCAATCAACTTGATAATTACACAGGTACTTGAGGACAGGACCCTAGCTGTGACCCCCACCCCCCTCCCCTTCACACACACACACACACACACACACACACGTTAATTCGCCATTTACATTGAGTTCATGTATCAAAGTATTCACATCCAAATAAATCTAACGTTTACTATCCATGTCTTTATAAATAAAAAAATCGCTATATGTAAAACAACGTTGTTTATTACGTATAGACTATCGTGATTTTTTTTCTTATTGATAAAGACATGGTCCTGTCCTCAAGTACCTGTGGATAATTATAGGAAAATTAGAGTAATTTAAAATGGATATACTTTTAATTTTAAATGTGAAAAAAAAGTTTTTATAAAAATAAGCAGGATAACATTTCATAACAAAACTTTTAAAAAACATTAAGTTGATTTTAGAGATGTTATTTTCACCTATCAAACTAAAAAAAGTATTAAATTAAATCAACATTGAAATGAAATATTTATGAAAAGACAATAACTCAATAATGAAATCAACTCAATAATAAGACCACTTTCAGATGGACCCAATAGTCGAGGTTTTACTGTATTGATCATTATCATTTTGTAATATGATGCCTCTTTATCTGGATACATTGTCCATTGTTTTATACCTGGCCTGGAGAGTGGAGCTAGCAGTGTAAACATCGTACGTGTGTCTGCTTTATTTAGAGAGCATATATTAAAAAGCGTATACCAGAGCATTAGTATTGTATTCTTATTTTAACCCATGCAGAATAATATAACAAATTTCAACTTATTGTGTCAAGCAAACTTCCTTTGCGTTTTTTATCGAGGCACAATAGACTTTCCATTGCGCCGAAGCCTATATGAATATATACACGTATAATCTCCAATTTGATAACTCCACCAAGTTAATTCGCATGCTTTTGTCTTAAATTAATGTTTATATATAATAAAACAGCAACAGGTGATCGATTTAAAATAGATTTATGGCATTTATAATGCTTTCCTGAAAATAGAATTTCCATTGCTCCGTAATCATTTCCATTTCTCCATATATGTGTAATCTCAAATTAATAACTCTAAGTTTTTTCGCATGTCATTGTCTTAAAATTAATGTGTATATATAATTAAACTGTTATAGATTGTTTAAAAGTAGTTAAATGGCATTTAATACTGCTATTCTGAAAATAATATTTCCATTTCTCGGTAAAATTTTCATTGCGTGAGTGAGTGGTGACACCAACTTTACACATTAAAAGAGTTTCGAAATGTCATTTAAACGTCGTTGCAACACATCTACGTTACACACTTAGCTCGGGTTGCATTGTATGGATCCGTACAAAGCGCGGGGTGTTACAGTTAAAAATGTTGTGGAAAATATGAAAATCAGATAGGCCCGATTTCGCTTTTCAACAAAAAAAACAACAACAACAAAAAAACCCCTTAAATCGCTCAAAGGTTTTTTTAAGCTAATCCCATTCCATATGCGTGATCATCACAATTTTTTTTATAAAAATGTATTCAAACACTGTGTCGTCTGTCTATTCAATATTCGTTGAAAAATGAAATATGTACAGATATTTATTTGAGAAATATGTTTCTTGATATTTAATTATTTCTGAATGGTATGTTTGGATTGTGAAATTCATGTCTTTATGATAATATTTTGAACATTTGTTTTCTAACACTTTATATCATGTAGCTATGGAAAAATATATATTCAAAATCAAATCGCTGATACAGGGTGGGGATTTATATGTAATAACAGACTAAATCTGAAACATTACATCCAATAGCATGTAGGGAGACAAAATGTTAATCAGAATCATTCAATTAACTGGTCAAACTCCGCCGCAGTAGTTACCTCCCCTTACAGTTGTCGATAAACATTGCCACCACAAGGCCGATTCGGCTGATATAGGCCGGATTTATTTCTTTCACTTTTGACTAAGTTTTGAATAATCATGTCAGTTTCTTTATACTCCACGAAAATAACATTCATGATTATGAGAAAGGTAAAAAATAAATTCAAATAACATTAATTTATAAAGTTATGAGTGTTGGTCGCATGGTTTCAACCATCACCACGTGACTTGTTAGGTGGCAGGGGTTAAGCGGTGCGCGGAGTTTGTTAGCTGGTAAGTACGTTCAATACTTTGCTGTACTTATAAAACGCGCCACCTTGAAAAATCAAATATTTTAGTTCATTTTAGATTATGCAATCAACAGACATAGATGGGTGCATATATTGATCAGGGTTGTCTTCATTATTATCATAGCTTTTTAATGAGGCACATATTAGCTTAATTTGATTAAATATTTTGCGAATACATGTACTTTGTTACGGTTTCAAGGAGTTGGGTTAAAGCTGTGAACTACTTTTAAGAATGCAAATCATATTGGTTGTATGAATCTTAGATATAATAATCCAATTACTCATACATGTTTGAATGAAATGCATCGATGTAATAAATCCTAACCTGAATGGATGTACTTGGGTGTTATATATAACACAGTCATGATTAACATTGGATATCATATAAAGTCTAGACAACTAGCATATAGGAATGGAGAATGTATTTTTTTTTCAGTCAAAAATTTCAGTACAAAACTGGCTGATCTAAGAATTTTGTTTTACAATTGCAGTGTACTAAATAAGGCTTTAATCATTTTGGTTGAATGAATGCTTACAATGTTGTGCTTTTTTTTGCTAGAATATATCCATAATAAATTTTCCTGATGAGAAATTGTTGAGATTTATCTGAACTTCGATATTTTATGTCGATTAACAATGGATTACTTCTTTGCGCAAACGCTTAGCGTAATCAGGCGCGCATGTAGAAAAAGTCAGAACCGGCTTGGTGATGCGTCATTGTGTAGAGGTTAGACAAGGAGCGTGACGTCACCTTTAGACAAGGAGCGTGACGTCACCTTTAGACAAGGAGCGTGACGTCACCTTTAGACAAGGAGAGTGACGTCACCTTTAGACAAGGAGCGTGACGTCACCTCTGCATGGTAGATTGCATAAGTTCAATTAAATGAAATGTTTTATGATGTTTGATTATGCAGACATGGACCGATCTTGTTAGTACCCGGAACATTTGTTAGACCAGTACAAAACGTATGTACATTGTATACATCTAGTTAGTTTTTTTTAGTTACAACTGGATAATACTACAAGAAATAATGATTAAAACATTATGACCTACCCTACCCAGCAATTTCTACAATGGTACCCGAACCATATTTTTAGGACTAGTATATCAAGTACTAGCAGGTACATGTGTGTATGATAATGATAAAGTTCACCGATATGTCTGGTAAGATTATGAAATAATGGAATCCGATGATGATGATGATGATGATGATGATGATATGCGTATAAGTATACATGTATTATAGAGATGTATGATGATGTATGATGATGATGATGATAGTGCAACTAAATAGATATTCACATATATAATCATATAGGTGTATGTTTTGTTGTATATACATGGTTTTAAGATCAGAGATTGTGTATTGATTTTTTATGCATACTTTTCCTTGCATTTTCACTCGCATGGTTATGCATGATAATAGTATTGTCTACTTGTATTGTCAGAACTTTGTCTTTGTAAACTGTGCCATATCTACATACCATGTATACTTACTCGTATGACTTAGTGTATATTATGCTTCACGTGTTCTTTTCATCCCCGGCCTTGTGTGTGTGTCCATCATTATGTATACTGTTATGCATGTCAGGCTATTATTATAATAATGCCATGTCATGCTATTATTTGCACATAAACAATAATGACCATTTATAAACTATTTCGTTGCGTTGCGGGAAGGATTTCCAGAGAAAAGAATGGTTTGCTTCCTTCCACATTCTTTTCGCACACGTCTTATTATTTTTAACACTTTTGTCTTGTTCTTGTTTATATGTTTATGTATGTCAATGTAAAATTATATTTGTCTGTGTTATTTTAAATTACTGTAGTAGAAAAAATAATGTCTAAAGTCTATGAAAACTGCACTTTTACATTGATAATATACATTTTTTTTGACAGATATATATTTTTTTAATATTATGGAGAAACTATTTCATCAATAAATTCTTCTGCTGACTGCAGTACCCCCTTTTAGCTATTCTCTTTTAAAGGAGAAGAAAGAAAAATAATAATAGATTATTGCGAATAACACAATCTGACTAAAGTACACTATTTCAGGTTATGCTTAATGCAACATTAGGACTCTTGACCTTTGATCAATGTTTTTCTCCAAATTTGTTAACATGTAACAGATATGAATTTCAAAATTTCGCTTTGATATGTTTTAGGAAATGGATTGAAAAACGTAGTTTTTATAAGCTCACTCGAGCACGAAGTGCTCAAGGTGAGCTATTGTGATTACCCTTGTCGTCCAGCGTCAACAATTTGCTTTAAACGACATCTTCTCTAAAACTGCTGGACAGAATTCGATTAAACTTGGCAGGGATGATCCTTGAGTAAACCTTCACAAAAGTTGCTAAAATATACTTGATCCATGTAGAGCTCTGGTCGCCATGGCAACGGAAAGAAAAAAATATGAACACTTTAAAAATCATCTCCTTTAAAGCAACTGGCTAGATTTCATTTTTTTAGTATTGATTTTCCTTTGGCAACCCTTTACCAAGATTATAAAAATTATTCCGATCTGTTAAAAAACATGACTGCCAGGGACGGGGCTAATTTGATATGTATACAGTGAATATTTTAGATGACATCTCCTCTGAAACCACTGGACAGAATTTGATTAAATTTGGCAGGGATTATCCTTGGGTGAACCTTCACAAAGGTTGCTAAAATAAACTTGATCCATGTAGAACTCTGAATGCCATGGCAACGGAAAGAAAAACATTATGAAATTTTAAAAATCATCTTCAAAACTACTGGCCAGATTTCAAAATGTCTTAGTACAGATGTTCCTTGGGTAACCCTCTACCAAGATTGCTAAAATTATTCCGATCCGTGAAAAACATGGCCGCCTGAGGCGGGGCTAATTTGTCTTAAATGTATATTGTGAAAACTTTAAACGACATCTTCTCTGAAACCGCTTGACAGAATTTTATTAAACTTGGCAGGGATGATCCTTTGGTGAACATTCGCAAAAGTTGCTAAGCTAAAATAAACTTCATCATGTAGAACCCAGGTTGCCATGGCAACAGAAAGAAAAAAATATAAGAAACCTTAAATTTAAAAAAAATCATCTCCTTCAAAACTACTGGTTAGAATTTAAAAAAATGTTTTAGTACAGATTAATGACATTTATCTTGCCAACTGTAGGCTGACTTGGCATTGGTCCACAATCTCTAATTATGGCCCTTGAAGTATAAAATATGTCATATTTAACTTTGTTTACATTCTAGCATCCACAGATGTATGCATAATGATAATAAACCAGGGATTTTTATGACTTGTATGGAAGTTATGGTCCATAATACCATATAAGGTTGCCTTTAGAGCAGTGGTACTCAGGTGAGCGATATAGGACAATCATGACTTTCTTGTTTCAGTATCAAAATTACATAGAAGTATATGTGTATCTGGATTATGATTTATTACTACTGAATTGATTATGAATGTGAGTCACGTGACTTCATCTTCTCTCCATGTAATGCAAACAACTTATTTTTGCTTATAACTATGTCACAGATTATGAAAAAAAAAAATAAGCTAAGGATCTTTGTGGCCAAGTAGGTAATGTCGCTGAATTAACATCATTCATCTTGAGGAAGCCTTTCTGTTTGCTTTTTTTTACCCAGGTACCTCTGTGAACTTGGTTTCTTCATCCTAGCAAAAGTAACGCGAACCACCTTAAAATGAATATGCATATCGATGTAACCAATGAAAAGATGAAAAGCTGTACTAAGCTCCGACAAATACACGTGATTCTTGCTTTCAGCAACCTTCGACAAGCTGTTGTGATGGGGATATGCGTGTTTTGGCACCACGGTACTGTAAAATCATGAATTTTCGTTAAAATTAAAATTCGTTGATTATGTACCCAAGGGAATTTCGTGAATACATTAATATCTCAGTCATATTTGTTTTACGGAGAGGATACGCCAACCGTACGACCTCTACATCGAGAAATGCCTGTGGCGAGCGCAGAAATTCTGCGGTGACCGTACGGCCTCCCTGGGACGTGTCCCTATATTTTATTGGGCCGTAGGGGTCGCCGCAGAATTTTAACGTGGAGTTATAACATTTTTTTTCATTTTTGCGGTCGCCGCAGCAATTCAACACGTAGCCATGCCGTAGAGCGATTCACGGTGACCATACGTCGTGTGTACGGTGGCAGTGCTTTTGCCGTGCGGATGCCCTAAATTCTTATGGATTCCATTTGAGCTATGCGGACAGTACAAATTTCCATGGGCGCCGTGTTACAATAGTACGGTCACCCTACGTCTGTCGTAGGTTCGTGTGTTTTGGTTTTAGCGACCGTGCGTCATCACTTTAAATGCCGTAGGGAAGCCGCAGGATGTTTGGCGGTTCTAATTTAGAATACGCCGTAAGGCTACCCTAACATATGTGAATGCAATAGGATGTGACCGTAGAAAATCTGAAATTTTAGACCCTATGGCCGCCGTGGCAAAAGTGACTGTGGTAATATTCGTTGATCTATGTTCTAGAAAAACGTGAGGTCTATATAAGAGACAAGTTTTCGTGGGGATAAATATTCGTGGATGAAACCCCCACGAAAACGACAAAAATTAGTGTCTCGCGAAAATTAATAATTTCACAGTAATTGGTTGGACGTCGCTATGTTACTGAAATACTGTCAACTACTATAGGTCAGAGACTACTAAATAGGTCGGGGCTTCCCATTGGTCAAGCAAAAAAGTACGTGGCTAATGTTTACATAATGGAATTTTCTGATTGGTTATTAAATAAAATAAAAATGTGAGTATTGTTTAATTTTCAAATTAGAATATTCTTAACACAAATCACATAAATAATCTGCTTATCTGACATTGTGTGATTTTTGTGAGTACAAATTGAGAATGTGCTATTTTTTTGACATATGGCGGGAAATTTAGTCCCAATATGGGGGTCACCATGTTTGGCAGTCTGTAGGTCAAGATTTCGGTGGTCAACCTATACTTTGTTGGTGATTTTTAGAAAGCACTTGGATGGAACTTTCAAATCAGGGGTAGCTTAATGCTCAATGAGATTTAGGGAAGTAGCTATAAGCATAGACCTTATAATGTAGGTCTATGGAAAACTATTTAGTAGTCTCTGACCTTAACAGACAAGCAGAAATGGAGAGTCACGAGGATTTTGGCACCAAATTCAAGTAGCTCTTCAAGACTTTGGTAGGTTTTTTGCATTTTTGTCGTCTGCCTTTCAAAAATGGTTAATAACAACAGACATCTTTGGGAAAAAGTGAAAAAATCAATTGATAAACACTCTAAAAGGGTAAATTATGGCCCAGATTACTGTCTGGAATGGACAGGTAGCCGGGATAGGTATGGGTATGGCTTAAAGAAAGTTAAGTGGCCATCTGCAGACACCAGCCGGGAAGGTGCACATAGAATTGCATGGATGTTGGCCCTTTAGGGTGCTAAAATGGGAGGTTTCCCAAGGCTGTCGGCTGATGGCGAGGCATTGGAAGTTAGCCATTTGTGCCACAATATGGCCTGTGTGCGGGACTCCCATTTAGTGCTCGAGGGTCACTCCACTAATATGGCCAGGATTCATTGCACATCTTCTGGTTGTTGCAGTGAAGAGCATGCCCCAGCCTGTCTCTTCCTTGATCTGCTTCGGGTACGTGCTAAATATGATCCTCCGCTGAGGCCACAGCAAGTAATCTGTCGGACGGCCTTCTGTCATTGCTGCATTTAGGTTTCTGAAGTTTTAACAGCTGACCCCTAATATATCTATTTTTTTCTCTGTGCTTTTCATGTATTCTGAATAATTTGGCTTTCATTACCTTTCGCTGTATCTTGCTTTCCAGGGATTGTTCACGCTTCTTTTATTTTCAGAGTACAGCTGTGCAGCCTTAAGAGACTTGTCCACCCGCCCACCTCAGATATTGGACAACCCGGCAGCAGCACAGAGTTTGCGCAGTGAGACACCATTCCATTATTCACACAGTGGATAGCGCTGTGAGCCCGGCCTTGGAAATTGCGGGAGAAAGTGACATTTTTGGGTAAGGACATTCTTAAGGCTCTATTTGTTGCTTCAACTTTTTGCGAATTAAGGTTAAGTCTGGTCTTCTGCAGCTTGTCGTCGCCAAGTCTGTACCCAATGCAGTCAGCTAGAGTTTCTTCGTTGTCCTTAATGTTGAGATTTATTTTGAAATTCGTGGAAAGGGAAAGCACTTTTCACTATCCAGTTGTCATTGTTTTCCCCTTTACAAACACTGGAATGGGCCTTACACCTAGTGTGGTCACCAGCATAACACCATTTAATAGCTGCAACACAGTGAGTTATCCATGGGACAATTTTTTTAAAGTCTCCCTTTTCAGACGCATGAATAGCTGTGTGATCAGCATGACAGCGGGCACTCAGGTCAACAGCAAATCTGTTTCTTTGGGCTAACCGGTAAGCTTGAGTGTGGCCAGGCATCATTGACAAAACGCGATCACTGTTTTTCAAAAAATTTATGGTGGCTTTGCGATAAGTGGCGAGTGTCAATCTGGTGCTGTGGTTTTGTATTACTGTGACCAGAATTTAACAGCTTTACTGCAGCTCTGTTGGCCGCAGTATCTGCATCTGTCACAATGTAGCGGACCTCCAGGCCATCTTCTTTTAGGTCTTTAAGACATGCTGCTGCCCATGTTTCTTCATCCCCTATGCAGGTTTCCATGCTAGCTGTTGCAGAGCAGGTGCCAGACTTAATATCACATGGTTCATCTTCCAGACTATGAAATCCATGTTTAGAGCACAGCTTGTTCACTGTTTCAAGTGCTATAATTTGCCTTTTGCTGGTTATATTCTCAGCTAATGTGTATGTACACTGAGTTCCAGGCTGAAATGGGGTTTTACCTACACCTGAATACAGATTATTATTGTATTGTCTATCTGCTTGGACCAATATCTCATGTTCTGGCCTGTTGCGTAAACTATTAATTTTCTTCAGCTGCTCTCGCCGAGCCTGCATATCACATTTGTTAGCATTTTTTTCAATGATTTTACTAACTTTTGTAGCACTCTTTTGAAGACCCTGCCTTGTTGGTGGGGGAATATAGCAGCTTGCATATAGTTTGACTATACTGCTGGGCCCCGCGGAGGTTTGGGTCAGGCCAACTTAATCCGACATTTGCTGTGGCAGTTTTTCGACCACGATTTTCAGAGTTGACTTCCACATACAGCTTAAACATAGGAGATACATAAGAACATTTATCACAGATCACTCTCTCCCGTCAGCAAGAGCCCATTTCTCCCTCTTTGCTGTAATCAAAGCCCAAATTTCCATCACAGAGCCTGTTGCAGGTGGTCTCCTGTGTTGTTTAAACCACAGTGTTGACCATGTCCCACAGTTTCCCTGTATGCAGAAGTCTGTACCCCTCATTTGAATGACTGAAAAAGATAAGAGAAAAACACCATAACTGCATGTGTATATGCTATTTCCATCTTTAAAGGTCCAAATTTTATTTCTATACAAAATCAAACTGAATACGCTGGTTGTGATATGAGCACAATGCTGTATGACAGAATAAACAGGGCTGGAGCAGTTGTCTCCCTTGAACTGTAACACTAGGCAGTATCTCATGTTTTAAACAGACTGGGCTCTACCTTGAAAGCTTAAATGCAGTGAAATAAAAATTAAACTGCTAATATTCAAATATTTGGCTTAAACCTGCATAAAAAACTTGAAAAAACAGTCAAAAATCCTTTTGACTGGGTTAATTAAGGCTAAAATCACTGAAAAAAATGGGAATAAAATTGAATTAAAATGCTTATTTTTTAACAGATTATGTGATAAAATGGATTGCCATATTTATTTTTTGACTTATTTCTGATGCAAGGCAAGTAATGAAAAGTAGTTTACCTATTGCTTCTCATTAGGCCTTTTCTCAAAGTCTTCAGTCCCTGCGGCTTTCGGCTTCAGTAAAGTTTGTTTGACGGAGCCTGTGTTTACCCGATTCGGCATCATGCTGCGTGCCAGTGGTTGAACGGATCTTGGTCTACCAGGTCTGCCTCCATCTGGTGTTGGTCTGCAGTACTGCACACAAACATTGGCCCGCTTCTCAGATTGGGGTTTATTAACACCTTATTTGGGATAAAATTTGTGTCCCTTTTGGAAATATCCATCACGACGCTTTCTAGTTCCTTTCATTTTTTTTTATATAAAACACCTCTTAAACAGTACAAAATTCCCTTGTGCTATGGGTACACAATGCTCTGGGGAGACAGGGTCTGTATCTCTTTGAATTACTGCCTTTTCATCATCACCACCCTCCTATCTGACCTGGAGGTCATTTTCTTGTCTCTGAGCCATACCCATTGTTTTAATAGTAATTAAGCTCTGAGTGTTGGTGAACAAAATCCTGCAAGACTATAATTGCTGTGTATATGTTACACATAGGTAGTATTTACAGTTTAAAATCAAAAAAATAAAAATAATGGTGGAAAATGCCATGAAAACATTATTGTTTTACATGCATTTTAAAAAAAATTGTTGGGGTGGAGCTGGGGGGATCTGTGTTTTCTGGCTACATTTTCTAGCTGGCTGCATTTTTTTTTTTTTTTTTCAGGTTTTGAGTTAACAGTTTGCATATTATCTATGTGTATTTTAATAAAGGTAGGGGAAAATCAAGGAGTTATGAACATTTATCTGACTTAACATATGTCTGCTTTTTTATTATAAAATGACTATGAAAAAGGGCACACTGTCTGTGTTAGGAATCAAATTTAAATTCTGTAAAAAAAATCAAAGCAAAAAAATTTAAAAATCTCTTCATGGCGTTGTTTGAAAACATGTTTTGTTTGAAATATTTTGGGTTTAAAGGGAAAAAAAGTCTTTAATTCTGTTAAGTTATCCCTGCCATGAAGAACATTATATTTTTAATGGATCGGCCATGAACCATATTCGAGAACAAGCATTAATAAAATCGGGTTAGCGCTTTACAACATATCTGTAAATTTATTTCTTGAAGTTTATCGGTTCTTCCCGGATTGGGACCATGCCGTAGATTAAGAATAGTAATTTTTTTATGGCTCCATGCGTGTGATCGCACTTTCAACATTGCATCTGTTTCTGACCTCAAAAAACTCGCGTGTAAATCGTTGACATATTTCTCTCACGTGGCTGAATAATACGGATTTTGGTAAGGAAGACATATTTCTCTTATAGTTCATCTTAAAACATAAGCACTTAGCAGTTTAGATGATCGGATTCACATCGTCCACCGCTAGCATTTTTTAACATAATTTTTTTAATGGGTTTCAGCAGACAGATTTTTTTAAAATTTTGCACATGTGTTCTTTAGACTAAAATAAAAGATATATGACTTTAAAATAGGGATCACCACGCTCGTTTAAGAGATTTAGCTTATGGTATATCATCACTGTTTACTACAATTTGTTGAAAAAAAAAATCAAAGCATCAAAAATGAAACGGTTGCATTCTAAATGATTTAATATCATATCAAAATGATACGTTCAGAATATTAACAATGTGTAACTTATGTATTTTATTAGTAACGGGTAAAAATACTGCTTGTTTTCAGATTTAATCTTCTGATATTAAGGCTTTCTGAACATGTATAAAATGTATACCTCACCATTTATATATATATTTTTTTAACTAATGCTGACTTTTTATTTAAACTATAGCCAAATTTGCATAAAAGCATTAAAATGTGATTTCTTTGACAATCAACATTCGGCAAGTATACATTGAATCATGATTTTAATACAGATGCGGTAGGTCGGTGGTTCTACCCGGATGCCTCTGTGCATTCGGGGTCTTCCTCCACCTGTAATTAGCTGGAAGTCGCTATATGACTGAAATATTGTCGAAGCGACGGTAAACTCAAAAAGTCAAGTCAAGTCAAGTCATATTTACATATCGATTCAACATTAAGATGATGCAAATTTTGAAGTAAGTCCCATAATTGTACTTAAACCATGTTACAGACAGTACGCGCATAGAAAATCAATATGTTTATATACATTTTAAAATAAATACATATTAACTAAAAGTAAGTAAAAAAAAACAACAACAACAATTTTTAGATTGAAAAAAAAAATGACAAATGTGTTTTTCCTTTTCATTCCTGTTTTTGTGTAATATATATAGATGTTTAGTCAAATTTTTGTTAATAATTAACACATTTCATAATAAAAAAATGAACGCCAAGTTTGATATAGCGGATCAACATAAAAGATATTGTTTTTCGTCATATAATAGAGTCCCAGAACCTTAAGTTAACTCAGTAGAACTTCCATAACAACAAGTTAACTCAGTAAGAACTTCCATCTGAACAAATAAAAACCTATAAAGTCTACACGCATTAGTTAAGTATCTGATATGTCTTTATTTTTTTCAATATCACATTTTTTATACATGTCCTCATTATAGATGACATCCGGAACTCATAAAACGCAAGTATATGCAATGTGTTCATTGAATGCTACTAAAAAACCTACATCACATTGGTAAGTATATCAATATTTTTTATTGACCTTTACTCCATTTCTAAGTGTAATATGTGTTCGTATTCACAACCCAGATTGGAAAAAAAAAGGAAAAAAGAAAACACTGTTACCTCTGTTAATGGGCGGATCAATCTCGGAAGGCGGGACTTGATTTGATCCATTAGGACATTGACTTGTATGGCCGGCATAAGCAAATATAGGACAATGTAACATATATCTTTACTCTAAGTATAAATTCGTTAGCCACACCTTTACCCATGGATGCCTTAAATAAGACGATACAACCGAACGGAAACCAAACTGAAGGTAAAATATTGAAGATGACGAAAGCCACCATTGCGGTAAGTTTTGTTTAATGTTATTGTCTTTCGTGAAATAAATAAGACACTATGTTAGATTCGTTCTAATTCAAATATTTTACCATGATACATATAGACATTAACCATGACATGGTAAATTGATAAATTTAATTAATATTCATTTTATCTTCAAAGTAAAATCGACACGTCATTTCTCCTTGATTATATCGCCAAACTCATGCATACATGTATTTTTAAATTGGAAAAGTTGGCTACTAGAAGCCGGCTTCTAGTAACTGGTTACTTCTCCGAAAAAAAGTAGTACTAGTAGCTGGTAACCTCTCAGAGGAAAAGTTTGGCTACAAGAAGCCAGCTAGCAGCGATTGTATTTCTAATTTTGGCAAATGAAGGTCGTATCATAAACTATGAACATATTCAACAACTCTAATTAATAGACTTAAAGATTAGAATATACTGAATTTAAACGTAATTTGTAAGCCAATTGGACATTTAAATATAACATATTATGATTTTGCCTAAACTCAAGTAGCTAGGTATTTATTTTTAATGAAACTATGTATGGACATTTTCATAAATAACATAGTATCCCCCCGAATATGTCAATTATTTACTTAATATCAAGAGCTCGCCTTCAACCGGTACCTTTTGAATTGACTCAATTTTCAGTTCAAAACTTTCGTTGAAAAAGCAAGTAGCTTGGTGTTTATATCTCATGGAATTAAAAACTATTTCTAACAAAACTTTCACTGAAAAAAAAAAAACAGTAGCTAGGTTGTTTTTTTTTGTACAGCGAAATTTATGAAAAGAAAAAATAAGTAAAGATTGGTATATTGTAGTGGAGAATTCAATAAGAATTAACTGTAAAAACAGGCATAGTTTATGATTTTATGAAAAGTAGTTACCCAGCTACTTGATATTTTTTTTCGGCGAAAATATTGAGAATGAAATTAATAGTCATATCAAAGGGTACCAGTACCTGATCAGTTTTTTAAAATATTAAGTGCAGTTTGGGAATACCAGGATAATTATGTTCATTCTTTATGATTTCGTGAAAACTGGATACCAATCTACTCGTTTAATGAATATTTTGAAAAAAAAGAAAAAAAAAAAGAAAAAAAAAAAAGATAGATTACTCTAAGTTAAAAAGGGGCATAACTCCGAAAATATACCTTTCAGAATAATGCCCCTTGTCATGATCATCAGGTCTTTCAAGTTTCGTGTTGATGATTCCTTCATAGTCCTTGATACTTGCTTCTAGTAGCCAACATTTCCCCTGAGATGTAATCATCTACCAGCGATCCAGCGATCATAATAGCTCGACTTTTTCTTTGTAACAGATGAGCCAAAATGTACCGGTAATTGGCGAGCTCGTTGAAGGCTCACCTTTCTCGGTAGAAGTAACCAAGTTCTTGATACTTGCTTCTAGTAGCCAACATTTCCCCTGAGATGTAATCATCTACTTGTATCTAACTTTTACTCCAAGAAGTAACCAGTAACTAGTAGCTAGCTACTAGGGGCTAACTTTTACTTTTAGAAGTAACCAGTAACTAGTAACCAGCTACTAGGGGCTAACTTTTACCTTTAGAAGTAATCAGTAACTAGTAGCCAGCTACTAGGGGCTAACTTTTACTTTTAGAAATAATCAGTAACTAGTAGCCAGCTACTAGGGGCTAACTTTTACTTTTAGAAATAATCAGTAACTAGTAGCCAGCTACTAGGGGCAAACTTTTACTTTTAGAAGTAATCAGTAACTAGTAGCCAGCTACTAGGGGCTAACTTTTACTTTAGAAGTAACCAGTAACTAGTAGCTAGCTACTCGTGGCTAACTTTTACTTTAGAAGTAACCAGTGACTAGTAGCTTGCTACCAGGGGCTAACTTTTAATCTAAGAAATAACCAGCTACTAGCTATATTTACCAGAAGCCAGCTTTGCGGATAATTTTTTTTTACCGTTTCATCGGTTTTTCTTTTAACTTAAACTGCATGTTTGAATCCTTCTTTTTGATTTTAAAGATCGGCGATTCTTGGCATTTCATAATCGTAAAACTATTCAATATTTTATTCTTAAGTTAATCCCATATATTGTTGTTATTGGTTGTTATTGATATATGATCAAAACAGAATGAGAAAATTTTAGTGTTAACCAAGCTTTATGAGCATCAGATGTTTCGATGATTTTAGCAAAGACTATTACAATTCTTTAAACAATGTTTGGACACCAGACGAAGGAGAAAACACTTCGGCTTTTCCTAATGATCATTCAGTGAAGTGCATTTTGTGACGTTAATTATCTTAAAATACTTATTAAACTCTATTTGTCTGTGCTTATTCAGGTGTAAAACTGGAATATTAAGATATTAAGATTACTGGGTTCTGTATGGATTATATGAATTGTATTCAAAGAGATGACAAGTAAGTAAAATAAGTATGGGTCTTCCTCCACCTGTAATTAGCTGGACGTCACTATATGACATGAAATACTGACGAAGCGACGGTAAACTCAAATAGTCAAGTCACGTGAAATAAGTTTTGTGTCATTGAAGGAAGTTGCATAGTAAACATTGATTTAGGGTGCGCCATAAATGTGTTTTCTTTGACGTATTAACCTTTAAACCCCAATTACTGCAATATTCATATAAAAGATCAAGGTAACTTTGTATTTCCTCGGGTGATTTACAACGAATGGCCATATCATCTGCAAAAAGAAATGACAGTAAAACAATATCATTTATCCCAATACCACAATTTATGTCGTTTTATAGAAATAATTCTAAATCCTCAATAAAAATTTAAAAAAGTAATGGCGAAATTATCTCCCCTTGTCTCAAGCAAAAATTCTGAATAAGAGGAACAATTTCGTACACAAGATTTAACAGATTTAACTTTCTGGTACATGTTTTTAACAATCCTAAGTATTTTCCCCCAATGCCACACTTATACATCTTTAACCATAACGCATTTTATAAATAGTGTCAAAACACTTACACATATCGACGAAGATAACATATAATCTTTTATTTTCATTTAAAAATTTGAATAAAAATTGCATCCACAGTTGATCTCCCCTTTCGGAATCCAAACTGAGCATCCAATATAACAGTATTGTCTTCACAATATTTTTCTTTACGCTTTTTTATTATGGTAGTAAACAATTTGAAAAACAGCTGAATAAAGTAATATCCCTGTTATTATTAGCATCATTAACTGATCCCTTTTTGTGTAACGGTACAATAATTCCTCCAGTCCATTGATCCGGAAAAACTCCTTTATCTAATATAAGATTGAAAATGTAGCATATATGTGACGACAGAATATCTACACACTCAATGAAATATTCATTAAGTATACAATAACGACCGGACGATTTTGTTTCAATAGTTTAATAGCATTTCAACCTCAGTAACTGTAACATCTAATTCTGAAAAATGAGTAATTTGAGGTGTTGAAATCATGACTACTACAAAATATTTCAGCTTCATCATTATTACAATTTAAGACATCGTTACTGATACCTTCAAAACAAACTGCGAAATTCAAGCGATATATATTTCCTTGTCAAGAGTTTTTCCTTAAATAATTCCAAAAATGTCTTGGATTTGTTTTATTAAACTGTTCAATTTTCGTCCAATTTTAGCCGATAATACTTATTCTTTTTCACACGGATAATTGCTTTATATATTTTTTGTTAGAACAAGGGGTAGATCTATTATCAATGTTTTTATCTGCATTGAAACGCGTAAACTTTCTAAATATTTATATCAAGCTTCAACACATTCATTATCAAACCATTCGGCATATTTGCAATTCATCATTATTATACTGTACTTTATCATCCACAGAAATATTTTTTGAAAACAAAAGGTCGGCAACTTCTCGTAATAAAGACGTAAACTTGTTCACGGCTGTGTTTACACATTGATTTGTAAAACACGATTTAAGTCCGACAGTTTTGATATAAAATCCGATCGAAACTGTACTTTCAACTTGTCATCTATTTAAACGTTGTATTATTATAAGACTTTGATGTATTTTCAAAGCGCTTACTGTGCAAAGTAAACACTAACGGGGCGTGGTCACTTCACTCGTCGGATTCCGTTATCATAATATTAAATATACCGTTGGGGTTTTCAACTTGCAAAACATAGTTTTCATTAAAATAAATCAGCTAATTAGCAACCAAAGAAACCAGGCGAAATTTGAATACTCTTCATTGAAGTTCCCGTAAAATAAACCGTTTCATCAATGATTCCGTTCTGTATGTGACGTCATTTCCACATGGTAGCAAAAAACATGCTTTTCAAAATCCCACGCCGTTTCTTGGTCTAATTATCCCCACAGTTGCCGTGCTGTCTCAGGCACGAATATAATGAAATGCGTAATTGATAATTCATGAATATGAAATTTTACTAATCAAATATCCACTATCGACGTAGAAGCAAACTGGGTTTCAGCGCCGAGTCGAACGAATATAACGAATTCTTATTCTGGTTGGAAGAATCACGTTTTTGACATTATTTAGTTCAGGGCTGTAAAAATCCACTCGTCCGCACATATTTACGAGTGAGTTTCACTGTCGGACGAGCAAAATTTCCATGAACACTCGTCCGACCGGACGAGTAACTTTTCGGTGCCAAGAAAGTAATGTTTCAGTAAAAATTGAATTTCATATTGGTACGATGGTTAATCATAAAACTCTTTACTTGATCAGGGGAGCTAATTTTGACAAAATATCATCATAGCAGCGTTCATTTTTTTTAGAAGACTGGTTCACAATATTCTACAGTGTTTTTTCAATACATTTTTTGTTAGTTTGCGTCACAGTCCAGGACTGCAGCACAGTCCGGGACTGCAAATATGTTTTGTTTCCGGCAGTCAAAATGTGGAAACAATTGTCAATGAAGACGCTTCTCGGCGGCGGAGACGACGAAAATACAAAAAAGCGAGAGTTTAAAACGTAGGAAGCAACAAAGCGCCTGCGATAAAATGAAACGCACAAGAAAAGCCCTGGATCATTGGTTTTCTGGCTTTCCGTGGTTGATGAAAGAAGAAGAAAAATTAATTTGCGGTTTTTCCGCAAAAAATCAAAAGCTTAATACAACTTTACGGGAAGCAAAAATGAAAATAATTTTAGGACATTCTAACTTTGTTAAAGGACGAGTAAAATTTTTCACCTACTCGTCCTACAGGACGAGTGACCTAAACAAATTTTTTACACCCTGTAGTCCATCAAAATTGTGAGTGTATCGAATATCAAGTTGTGTCTAGATGTTATATGTTTGACGTCTAGTGTCAAATAATCATTGAATTAGCGTCATGTTATATTGTCTTACGAGCGATATAGTTTTTGGAAACTGTGATTATATGTTGTTGTTGTTTTTCAGATATAAATGAATGTGAAACAACCCCAGGTATTTGTCCTTCCGAAAAGGGTTTGAAGTGCGTAAACAATCCAGGATCATACCTGTGTGATTGTTGCCATGGTTACAGAATCTCATCCTATCCAGGGTTGCTGTGTTTTTCAGAATCTTTGTTTATTTAATGTCTGTCAATTTTCCAGTGAACAAACTTTCCTGGGTTTATTATTCACTTAAAATCAATTTTTGGCAGGATAATAAGATGTTATAATTGAAGGAAACACAACAACTGTCAAGGTTTGTATCAATAAATATATATTTAATGCTTGTCTCATTGTGCCAGCACGTAATATATTATCATTACTAACGTTCATTCATTTAATTATCCATCTAGGAGGACAATTTAACAATTCCTTTATTCTTAACTTGAAATTAATCTCAATCACGACATAACATTTTCATTGTAATTAAATGGGCGTTGAGAGAAGCCCCCATGAACATCATGGAGGCAGACGTTTCCTTTGGTTGTCAAATATAGATATTTGTTATAGTACAATTATTGTTTAGGATTGTATTAGTGGCGGTAGATAGCATATATAGTCTGGAGGCAGTTGGAACAGGCTACGTCACACCAAGCTTCCGAAAGACGAACTAACCCGACTTTTGTCTCAATCTTTTTACCTAAACGATTTCATTTCAACAGTTAAGAATAATTACGAAATGTATGTATTTCCATGATAATAATAGTAATAATGGTGATACCAACAGTATTATTCACTTCAATTTAAGATATAAACGAATGTACCGAAGATAGTCACACTTGCAGTGAATTTGCCACATGTACAAATGCGGATCCAAAATGCGAGGACACCTTACCGCCGTTCACGTGTACTTGTAATAAAGGATACAGTGGCGATGGATTTACATGCGAAGGTACATTTTCCTCTTATGTCAGTTCCTCTGTCATCATCAATTTCTTCAGAAAATTTAGCTTGTAGTAGATCCTCATAGGAGGTCAAAATAGGCATAAATAAAAACTCGGTATTACAAACCGCGATCGGCGGAGTAAACATAATAATTGTATAATGTAACGCACCGTCTTTCAGCAAAACAGACTTTAATACAGTTCAGATAAGCCTCAATGTGTTTCAAAGAAAAGTGTTTTGATAAAATAACTTTATATATATCAAAGAAACTAATTCAGTCAGAGCACTTTGTAAAATTTCGTAAATTACGAAGTATATTTTGAAGTTGTCCATCTCAACAAAAATGGGGCGTATTTTTCCCTATATGTATTGGAATATCTACCTATGAAATCCTAATAATACTCATCCGGAATGTTCTTCGTCATCGAAAGTAAAGTTAGACAGCTACACAAGAAAGTTTGGTTTTAATGAATGTTTATTGATACAGCAGTGTCGAAATTTTGCTATAGTGTTGTTGAGTGATTGAAATGGATTATCTTCTTTGTCAAGAGGTATTCTTAATAACTACGTTTGCTTTCAATGAACATATTATAAAATAGCTGAAGGTATTGATAAGTGGGCTGGCAGAAATAGCCACCATAGATTGATTAGTAGTGGGCACTATGGCGGTATATATCTGCCAGCCACTTATTTCCCCTTAGTATGGTGGCATATTTTCTGCCAGCCACTTATCCACATAGCTATGTCGAAACTTTTCTGAAAAAAATGTCACATAGTCAGTATCTGGCAAGTAGAAAACTTTTGTGTTATCCTCTTAGGTATCTTAACAGAAACAAATGCCTGTTAGTGCCCCTACTGCCAGCCATATTTCACTTAAGATAACTGGTTATCTCGCCTTTTTTTCAAGTTAGTCATTAAATTATGTGGATAACAAGCTTTTTTTCACATAATTATCTGGAAAAAGGCCATGATATCCAGTTAAGATAAGTGAATATGTGATTGGCAGTAGTGGGCACTAAAGACAGTTAAGTCCTGTTAAGATACCCAAGTAGATAACTTGAAAAAATTTTCTACTTGCCAGATACTAATTAAATATGTGGCAATTTTTCAGAAAAGTTTCAACATAGCTAAGTGGATAAGTGACTGGCAGAAATATGCCACCATAAACTTAGCTATGTCGAAACTTTCTGAAAAAATGTCATATATTCAGTAAGTATCTTTCGTGTTATCCTTAGGTATCTTAACAGGACAAAATTGTCTGTTAGTGCCCACTACTGCCATTCAATATTCGCTTATGTTAACTTGATATCATGCTGTTTTCCAGAAATTATGGGAATAATGCTTGTTATTCGCATTTAATTTACTGACTAACTTGAAAAAAGGCTAGATATCCAGTTATTTTAAATTTTCCCCACGAATTAGCATTGTGTGAATGTGTGCTGTTGTCGAATTTGAAATGCTTTTATGTTAGTAAATAACAGAGGTGCGTTTTAAAGCGGGGTTGGGGGGATTCCTTCCAAAAAATTTATTGAAAGGATCGTTTCGGGGGCTAGGATTACCCCGGATTGGAATGATATTGGATATGCATTTGGCATGCGTTTCTTATTGAAATTGTAATCGATATTAAGAAATTTTGATCCAAATTATTATTAGTTTATTTTTTTTGGCTTGAACATGTGGTGGGGTAAAAGAATTGTCACAAATAAGGTAAACTTAGTTTAATGTAGGGGGAAAAAAAATGTCAATATAAGTGTTTTTTTTTTAATATTATAGTTTTATTACGCCTGGGATAAAACCCCCTTTCAAGTCTAAATACACATTTTTATGTTTCTTTTTTGTAAAATATGCGATGCGTTTCTGGTGCCAGCGTTCCCGATGGCAGATGACCATTTCCCTTGAATATGTTGATTTTTTTTTTCGTAGCGGGTCGTCAGCCCGATGGACTCGGTGCCACATCGACGACGAAGTAAAAAAGGTATTTGGGGGCATGGTGAAAAATTCAAAGATGAAAAATCCCGGGATCCGGGTAGTTTTGTCAGAAAATCACGGTTAACTTTAAATGTTTTTTTTTTTTGCATACTGTCCTTCGCAGTAAATCAATTTTTGGCGACTGCACTTATTTAGGAGAGGAAAAATTAAAGAGCCCGTCCTACCCAGATACAATCACCGTTAACCCAAAGGCACGTTATTAACCCGAGCGCCCAAAACTGGGACTCGAATACACAGCGCGGCGATTAGTCGTGCGTCAGCGATTAAAACACAAAGTCAATAAGGTATCTGGTCTCGTGGGTTAAATACACAAAATAAAAAAATACTAAACACAAAAATTTAATGCTACCTAATTTACGTGTTTCCTTGTGAACTAGTATCATCAAAGAACCGTAAAAAATCAGCAAATCACATGATCCAAAATCTAAAAAATCTTGACTTAAGCCCATCATACGTAGATTTTAAAAAAAAAAAAGATTTTCTTATCGAAAGAGCAAAGAAAGAAAAATTTTGGGATTTGCAAATATCAAAAATAAAAAGAAGGAGAAGAAGAAGGGATTACAGAAGCTTAGGAAGGGAGTAGAAAAAAAAGAAAAATGCTTTAAAAAACCTATGCTTCAACATGAGCTACCCTCTCAAAAAGTCGTTTTTGTTCCGATGCATGGCACATACCCACAATGAGTAAAATAGCTAAAGGTTTAAATGAACTAATACAAAATTTTTAATTTTATACGGTTTCGGTAATTTTTCCCCCCAGAAATAGACCATTGTTTTAATGTTCAAATAAACTTAAATTTTCTAACAACTAAAAGAATTTTTTAAGAACAAGGGCCTGGGGCCCGAGAGGGTAAAGTCGTTTACTTTATTTTGGGTTCAACCCCCGGCGGGTATTCGGTTTTTCATGAAAGGGAAAGCCTTCCAGTTGGCTGCGGTAGGTCGGTGGTTCTCCCCGGTGCCTCGGTGCATCGGGATTTCCTCCACTTTAATAAGCAACTAGCTGTTGAGGGGAATATTGTCGCAGCGACGGTAAACACTATAAATTAATCAATCAATCGACCAATCGTCTTTAAGAAAACAATAGTGATAAGAGTGACTTTTTTTACATTGAATTAACACCGCCTTAGTGCTTATGTCATGCATCTTGAGACCCTAACTCTTCCTAATTATATAGAAAATAATAACCCGTCGCAAATATTCTTATTTCATCTATAGATTGTTAATTCATGGATTCAAATCTCATCTAGCCCCTGTTTACTATAATTAAAGATTTTTTGTTTTTTTTTGATAAATGGTTTTTCATCGGCCTTTCTTTCTCGAAAATTTAATGTTTTTTTTTCAGATTTTAACGATAAAAATTTTTGATGAAAAAAAAAAAACAAAAAAACAACAACAAAAAAAACTTAACTTTTTAGAAACATTTTGAAATCTCTGAAACAAAGCCTAAATGAGGATTTTTTGAAAAAAAAGACATGTATAATTGCCTAGGGAAATATTAGACCTGCTGTTTGTAAAAATGCAGCAATTTAAAGTTTTGAAAAGGCTTTGCTTATTTAAAAAGTGCTTCAAGAACATGCGCGGCCCTTTTGATGCATTGCATAAAATTTTTTAATTGTATAAAATATGTATAATTATCTATTTTTTTCTAATGTATGTTGATGATTTAGCCGTTTTGCTGTCTGCAACATGACCGTCTGAACGTTCTGAAAAAAAAAAAGCAAAAAAAATTTGGAAAATTTGGAAGCTCGTTAAAAGATGGTCATTGACTAAAAATTTAAATTTTTAAATATCTGTTGTTTACGTCTTTAAAAACCCTTCTTTAAAACACATGTTTTACCCATGCAAATTCCGTAATTTTAAATAAAAGGGGCAGTGGGGGGGTGGTCTCCTTACAGGCAAAAAGCGTTACAAAAGGTATTAAAAGATATTTAGAAATTTTAAAAACCCATATTAGAATTTCTTTTTCCTTTTTGACAATTTTTCTTGGCTGCGCTTTTTTCACATGTGAAAAATCAAAACCACTTACGTATTCGCTATCCGGAACGGAAAAAATGCTTGTTACAAGTAAATTTTTACTGCAGGACCGCTTCGGAATTCCTTTTTTTTATTTACCAATTACCCGAAGGGACGTTTACAAAAAAAGCGTTTTCCCGTGGAATGTGAAACCTTGTGCGCTTATACTGTCAAAAAATAAAGACTTCACCCAAAAATAAGAGGGCGAAAATAAAAAGCGTGAAAACCTCAGAAAAAATGAGGCATGAATTACATAACCGGGGAACTATAAATGATATTTATAGGGGTTTCCTTCCTTGGGGTTAACTGTTCCCTTTTTTTAAAGCACAAAATACAAGATCACAGTTAAAAATTTGGAACCCCAAATTTTTAAGGGTTAACTTTCTTTTTAAGGTTTTAAACTCAAACGATACATTGTGATTTTGGTTATCAAGTGATAGTGGGAAATATTTAGTAATGTTAGATTTATAGACTTCTTGATGTTTCATCGACTAAAGTAAATTTAAGCATTTGGTGGATCAAGACTATAATTCAATGTGGAGCATTTCCTTAAAGGTATTCATTTTTTTTATAACATTTTGAAAAAAACCCCCAAAAAGCAATTTTAAAATTTAAATTGTTTCTGGGGGGGGAAGTCAAAAAAATGTTTGCAAAAACAAAGAATCTTTTCGCAAAAAAATGTTTGTTTGATTATTTTAAAAAGACCGATCAACATATTTCAGTAATTTTAGAGTTTATGGGCAAACTTGTATTGCCTCTTGCAATATCACACTCAGCGAAAGTGGCTTTACTGTGTCCCACAATTTACACTTATCCTGAGTGTCAGGCAATGATGCTTAAACCGTTCCATTTTAAAGGACTTTGGTATGCCTGGCCATAAATTGAACCCCAACCCTAGGTTAGTGGGCCAACACACTGGGTTTTGGCCCAAAAAGCCCGACAGGAGATAATTGCAAAATTAAGTCAGCAAGAATCCATCATTTATTAATTCGGCTACAAAAAAATTTAACTGTTTAAAAGGTAATAATCTAAAGCCTTCCCGCAGTGCCTTCTTTTTTTTATTTAAAAGTACCAATAACGGTAAAGATGAGTAACCGATGGTAACTAAATTGGTTGAGCCCAAAACCTTTCCCAAAACGCTGTGTCAAATAGAACAATTTCAAGTATCATTTTGATATTTTGGGACTAAACTGTCGTTGTGCCCATTCCCAATGACATTTTACTTAGGTTATTGGATATATGTTTTTTCCAGATAATTATGTGAAGAAATGCTTGTTATCCGAAATTTTTTTATGACAATTAAAAAGGCGAGATACCCGGGGTTATTTTAAAGTGTATATGGTGGCAGTAGTGGGCACTAACAAGAGATTTGCCTGTTAAGATAACAGGGTAACAGGAAAATTCTAACTCCGTACAACTGAATATGTGAAAATTTTTTACAAAAGTTTTACATAACTAAGTGGATAAGGGCTGGCAGAATGTATAGATACTGTAAAAAAAAAAAGAAAAGAAGACCTTCTTGAAGATGCACTTAACAGAAAAAAATATTGTAATATAATCAAATATTAATATATTGTTTTTGCTAGAAAGTTTAACAATTTGTTTTCTCCTTTAATATAAACACTTTTTGACCTCAGAACTTTTGCTTTTGAAATACACGTAATTTTAAATATTTAGTGCCGGCTGTCGAAAATTTGACTTGGATTTCCCTTTTTTTATAGTAAATTGCGCATGCCCCAACAATCTAAAAACTTTGACCTTAGAATCTTTTGGTAGTAAACTAGAACCCCGTAATGTTAAAAATGTCGTGCTAGCCTGTCGTAATGACTGGAATTAGGTTTTTTTAAAGAGTTACGCATGCGACGCGTCTAAAAACCTTTACTGTTTACCGATATCTTGAAAGGTTCTTTTAAGTAAATGAAGGAAAAAAAGTTTTTTTTGTTTTTTTTATAAACTGTTTTGACATTTTTTTATAAATAAAAGAATCAATTTTTTTTTAAAATCTTTTTCAGAAATCTCTGGTTGACCCCCCGTCAGGATAATGTGACTGGGGGTATCTCTCTCATTTTGACAAAAACCCAAAATGACTCGAATAATGTCGTTGGGTCGTTTTAAAAACAAGAACAAAAATATCGATGCATTTGTATACGATTTTTTTTTGCTTTTTTTTATGAATTTAAAATATTTATTGATTTTTTGGTCCCCTTTAACGGTGTTGTGTAGTGCCTGGATAGTAACAAAATGCGGTTTTTTCGTGAAGCGGTACGGACAAATGTTTTTAATAACCACGTTGTTTTGACCAGAGAGTGACCCAATACAGCGTGAGTTATAACCTTGACTGTTCCAGTACCTGGGAGACTGTTTCTAAAAAGTGGGAGCAATTGGTTCGATTCCATGGTCTTCCCCTACTTATTCTTAACATACCATCTATATTTTTCATCTTAGCTTTCTAATCTTTTTTTGTTGGTGAGTAAGACAATGCTAAATTTAATTTAAGATTTTTTGTGGTAAATACTGGATACATAGGTCCTCCATCCCTACTCTTAGCGGCCCTTTTTAAGGGTGAAATCAAGGGATTTTTATATGAATTTTAAAAACGGAACTTTTTTTTTTTATTTTTTTGCTCCCATAATCAAATGCATTAAAATTTAAAAACTATTGAAATTCATACTTTAAGGATACACTATTTTTAACATAGATATATGAAATAAATAAATAAGAAATTAGAAAAAAGTAAAAGGGTTTATCCCAAAAGAAAATAAACCGTTACCTTTTTTTTTTAAAATAAAGTTTAAAAAAAAACAAAAAACATAATTTAAATTTAAAAGACACATAGAAGATGTTCAATAAGGTAAAAAAATTTAG
Source organism: Solen grandis (assembly GCA_021229015.1). Lineage (NCBI taxonomy): Eukaryota > Metazoa > Mollusca > Bivalvia > Adapedonta > Solenidae > Solen > Solen grandis. The sequence goes on from CM037782.1 coordinate 65,230,259, forward strand.
AAAAAAAACACGAATAAAAAACCAGTTTTTTGAAGCTTAAAGACGCTCGGTAAAGTCACACATTAGTGCATTCGGCGATAATCGGGAATGTTTTATTCAAAGTCGAAAAAATTTCCTGACAAAAAAAAGATATCATATCTACAAAACGTAAAATAAGATTTTGATGATTTGAGGAGTGTTTTAATAAATAAGACTATAGTTTTTATACCTGCCGACTTATTCTAAAAGGGGATCCTTTAAATTTTTCATGGGATTATTTACAACTTGCCTAAATGGCGGCCCCCGTTGTGCCCAATCTTTGCAGAGTTGTCGTTCTTTCCCTCTTTTTGTAACCCGATGTGTAAGAGAGTAGCCCGTGATCCCGGGTCGTTTAAAAATAAAAAGTTTTTTAAAAAAAAGCAAAAAGGAAGTAATTGAATCATAAAGGGAGATAACTATACAAGCTGATTACGATTTAAATTCCAGTGAACTCGATTTTCTGAGTCGTTTATGTATTTATGCAAATTTAGTTTACAAAATTTTTATTAAGAAATATGTTACACAACTGTATCCAATATATATAAAGTAAGATTTAGACCGAAAGCTGAGTGTTTATAGAGATCTTTTTCCGAAGCAAAGTTGTATAGCATGGTCAAGATTTGGTTAAATCTTCAAAAATGTAACCAGCTTATAGAAGCAGATATTCGTGATTTTTTAAATCATTAATCAATTTATTTTGTAAAAATTAATATAGCAGTTTTTGAAATACTGCGATATATGCCCATCCCGAATTTTTACTTCGCGGCTACGTCGACATCGTAGAATTTTATCGTGGACGTTTGAAAAATTTGATTTTTTTATCGGACATCTAATGGACTTTATTTTTCCCCTTTTAAAGTAAATTTTTCCCCAAATTTGAAATAACATTTTTATATTTAAAAATTTTTAGGGCATGAGAATTCTTGCTCATTTTCAAAACAGATCATTCTTCAAACGAAGTCATTTCCCAGGTTTTTCCCAAATAAAACATAATATATTTCACATTTCCCCTATTTTGTCTAATTTTAATATAGAGGAGAATGTACAATTTGTATTTGTGTATATTCTTCTTTCAAAGGGAAATCAGCGCTTCTGTAAAATGCCCCTTTTACTTAAAATTTGGCTTGTTGCCAGTGTGTTGTTGTAAAATATAGAGAGGTTTTATGAAAAAACCGGATGGTAAACCTTTCCAAATTATTTATGGTGTTCGGGGTATGTCTGAAAATTTTTATATCATCTTTAAAATTGGTTTTACCATTATTTTTAGTTTTTTTTTTAAAATTGGGGAGCTGTTTTTTAAAATTTTCAAAATTTGAAGTCGAACAAAGAAATCATTACTTTTTATTGGAAAAAAAAAAATTTGAATAAAAATAACTTTTATTAATTTATTTATTTTTTATTCTACATATAATTAAGGCCCCATTAAATTTCTTGTTTTTATTTTCTGACTAAATTTGTGAAGAACATTGGGTTTTTTGACAAAGGGTTCGGAACAATTTGTGAAATATTTTGAAATTTTTTAAAAAAAAAGAAATCTTAACAATTTAAAAGACGGTAAAAGTCTAAAATTTTAAATTTTCATTTAAGTCTGCCGTAATGTTGTTCTTTTTAACAAAGTCTTTTCAATTCTCAAAAACCCCCATTAGGTTTAACAAATGTTCTCAGATTTAAGCCCAACATATGACTGCAAAAAAAAAAAAAAAAAATAATAAAGAAAAAAAATTAAAAAAAAAAAAAAAAAAAAAAAAAAAAACAGTGCCTAGATCTATATGAACTTGTGTTCCAATGACATTTTCTGAAATATATGCTTTGAATTTTATGCAGTTTTTTTGAAGAATTGTACGTTTTTTTTCAAAACAAGCACATTTGCTTATATCAGTCGAAAGTTGGAAATATCTTATAATAAAAAAAGGTTTTTATAGTTATAATTTTCTTATAGTCTATTTCATTTTCACCGTTAACTAAAAAAAGGCATAATTGCTATCATAAAAATAAGTTTAACTCCCCTGATTTGGATGGAGGGGGCGCTTTATAGACGGCCTTCTGTTTGTTTTTTAAATTTCTTTAATCCCCCAAGTCGTATTTTTACTAAGTATTTTTGTTTAAATTTTTTTTTATTAAACGCAAAATGTCAAGACGATAAAACTGTAGATTAAAATCAAGTTTGTTTGTGACACAGTCACGTGGAAGTGAGATATGTTTGCAAGTCTGCTGAACGGTCAGGTGCATAGTCTCGCGGCTGTCATGGGGTCAACATACCAAAAAAAGTACCTGAATGTCTCCCTTGCTGGACTAAGACCCCAATTAATTTTTTTTATATGTTCTATATAAGATATTTTCAAATGACAATTTTTGTAAGGGGAAAATTACATCCCAAAATTACCCCCATTAGTAGATTATTAAAGGAAAAAATTTTTACATTTTAAACATGGGGGGGACCTGACTACTTTTGACCCATTTAAGGTTAAATAACATACGTATGAAATTTTGTGCACCCGGGCGGCCCCTTTCACACCAATTTTCTCAAAAATTTTTCCTTCGTAATGCTCTTTTAAGGTTGTTGTGCAAAAAGGCCTCCAAAATTTTGGGATTTTATGACTATTTTAAATGTGTTCTATAGAATTTAATCCTTTATTGTGTCTTTCAGAAAAAAATACCCTTTTATTAGCATTAAATAGTGTCCATTTTCGTGGGGGCCATCCGGTACGGGTCCCCAAGGGCAGGTAATTTGGTCTTAGTCCTATTTAGTACAAAAATTTTTAAAAAGTGCCCCAAAAGTGTGCAAATGTATATGGAAATTGCATGAATTTTGTAGAAAATATTCTTTCTTTTTATCAAAAAACAGCATTTTATTTTAAGAAGGTGATACCCAAATTAAGCAGTACAAATGAATCTAGCTTATTTGGGTCAACACTGAAATTTTAATAACTTCTTTATTTATAGGAATTTTTCATGAAAAAAGATTTTGTGTTCTTTTAAATCTGCATTAGAAATGTAAACAACTGAAAATAAAAACTTATTCTTTACTCAATAACTTTTACTATTTTTAGTAACATTTTGGTTTTTTTTAAATTGTTAAAAAAACAACAACAACAACAACAATATAAATTTTTAAAAAGTCTCACATTGTCAAATTTTAGTTCATCTGAAAGAGTTCACTTTTGTCTTTAAAAGGGAACATAGTTGACATTCTAATAAAAAAGACTGTGGAGATATTCTTGTTATGAAACAGGCCATTGCAGGCACTTCAGGGTCTGAGGGCCAAATGCAAGATGGCCCCATCTCACCGGGGAATACAAAACTTCAAAGGGTGACACGCAGTTGTCATTGTATCTTTCATGTGCCATTGTCAGCTCCCTGGAAGATGTCTGCATTCTTGGAGACCATTCTCAGTATATATGGCTGATTTTCACCAAAATCCTAATAAAAATTCAAACATTTAAGCAAATAAATTTCATCAACACAATGTGAGGTGACATGGCTGCACACTTAAAAACTGGCCATATCCACAGGCAAAGGCTTGAAACTGACTGACTCTTCATCTATGGACACCTACATGATACATACTGACTGCAGCAGAGAGGCCTTTGAGACTGAGGGTAAATCCGTAAGGCCAAGAAAGTCCACTCCTAAAACAGCACAGGCGCCTTTGGCTAACATGGGCCCCAAATTCTAGGCCTCTCACGAAAACAGCAGAATGCAGCATTAAATTTGGGCATTACTTGTGGAAGGTGAGATGACTTCCATGGGCTATGATGATGTATGTTAGGCATAATCAAGAATAAATCAGCTGTGATCAGCCTTATTTATGGGTGGAAGGGAAAATAACTCCTGCCTTGAAATGCACTAACTGCAACTACATTCACATTAAATCACACCCAAAACAAGCTGTATCATAAGGTTCAAACATATTAGCTAAAATGGACATATTTGCCTAAACTAAGAGCAGCCAAGCAGAAAGCAAATGATAGATAGGCATGGCTATAGGACCTGAATGAGAAATGGCGGCCAATCCAGTGCACAGAGTATAATAAATATAAATCATAAATGAGACAACAGAAAAAAAAAGAAAGATAAATCTAAAAAACATCATTAAGGTTTAAAGGGAGATAACCGTCCTATGTACTAGAAATAATTTCTGAGTTATTCCCTTCGCTAATGATATATAAAAGAGCAAATTTAAGTTCTTTAAAAACACAGTAAAGTGATGAATTCTGTTGAACTGCATTCCTAGAGTAAAAATAAAAGCTTTTTAATAAATGGGAAACTTTGCTTGTCCTTTATTTTAAAATTATTGTTTTCGTAAGTGCCTGTAAATAAGATGCTGGAATGTGTCACTGAGTTTTACTTATAGCAGTGAATGTCTTTTAATTTTCAGTTACCAGTTACATGATGAAGAAAAAAATGTACACATTTGTCTACACCATGAAAAACTAACCACTTTTATTAAACCCACACTGTCCTGTCTTAAAAATTTTAGTGTATTTGAGTTTTTGTTTTGATTCTTTTTCAGAGAAAGAAAAAGAGAGAGGGGTGGGAGGAGAGAGAGGAGATAAAAATATATATATATTTAAAATAATATTATTATATAAAAGAGAGAGAGAGAGGGTTTATACATATAAGCATGAAAACACTACAAACACATTGTCCCCAAAGACAAACAACTCTTAAACAAAGAATCACATAACCAAAAAAAAAATAAAATAAATAAGAAGAAAGAAAATTTCCAAGTACTTACACTAGCTGTCACGCATTCATGATAGCCATCATGAGCTAAGCATCTCCCCTTATTATTACAAATCTGCTGTCTCATTTTCATATCATTGGGCTCAAGTCTAAAGTGTTCCACAATTATGCAGAGTAACTCATGGAACAGATGCGGAACATCACAATCATGTTTTAAAACAGAAATCTATGATTCATACGGGTCGCAATATGTCAACTTGGATATATGCAAACTGCATCTGAAAATGGTCCTTGAGGAGTCTCTGGTTTGTGAACCGACTTACCATGGCAGTTTTTCCATTTTGGACATTTTTTTTGCTAGTAAAATGGAATATTTACTCCATTTGTCCTTCTGTGTTTTAAAAAACCAAACTGAGGGATGATTTTTTTTTTATTATTTTGAAAACCGCGTTGTCTGGTTTTAAACATGATCTTTCAAACGAAAATGTTTGATAAAAAATTTGTTAAAATGGGAAAAATTATATATTTTTTATATATATTTTTTTTTATAATATAAAAAATATTTATATTTTCTTAAACAAACATAGAACACATTTATATCTTTATAAGCAGTAACTGTGCCAAATTTCAAGTAAAAAAAATCATAATAAAAAGTTAAATAAGAAAGTAGGTCACCCCCCTCTCAAAACCAACCTATATCAGGACTAAGCCACAATTAATTTTACATTTTTTCTTAAAAGCATTATGCAAATGACAATTTCTGAAAGGGAAATTACATACAAACTTACCTATTAGATAGTCTATTCAAGAGAAATAATTCTGTACATTTTAAACATGGGGTCCCCGACACTTTTTGACCTTTTAAAGGGTTTAAAATAACATACTTTGGGAAATTTTGTGCCCCGGGGGCCCTTTCACAAAATTTTTCAAAAATTCCCCCTTAAGTAATGCTCAACTTTTAAGGTTGTTGTGCAAAAAGGGCCCTCCAAATTGGGCATTTTATGACTTTTTAACTGTGTTCATAAAATTTTAAATCCTTTATTGCTGTCTTTCAGTAAAAAACTACCTTAATTCAGCATTAAATGTGTCACTATTTTCTGTGTGGACACCCGGTACAGGGTAACCAAGGGCAGGTAATTGTTGTCTTGTCCATGTAAGGGCAAAAACTGGGGGGTGAAGAAAAAGGAAAAGGGTGGGGGGGGGGGGGCGATAATTGCTAGGGGCATGTGGGGAGGGGGGGGCAAAAGGGTGCAAAATTTAAATAAGGGATGGAAAGGGGCAATAACGGGAAAGGGGGTATGATATGTCGGAAAAAAATTGTAGAGGGCAGGTAATAGGGGATGTGGTGGGAAAAAAACCGGGGTAAAGGGCAAGAAAAGGCGAAAAATCGACAGGGGCGGGTAAAGGGGGATAACTAGGGGGGCATGTACAGGGTGTAACTGGGTGGGGCGCATTGGATGCGATTATGGGTATTTGCCTGTTAAGAGAGATAATTTGACAGGAGTTGTAATAGGTTTAATTCATTTTACAGCGTTTCATAAAGTCATTGTTTTAAAGTACTCTTAATCTTTAAACTTAATCATGGTTAAAAGTTTTTCTGTACAGATGCAAGCCTATTACTTAGGTTATGGCTCGAAAAGGCTTACATAACTTTAAAATTCAGCGATCATTTAATGGACAAGGGTCACAATTAATGATGGAGGGAAAATTCCTTAAAGCATTACACATGTACAAAAAAATATTTTAATTTACTCACTTCTGATGCGATTTTTTTTCCCCGTGAGTACAAATGGACTCGGCTGTCCAGGACTGCAAATGCAATGTCACGGTCTTCGACTTGTAGATTGTCAATCAGGAGGAACCCTGGCAGCAAAAAAAGTTGGGGGATCCAAGTGAAAATTTTGTTTTTTTGCTCAAAAAAATACGAAAACCCCCCTGTAGAGGTGTTGTTTGGACCAGGTCAAATTAGAGTTGAGGGGATGGTATGTGTGATGTGTAGAAAAGTGGTGATAGAGAGAGAGAGGAGAGGAGTACCAAGAGTACATGGTTGGTATTAAGTTTATAGAAACTGATTCAGACATGGAATTATATGTATCACGGAGTAAGCATGATATTAGTCTAATTGTTTTCGGAGGGGCGTTATTTTTGTGTCGCCTGACTAGTCAGACAAAATATAGGGTTACTTTTGTCGCGGCGGCGCCCCCTCTGCTTGTCCGGAGCATAAATTTGTCACCCCCAGTTTTAATGACTTGACACTTGAATTTTATGTTTTTTGCAATGACCCCGGGGTGCATGACAAGAACCCTAACTCTCCTTTTGCAAGACCCGTGAACCCACAGTTATTTGAAAAATCTACATATTGTCCAAATTGCTATATAAGAACAAGAGAAAAGGTATATAACGTAAACAAACGGCATGCTGATCAATCAACTCAAAACGCCGTAAAGTTGACCAGATCGTTTTTCCTTTTGTATCATAAAGTAAAAAAGATTTGTTCCAAACATAAGTTTTCACTTGAAAAAAATCCCCAAAAACTTTGAATATGGCTCTATTATTGTCAAAATAAATCCAATTAGACCGATGTCGTTTTCGACGGCCACCAGCAGGTTAGTAAGAGGCCCATCCTGGTCATTTTCACATTAAATCAAATTACCAACCCAAAAGTCAATTGCTATCGATAGACACGGGTTTATTTCTTTTCCTCCCAGAGGCCTTACACGCAAAATAAATCCACTAAAGCATGAAATCAGTTGGAGATCACAGCAACGCGTCCGTTTTGAAAATACGAAGCCCTTTCAAGGAAAATGCGATCGGAATGCGCTACCTCATTGGTCGAATTTAAAACCGGGTCAAACCCCCCAAGGTAAAAAATTTAAATTTAAATATGATTTTGTCCTAAAACTTAAATATTTAATGTTTTTCGAATAATAAAACTCGTTTATATTTCACTATTTTTTTTAATCAAATAATGGATTTTAAAAAAGTGTGTGTGTGTGGGGGGGGGGGGTTTTCGGGGTGATTAAGGTTATCGTTTAAATTGTAAAAAATATTTTTGGGGGGGGAAATTCGAAACCGTTTTTAGCGTTATAGTCAAGAAAAACTACATTCTTAAAACCAATATTTTGGGCGCATAAAGTCATGGCTTTGGTTACTGGTAACTATATAATTTCAACAAACCACTTTCCCTCGTGTAGACCCTTTTGAAGCCCTATGGTGTGTTACTTAGAGATATTATTTTATTTTCTTGAAATTTTTATGCACTAAATATGTCCCACTTAAAGCCTGATCAGCAGAAAAGCCACATTTAAAACCTTACCAAAAAAAAAGTCCTCATTACTAGACTACTTGGAGAAAAAATCAAAAAAACCCCTAATAGCTGCAAGTAGCTTGCAGGCTGATCTATTTTTTAGCTGTTTCATAGGTCTTTCCCATTTTTTTGAGGGAAAGGGGTTTTTAAAAAGCAGCCGTCTTCACCATGTAAGGGGCGTTACCCTCACAAATTATTTTTTAAACTCTTCCAAAACCCCTTCCACCCCTGGTTTAAAAAATGGATTCCCACTCATTCCACTTTTAAATGTGATTTGTCTGATTTTGCTGAAAAATCATTTTCAAAAAAATATCAAACATGAAAACCCCCGGCCCAATATTAGCTCGCATATAGGCCAAAGTTTGGGGCCTGAACTGTTGGAAACGTTAAATTTCTCAAAAGGGTTTTAAAAAATGCTGAATTGGGTAAAAAAAAAAAAAAAAAAAAATACTGCCATTAAAAAATATTTGTAGATCTTGAGCTTTATTGTTTGGTAAACATACTAAATGTATAAAGAATATACTTGGCCTAAAATTTTAAAATAAGTTAAAGATAGACATAAAAAAAATACTTTTTGTCTTTAGATCTTCAATGCTACCAGTACAAGCTAATATTTTATTACTTTTTAAATTTTTTTAAGAGCCAAGAAAAGTTTTCAGAATTTTACGAAACATCAATCTTTTCACTCAAAAAGTCCCGCCCTTTGGCAGAAGTTGGGACTAAAAAGGATACGCAAGATGTTTTAAGACAAGGCCTCTAAATTACCCGTTTTTTAAATCTATTGTATGAAAGTGAAGGGGCAAAAGCTACAGGCCAGACAAAAAAAAATTAAAGATTTTTTAAAAGTTTTGAGCCAAAGGGAGTCTGCATGCCCAGGAACTGAACTTAAACCCTTTGGTCATTATAATATTTTGTTTGTTTTTAATCCAAATACACATGTAATGTTGTGCTTATATACAGCAGAATTACAAAATTTTGGTTGAAGAAAATATCTCTCTATATAATATAATAAAAAAAAATTTGGTAGGAATGGTGTGTGAAAACTAAATATAATACCACATGTATATAATACAGTTATTGCAATTTTCCTAAAATTACTATGGCATTGTAAGCAGTGAGATAAAAGTTTGTTATTACTGAAATTGTTAAAAATACTTTTGAATAATTCTTATACAAAAGGGTCATGTTTTTTAACCCTTTTTCCCCTCAAGATTCATTTTGATGCCCTAAATTACCATTAAACCCTAAAATTGCAGAAACCCTCATTAAAATTAAACCAAACCGAATGATAAAATTCTCATTTACAAAACCACTGGGGGCAGCAACCAGCAATAGGGTATTTAATGGTGCCCTCTAAAAAGGGAAAAGGTTAAATTGGATGAATGTGATAAAATAAATTTTTAGATAGGTAAAGAAATTATGAGAAATGCAGAAACTTTCAATAAGATTTTTGTGTGTTCGTCTTTTTGATCCCTTTTATATCATCTTTTTAATTTTATCTTTTTTATGTTGATGTTTTTTTTGGTTTTATGGTTGACTTCTTTCCTTTAACCCCCAAAGTATGGGTTCGATCCGCAGGGTCATTTTGTATTATGTGAAAGCCTTCCCGCTGGTTGTGGAAGATCTGTGGCTCTACCTGAAAGCCTCCATACATTCGATTATTCCCCCACTGTTTAAAACTGGACTTCTGTTTATGATGAAATACATATTGTTGCGTGATGGTGAACCAAAAAGTCAAGTCAAGTCTTTTTTGTGGCATCTTGTTTGCAACCCGTCTTTTATCACTTTAAATACCTAGATGCAATGTTGAACACAGTGAAAAAAATTTATAATCACGGCAAAAAGAAAAAGTAGAACTTACATTTTTCTTGCAGAATTTCTCCCTTTAAAACATTGAAGTCCAGACACCGCTATCGAACCATTTTTTTCAGCTCTCAAACAAAACCCGTCTTCTTTCCAGAAAAAACTTTGTTGCATTTTGGGGACATGGGTTTTTCTGTTTCATAACTTTTGTTGATGGGATGGTGTTGGGTTTGGTTGGTATATGAACTTGAGGTTGATGATTCTGGTCCCGAGGGCTGAGGGTGCTGGTTCTTGCAGCTTGTTGAACTACCCGGTGAAATTGTCCTGGCCTTTTTTTTTTTTTAATTGAAGGTTTTTTTTCTTCTTTTTTTTTTTATATTTTTTTTCTCCTTTTGTAGTTGAAATCCTTATCTGTTTTCTATGTTAGTGATTCTTAAAATTTAAGGCGGTTTTATTACTCTTTGGAAAAACTGTTTGAAAAGAAAAGAACAAATAAGTCTTAACATTAACCTTGTTCATTCAAAACATCTGCATAATAGCAAGTTCATGCACAAAGTGCTGACAACAGATTCAACATTTTCAGCCATCATTTCCCTACAAATGAAATTCTTCAGGTTGTGGTTATTACAAACTTCTTCTAAAATTTCATGGAGTTTGTATCTTTGTTTACAGAACTTTTTATATATGAAGGCTTATCATAGTGTTCAGATTTTCTTCAGTTAGAAGAGATAAAACAATGCTGACTAAAATTTCAAAAAAAGTGCTTTTTTGTTTTTTGTCAACCTCGACTTACATTTTGTTTCCCAGATATCTCTTCAAAAATTTTTAGGATATTCATATATACAAGAGATGCCTCTGAAATGACAAGGGAAAGGAAATATTTTTCTTCTTTTACTTCCTCATATTTTTCAACCTATTTTTATCCCTTTTTTATGCACATCTTTTAATAACAAGATTTGTTCTTATGAAGTTTGGCAACAAATAGCCACCTAATATTAAATTTTTCCCCTTTGGGTGTGTCCACTAGGTCAATGCAACCTGTCTTTTAGGAAAGTTTTCACTGAATGTGGATCTGGTAGCTCTTCAGTACCCTTTTGTACAAAAGCTTTCTAAGGATAGACATTTTCATAAGCTAAAAAAAACTCTACATGATCCATTCGGATCAAATTCAAGACAGATGCTTCAAACAAACTTGAAGTAGTATGTTATGAAAAGCTTTGAAAACTCTGTCTGTTCTTTAATATTTTTTCGATTTCTTGTGTTGTTGAAAATATTAAAAAAGGGTGAGAAAACTGTTTGAACGAACAACTTCATTTTTTTACAATGTTCAAGTAAATAGTCAATCCAGCTTATGGAAAATTTGATTTTTTCAGTTGCTTGTCTTGTCGAATTTAAAGCCCTTATTTCTTCTTCTTATCTGAATCTGGTGGAAAGGAAATTCTGGGGGTTCAGTTTTTTTTGGCCTCTAAAAAGCAACCCCCAAGTACTTGTTGTTTCTTGTCAAATCTTCTGATGGTCAATATCACAGTTGAGGCTGATAATATGGCTCAAAATCATGCCAGTTCCCCTTTCTAGTCATCACAGCATCAGTTGTAATAACTTTTCAAGATGTTAGAAGATAATGCAGCTTTTTTGATGGGCATTAAAAAAAGGGGGCCCAAGATGGCCCTAAATTGCTCACCTGAGAAAAGTATCCGTCATTGCCGTCAAAAAGATTGTTTAGAATTAAGATGATGAGGTGAAACAATTTCGGAATTTTACAAAAAGGGGGCCCCCTGAAATTTTTCTAAGATTTGACTAGTGCCCTACTTTTTCAAAATTTAAAAATTGTGATTTTCTTCAAAGTTCATTATATGAAATTTTGAAATTGGGATTTTTTTTTCTATTGACACATCTAAATTAGCACAAAAATAAGAAATTACCCAATAGAAATAAAATTCATACAAGGGGGCCATGATTCCCCTAATTCGTAACCGGAAAAAAAATAGCATTCAATCCCAAAACATGCTTAACATATGTTTTGGGAAAATAAAGACCTGGGCGTAAACAGTGAAATCTGGATTTCGTTATATTTTCAAAATTCAAGTGTGAAAACAAAGTGAAATAACCCAGTTTTAAATTTCAAAAGGGGCTAATTTCTGTCTAATGGGCAAATTCAGCCAAAATCAAGTTTTATAACACCTAACTTGTCCAAAATTCTGAATTGTTTGGGTTAAAAAATAAAAAGCTAAAGGGCTTTAAAAAAGTAAAATTTTAAACCCTTTTTTTAGCAATGAAAGGGGCATAATCCGGCTTAAAAATCCGATTTCAACAATAAAACGCACTTAGCCGAGATTTTTAAAATAATAAATATTTCACGAAGTTTGAAGGCAATTTCTTGAAAAAAAAAATGCTAGAGTGAAACAAAAAGAAAAATTGCTTTTTTTAAATTAAAAGGGGCATAACTCCGACCCCCAATGGCCCGATTTAGCCATAAAACGAACTTAGCCGAGATTTCATGGTAAAAAACACTGTCATTAGTTTGAGGGCAATTTCTTTAAAAATGAAATGTAGCAGCAAACAAAATGGAACCTGGTTTTTTTTTAATATTAAAAGGGGGGTAACTCCGATAATGGTCCAATTTCGCTATAATCAACTTCCCGAGATTTTAGGTTATAAACATTGTTATAAAGTTTGAAGATGTTGCTAAAAATTGAAGAGGCTAGAGTGCAAAGAAATAATTGTGGAGACGGGGGATGGGACATTCAACGTCCTAAAAACTCATCCTGAGCACACGTGGAAACACACAAATTACTAGGCTTAGCTGTTAAAGCACCCGAGTTGCCGACGTTGATTAGTCAGATTTGAACGTGAGTTTCATATCTGAAACATCAGAAGCGTCACGATGTTTGGTTTAGGGCTGTATTCAAGAATTGGCATTCCGAGTGGCCATTCAACAAAAGTTTTAAGACATTTTACATAAAAGGGTTTTACAACTTCCTTTTCTCATTCGGCCATAAACATTAGCTCTGACAACAAGGATGATATGACATTAGAGTAAAAGATGTGCTTGACGGTACCATATGGGGATGCTTTTAGATCAAAAAATATAGGGGCATCAAAACTGTCAGCAGAAACCCTTTGGGTTTGATGCAGAGAGGTTTTGGTTTTTTTTATCACCCCAAAAGGGGAAAAATTTTGCGGAAAAAAACAGGCCCTACCCTCTAGTTTGGGAAAACCCGGAAAGCAATACTCCAATAACAAAAAAAATTTTTGTACACACAGTAACCCCATCCTCCCCTTGATTTTATAGTTACAAAAAAAAAGAAGAAACCATCCATGTTCTCTAAAACAAACCATTAAGTATGTGACAAATGAGCCTGAAAAAAAATAATGAGGAGAAAAAAAGGAATTATGCCATCGGCAACGAAGACATGATAACTCTTATCATGTCCCAAATAACTAACAGCAATAAATGCAATGAACCCAAAACAGATGGGAAAGAAAAATTGTAAATGAGTGTCTTAAATTGGTATACCAGAAGCCCATTAAGTTATTCAAATGCGGCAAACGGGCTCTTCTTTTACCCCCCCTGAAATTTTAAATTTATATAAAAACGTTATTCAACACCTGGATTTCTAATGTAATTTTTATGGAGGCCCAAGAGGCTTTCGGTAAATTTCCCAAAAAACCAGCAAAATTGGTGGTCTTTTGCTGGATGAAATGTCCATAAAACAAAAAATTGAGAATGCAAAAAGGGAAAGACAATTGAACTTGTTGGATTTGTTGAAGGGGGACTGGAAAGTGAAAAACTTTCAGCACTTTGTGCAGGCAAAAATCTAAAAAGAATTGGTACTATTGCTTTTTAAAAGCTATTGGCTTTCGTTTTCCTTTTGCCCATTTATATCTGATCAAGAAAATCCCACAAATTTATATATTCTTGTGTGGGATGTGTACAAAAAACTTTCAAAATATGAATTTGAGCAAAGTACTTAGTATGGATGGTGAGTTGAAACCGCTCATTTATGAAAATACTTTTTTCCAGAAAAACAAAATTTTTGAAAGAAGATTTAAAGCACCTACCCTTTATAATGAAAAAAAGAGGATTTTTTTAAAATGGATCCATCACACACTTTTAAAAAAATTTAGAAAAAACATTATGAAAAGAGGAAATGATAAAAAAAAGTACAGATTGCTTCGTTTTCCCTTGGCAAACAAATCCAGTGGAAAATGTGGGAAGTTGTTAATTGGGACAGAACCAACCCAATTCAAATTCACAGAAATTTGGGACAAAAGAACATATCTTTCCAAATCAGTCTGAAAAAATGCGAAAACAAATTAGCAGAAGATGTTTAAGATGCTGAAATCCCTCAATTTAATAGAATCGTATCAAACAGTACTTAGGAACACGGGACACAGTGCTCGACGGAGCTATAGAACTGCTGAAAAAACACTTCAGTTCTTATAGATGTGTTTAGAGACAGAAGAAAATCAATGAGCTAAATGACATTCGTCTTTCAAGATTACAAACAGTCCAACAGTGGTTCTTGAACTGGCAATGCAAAATTAAACCCCAGGCATTCTTATGTCTGCACAATTGTAATGAAGATATCCAGTCATCTATCATGGGATTCATTAAATATGCAATTATATGATTTTTAACCATCCTGGCACTTTGTTGTACCCGCTATGATAAATCAGACGCAATAGGAATAATTTTTGTCAACATCGGGGCAAATTTAACGGACTAAACACTAACCCAAAACAGCCTCCATTTATAGGAGAAATATAAATGGATTTCTTTTAGGACAGTCAGCAGT
>CM037782.1:65244971-65294971 GCA_021229015.1 Solen grandis
CTGCTGGCCTTGTCTTGTCATTATGTATCAGGTCTGTATCTGCTGGCCTTGTCTTGTCATTATGTGCCAGGGCTGTATCTGCTGGCCTTGTCTTCTTCATTATGTGCCAAGGCTGTATCTGCTGGCCTTGTCTTGTCATTATGTGCCAAGGCTGTATCTGCTGTCCTTGTCTTGTCATTATGTGCCAGGCTGTATCTGCTGGCCTTGTCTCTTCATCTGCTGGCCTTATCTTGTCATTATGTGCCAGGCTGTATCTGCTGGCCTTGTCTTGTCATTATGTACAAGGACTGTATCTGCTGGCCATGTCTGGTCATTATGTGCCAGGCTGTATCTGCTGGCCTTGTCTTGTCATTATGTACAAGGCTGTATCTGCTGGCCTTGTCTTGTTCATTATGTGCCAGGACTGTATCTGCTGACCACGTCTTGTCATTATGAACCAGGACTGCATCTGCTGGCGTTATCTTGACATTATGTACCAGACTGTATCTGCTGGCCTTGTCTTGTTATTATGTGGCAGGACTGTATCTGCTGGCCTTGTCTTGTTAAGCCTCTGTGCATTGACACTAAATGCCCACAGTGTGGGCACCTGTCACCAAGTGACACTTTGTCACGGGAAAGGTGCCACCTCAGGTGATGTGCACCACCCCATCTGGCTCCACATCCTCTGGGGGCTCAGATGAGAGGGGCATGCTCCTGTGCATCACCATTTTGGAGTCAGATAGGCCAAGGGTCTCCTAAAAGTAAATCATACATATCATTATTTAATATGCTTTTCTGGTACATTGTGATTATAATATCAAAACATACCTTATATTATTGATCTCAATATTTGTTGAACACTTATGTGTAATTCAAATTCTTTGCCACTTTGCATGAAGTATTTCATGGGTAAAAGTTGTTATATAGTTTTATACAGAACAAGGAGTCATTTTGCAATCAGAAAAGCCTGAAGTTCAGGTAAATTCCTGAAAACTTTTACTTATGATTTTTCTCTAATAAGGTAGGGAACATGGCCAGAAATGCATTTGGATACTGTACAAGAGTTTTACATGTATATTTGAAGGTGACTCTTGAGAATCTCTTCAAAAAATGAACAAGTCGGGATAAAAGATTAAATTACTTTTCAAGACAACCATATTCTAGTACTGAATTGGACAGTGTTATTTCCAAAGCTATTTCTTTGTTCGTAATCCCTAGGCTAAAGTTGGGTTACTAAGTCAAAGGGGGTTTGACTAAGAAATTTGTATCAAGTGAACAGGTAATACAAAGTACTTGAAAACTATTTCTTTAGGGGTGTTCTTAAAACATCCTTATTAACATAATGTGTCCCAGATAAATTACATTTCTACCCTAGAGTCATCTCTAAATAACTGATCTATGATTTATATCTTTATCACATAGATATCTCTTATAAATGCATCTATTCTTTGTTTTTATGAGGCAAAAGAAAAGAAGGATGAAGTAGAATTCTGTCTGAAGATTAAACTGTACCTTCTTTGGAGGTTCTCCAGTTATATCTGGCAAATACAGGTCTGGAAAAACTGTGACCTCTCTGACCTCAGACACTTTGCCGCGACGCTGACTCTTTATCAGAAAGTGGCAGAGGTCCTTCAAGGAAGCAAAGTGGGTTACTGAAGCCCCTCGCATCGTGTCTGGAGCAGTGTCTGGGGTAGTAGAGACATCCTTGGGTCTCTTGGGGACCTAAAAAGATTTATGGACAACATCAAAAATATGCGAGAACTTTAATTGTTTACCTCATGAATATTTTTATGCAAATTTAAACTTGATGGATATTAATTGACTTTCAAATGGATGTTTCCTTGCAACACAGACTGGGCAGAAACAGGAGACCCTGATAATATTTTGTTATCATAATAAAACATGAAGACGGTTGACTCATTTCAATGCATTTTATAAACACTACAAATTTTGTAAAAAAAAAAAAAAACAATCTGAAAAATATTTCTTTACATCTGTAAATTTGTGCTAACGAAGATTTTTTGTAAGAAGCTTAGTGAAAAGGGCCCCTGAATCTTTCTTAAGTATTTTACTGCTGTTTTAGAGTTAACAGAAGCTGCAGTATTTTACTTATAGTCAGACAACAGGTGGTGACCTATAAATACATCAATGTGGGCACAGATGGCACCCAGGAAGAACCAATTATCTACCATAAGTCAGCATGAAAAAGCATAGTGCCTAGATAAGGACTTTAACCCACAGCAAGAAATGCTGATAGCAAATCACTGATTATAACCTCTCAATTGGTCCTTGAGGTCTCCTTTAGTGTCATAAAAAAATGCAATTATAGAAATATAACAATTTGCTCATTACTGTATCAGGGACTGATGAACATCTAGACTACATGTAGAATAACTGAAATTTATGTCAGTCCATTGAATATCAGCACTGTGTTTTGGACCAAAGAAATAGAATAAAACTATGTTTCATATTATTCATTCAATACACTCTATGAGATATCAGTTCAAGTTTGTCCATATCTTACTAATTAGTGTGGCAACATTCTATTTTTATTACCACTCTATTTCAAAGACCACAGCTGTTCAGGATAATACCGGGGTATATATCGACTGCTCAATTTGTTTATAAATATAAAAAACAACTCTTGAACAGTTAAGAACTATGTTAAAACTGCATTACTAAATGTTAAAGATATATAAACAATATGGACAACAAATTCAAAGCTATAGGAAATAAAATTGTATGGTGATTGGGCCATTATTTAAAAATAGTTTGTTTGTAGTGATCTGACCCTGAATTCCAGGGGTGGGTAGGTAGGTAGTTTTATTTTTTTTAATTTTAAATGGGTTTTTTTTCTATGGATTGGACACAAAAAGATTTAAAAAAAAAAAAAAAAAAAAAATCAACTCTAAGACCTAAAAAATTTTTTTAGTTGAAGGGCCATTTTGATGGGTCAGTCGGAGCACTACAAACAAAAGTGTTACTAATTTTGGCCTTGCCTATCACATATCAGATATATTCAACTTATTACAACTGATAATCTTACTTTCAAGCACATTTCAAATTCATAGAATCTTCCTGAACTTTGTTTTTAGAAAAGTTTTAGTATACATCATAATCCAATAACATTAAAATGACATTATCAGTTCTAACCAGTGTAGGAAATGATGCAACTTGGTTAAAAATAATACAATGAATAGATTAGTACATACATTAAGACATCCATGGCTGTCGTACAAGGACCAGAGTTTGGCACTGTCCTTTATCAAGCCAAAACTGTAGTCCTCTACTGTGAGCAAGAAACTTTGCTCCCCGACTACGTCTTTGCATGCTTCAAGCAGGAAGCTCTGAAAATATAGATAAATATAAAGCTCTATAGAAATATACATAAAGTAAATATACTCAGCAGGACCTTGCCAAAAAAAAAGAAAAATAAACTGATGTCACTAACATTTCCAATAGTTATTTTTTCCCTCTTTAACTCTTGTTCAATTCGCTTTTTTTTTTCTGTTCTTTCATCTCATGTTTCTATTTACTTTTTTTTTTAAATTACATTTCATTAATTTTAACAAGTCCATCAATCACAGATCAATTTTAAGTTCATGTCCTGGTGACGACAGCTATTGTATTTTGTTTATCAGCTGTATTCGACATGAATTCACTGATAAATGCATGTATGCCAGCAGCATACATATGTTAACCCATAAACTCATACAGACAGCTTTTGACCCATTGGCAAACAGGGCAGGAACAGATCAAGACAGATCCTTCCAGGAGATGTCTGATCAGGGTCTCATATACTAATGTTGCTCAGATTTTATACAGCACATTGCTAAGAAAAATCCATTGTTTTATATACCATTTACTCATATAGTTCAATAAATGAATATTCATAAGTCATAAATTTATTCATGAATATTCATGAAATAAAGGTCTACTTTCATGAGAGAAAAAAAAACACACAAAAAAAAACACTCTGAAAAACACTGAAAAATTCCATTGATTTTTAATCCAAATTAGCAACATAAAAAAGTTTTCAACAGTGCTTGGTAACAATTACTTTATGTAACAAGATTCTTCTTCTCTATTCCTGAAGAAATTTAATATACTCTGTTAAAGTTAGGTGTTAAAAGAAATGGAAGACTGATTTCTCTTAGCTTTACACTGAGACTGTAAATGTTTCAAATATATTTTCTATGTAAGATGCTTTGCAATGCTTTCGAGCATTTTGACCACGTAAAACACTGCAGCATTTTACCTTGATAGAAGGACGTCCAAATGGTCTGGTGTTTGCATTGTTCCCATTGAACAGGACACCAGAGGAGGGCTTCAGATAAGCTGTCATGACCTGTCCACCTATAACAATGGTTAAAATGGCTGTCATGATGTGTCAGATATGGAAAATATACTTATATCGAGGTGACATATTTCAAGCTATGTATACATGAATGTTCAGAAATGATATACAAGTATTGATACACTTAAATTACAGTAGTATAAGATGAAAGAGTTTGTTTTCCAATCAAAGAAATATGAATAAGATAAAAACTTTTTAGACCCTGGTATGTGAGAGCGGAAGTTACCGATTTCAAGTTTGAGCATCTGAGGTAGCTCATCCACTGCCACTCTATTGTCATTCCCAGATGAGAGCTTCATCACATCTCTGACAGACAGGCACACACAGAGAGACAGAGGAGAGAAGAGATAGAGAGAAAAAAGAATAAATAAAAACATGCAGACAGAATAAAGAAAGTATAGAAATATGCAAGAAACATAGAAAGTAAAAGAAGTAATAGACAATAATCATGACAAATTAATGTATTTTAGATTGATATACTAGCTTAAAAGCCTTGGCTGACTTATTCAATTTCACTACATGACATCATATTTGGATGATCTATTGATCGGCCGTAGGTTTTCGATGATGCTTAAAATCAAGGCATGCCATCATGAAATATATACACTTAAAAAGATTGAAGCATACAAATGTACTAGGCCTTCCCTATCAATCCTGGAATACCATCAACAATACATAGTGCAAAGTAATGCATAAATTCTAAAATAAAATAGAACTGCATTCCAACATCCTTGTTTTACAAAAAAAAAAATCAAGCAAATTTATAAATTGACATACATAATCATCTAGCTACTAACAATATTTGTTCAAATTGAAATACTTGGGTATATTTAATTACAGAATCAAGTTTGATGACCTTTGCCCCTAAGAATTTAAGTTTTATTAGCATTAAGTAAATGTGGTGGAATTTGGGCCAGTCTGTATTTTAGTCTCAGACTCTTAAATCCATTTATAATAGCAATAATTACTATTTTTTTATGCTTAAAAATACAATCCTTATTAAGACATTAATACATAATTAAAAATTGTGAAAATTTGCATTTTTTGACAGAGTCTTTCTAAAACAAGTTAAAAGAATAAAAGATTGAGGCCTCTGCAAGACTATTACAGTGAAAAAAAGTCTAGGAGACATAAAAAAAAAAAAAAACACAAAAAACAATGACAAACAAAAAAACAAATAGATAAACAAAATAAAACTAGAACTATCACTGAAGGTGATTCATACCCCCACCCCCATCTTTGATACAGGATGTATTCACATGACACATAAAACGAATGTTCACACATAGGATTTGGGCTTATAAGCATACCAAAAAAAATATTATCACTAAAGGTGATCAATACCCACACCGGAAGTCTGTCATGTGTAGGAATACAGTTTCAAAAGTTTGCGTGAGTGAAAGACTACATGTATGTAAGGTTTAAAGTTAGTGTGAGCAATGGTTCAAAAGTTTTGGACAATGCTAAAAAGTTTTGACAGACAGACAGATAGACAGAGAGACACACATACAGACACACAGAAGAAAACAATTTGCCCCCAAGATCTGTAGCTGAGGAGAATAAAAATGCAGTCTAATTATGGTTCACATCCATATTTATTGTTTGCAAAAACCTGTCTTTAAGAATTTACATTGTGGTTTTCTTATGCACTGCACTTCCTCTCATCAAGATCAATCTACATATGAAGCTTCATCAACCTAGCTACTTTAGTATTGGAGTTATGCTCCGGACAAAATCAAAAGATTAAAAATGACAAAGGGCAATAACTCCTTTCAAAATACATGCAGAGTTATGGTTCTTATGCACTGCACTTCCTCTCACCAAGGTCTATCTACCTATGAAGTTTCATCAACATAGGTACAGTAGTTTTGGAGAAATGCTCCGGACAAATATTTGTAGACCAACCGCCGGACCGACAGACCGACCGACCGACTGACCGACCGACCGACCAATAGGGTGACTCCTATATACCCCCCCAAATTTCATTTGTGGGGGTATAATTACATAAAATGTGTGACAACATTTCACTTTTTCATCAGATGGGATAAGCAAATATAGATGAGTGAGCATACAAAGGTTGTGGGTTTGAACCCCATTAAGGGCAAGGATTTTTCATGGCCTTCTCAGGCCTAAAGTACTGGTCCAATCCAGGAATAATGAAGAGGGATTAGTATAGATTATGATAACATATTTTCTGACATAAAAAAAGACTTATAACTACAACAAATATTTCACCAAATGTACGACAACAATATGAATCTCACATCTCTCTGTATCATCACATCAAATTGGAGGATAGCATGAATATTCATGTAAAAATTTATGGCATTATGAATATTGATTAACTGAACATTAAACGGTATAGTATACAATGTTTGTTTTTTTCTTTCCCCTGAAGATTTTGTAATATTAAATAAGCAAATAGAGGTGAACCTTTTCAGACAGTTCTTTTGAGGTTCCAGCTGTCTGATTAGGGTCTGCTCCGTCTGCCATGACGTCAAAACCTGTCTATTTGAGGTTAAGGATCTGGCTAGAATTCCACCATCAATACTTAGCGCTAAATAATACTTAAATTCTTAAACAAGGTAGATATACATTCCACCATTACTATTTTATGAAATATTCAAGTACACATCTAAGATGAAATGAATTATTACATTAATTACTAACAATAATTGAGAAGAAATGGAAATATTGGTTATTTTCATTAGAGATACAAGCATCATGAAATTCACCCTTAAGTTTTTAAGTGTAACTTAGACTAAGAATTGTTGGTGGAATTTGACCCAGATCCACAAAATGCATACTACAATAACCAGAAAACCCTACCTGTAGAATGTGTGATGGCTGTCACCCTCCAGTACCAGATGGTCCAGCAGCTCTGGGGTCCATGTGTGAGTGGAACAAATTGTGTTCCATCCTATGGCAACCAGGGCCATGGTGGTACATTGGCTGCCAGCATATTTACCACCACAGGAAACCTGGTTGGTAGACCCTCTTACAGTTCTTAATGGCTCTGAAAAACAGCAAATTTGTATAGTATATAATTATATACATATATGTTTCTTCTCTATTCCTATCATTAACTTTATATATGTTGATTGTAAAGATACCAAGTGTTATATGGAATATTTTGATAAATAACTTTATCTTGAATTCTGAGCATGATGTTTATAAAGAATTGGAAATCAACACATTGAGTTCCAATGAATATACCACAAGCTCATGACTACCAGATCTTTATGTCACTCTTTAAACAGGCTCCTAATATTTTTGCAAATTTGTGAGTCCAAAATCAGTGACTCTTAAATGACTTGACTATTTGAGTTTACCGTTGCCTCGACAGTATTTCAGTCATATAGCGACGTCCAGCTAATTACAGGTGGAGGAAGACCCCGAATGCAGTGACCCTTAAATAATTCTGAAGAACCAGATTACATTGTAAATGCATGCACAAGAAATACAAAGAACCTTGACACCCTTAAACGGAAAATCTTAAAATCTTCTTTTTCTATTGATTCCCATACACAAATAATCTTAAAAATTGCTAAATATGCTACATGTATATAGAAATATATATGCATTTTAAATTTCCTTTAAGGGCTATTTAATTTTTGTGTATTCCATGTTTAGAAAATTATTACACAGATAATAACCATTATGATAAAATAATACATCAAAAGACAGAAAATTCTCACAAAATGGGATAGTCGTCTTGAATTTAATTTTCTAATTACTAATTACTATAATTTAAGAATTTTTTTTGTTCAACTCTTTTGCCGAAGTGATATTAAAAAGATTCAAACTGAAAAGATTTCTTATATAAATTTTCCTATGGTATAACATGGAATATTACAATGATATATTGCTAACTTACTTAATATAAATTACTTAATAGTGATAAATTTTACTATGTTGATAAACTTCTAAATGTATAGTTTAACTTTATTTAATTTGCATTGACTAAGCATCGAAGGTCCTGAAAATTCCTTTCCCCTGAAGGAGTTCGAACCCACAACCTTCAGATCCCAAGTCAGGTAATGGGTATGTTACTACTGCACCATGACGCCGTCTAAAATCTATTTTTTTTTTACTTAACTTGAATTCATATTCAATACTAAATGATTCTGCATAAATGCTCTCTCTCTAAGTATCTAACCTGGGTCACACTTACTGTTAAGGAGTTTCTGGATCAGGGATTGTTTCGGTCCAGACTCAGATGCCGAACCGTCAGAGGGTATCTTGGGGGAAGCCATACTATTGCCACTGGGACTGTAAGTCCCAGAACTGCTGGTGGCACCACTATGGAGGGTATCAAACACTTCCGCTTCCGTCTTCACTGATGCCATGCCGGTATCTCCTGTAGTCTTCTCTAACACATTTGAGGGCAGAATCCCGTTGTCAGAGACGAGACTTCGGACAGATACTGTGAGTGGACTGGTAGGAACAGGGACTGGAAGGTGCAGAGAAACTGAACTTCTGGTAGAACTGGTTGGTAGCTCAAGTTTGGGGACAATTGCCGAGGGTGAGCCTCTGGCACTTAACACCACTGTGGTAGGTACCTCAAGTTTGGGGACAATTGCCGAGGGTGAGCTTCTGGCACTTAACACCACTGTGGTAGGTACCTCAAGTTTGGGGACAATTGCCGAGGGTGAGCTTCTAGCGCTCACCACCACTGGAGTCACAACTTGAACATGTGGAGAGCTGTTGAGAGATTGAAGGTGATGTTTTTAAGCTATTTAGGAAGAAAAAATTTGGTACATATCAGCTTATCTCTGCAGGAATTTTATTTTTAGAAAAAGGGTTTTTTAACATACATACATACCTCAAAGAACTTTTGGTGAATTGGAATATATATATTTCTTGAATACATGTAAAATTGAAATACAAACTTAACTAAACGAAAAAAAAAAAAAAAAAAGACTATTTTTTTAAAATTTGATATGAATATATAACATGAAAATTATTGCTATCATATTTTTGTTGAAATATTTATTATACAAATATCAATATTCAACTGATATCTATAGACTGATATCAGTCTAAGATTAAATAAATATAATTACAGAATGATGATTCCTGCCAGTAATACCCAAAGGATTTGGCAGATTAAATCATTTTAAATTATGTAATTTTATAAAAGAAACATTAGTTGATACAAAAACCTATAATAACATGTTGAATAGGTCTTAACTTACATTTTTGGGCTTGGTCTTGCGCTGGCAACTTTATCTTGCCTCTAAATAATTAGAGTTAAGAAATTGTAAGAATATATACCTCTCTAACTATATAATCCATGTGTTTTAAAAAATAAAATTAAAAAAAAAACAGAAAAAAAAGGAACCAACCAAAAAATGCTAAGTAATAACTATGAATTTTAATGTGTTATGCACAAGTGAGATTCATATTGTCAAATAAATTAGTCTAATCATGATAACAATATAACCGTCAAAAGGTAGCATAAGCATTTTAAATGTAGGTATGGCGTATATACATAATACCATGATACACACAATACCGCGAATATCTTGTTTAAAAACACCTGACATAAGTTCAAACTTCCGTTTTCGTCTGTATAAATTTGTTTACATTGTATATATCAGCATTATTAAAAAAAATATGCATAACTCTATGACTATTTTTTATTAATTTCATAATTTATTGTCATGGTGAAGCTTTAGGTTCGCGGTAATAGTATTCATCTATGATGTACTAGTGACATTCACAAGTTCAAAATTACTGTGAATCTAGGACCTCTAACCTACAGCACAACAAATCCGTGTAAAATAAAGTTAATTTAGACGCCAGAATTAAAAATGAGTAGTTACATTGTTCATTGTTACATGCATGAACTTATGAATGAAAAAAGCCAACGTACGCAACAAGATATTTGTTTCCAACACCGTTTCAGCATTTTGAAATTTAGCGCGCTATGTACACTAACAATGCCGTTACTTGGTTACTGAAACCGGATGTGATATGTTTGTCTGGTTTGCGCACTATTGTACTTATTAAAGCTGCACAATAAACGTAGTAGAAAGGGACCAGTCTATAACGGTCGTCTGCACAACATCCGGGTGTTCAGAACGTTCCAATATAATTATGTTAGGATGATTTGTTTACATCTTGATCAAATAAAAAAAAGGCTTTCATATTTGAAAAAGGGATCGAGTGACCTTCCCTTTTTGGTAGGTAGGTATATTACTAATCATTATTATTTTCTGTTGACACGAGAAGATGCAAAACAAAGCACTTTATTCCAAAATGTGTTACCGCCCACAGAGATTTGAATAGATCTACCTAGAATATGTAGCTTAGTGGTGATACTGTGTAATCATAATTTGTAGAGAGTTAAAAGTTAAAATAGCGAACCTCGTGGTTAATCCTTTTAACCATCTTTTTAATAGCTCCTGGATAACCTTCATCACTTAAATCAGATGTCTTCTGCATGTTGTTTCTGCATGATTGAGGAATGTCCATGTTTGCAAGATGGTACATCATCACCTGTTGAAGTTTCTAGACTTGGATTTGGTGCTGCTGGGGTTCAGACTGAGGTAAGGAATATAAAGTTGATAGAGCGTTGGTGGGTAATTTCGACCGTTGGCAATTATTGACCATTCATTTCAGGCCCGGATCCAGAATTTTTCTGCTGGGGGGGCCAAAATCCGAATGTGATAGGAGTGGTAGGGGGGATCGGGGGCATGCTCCCCCGGAAAAAAAAAAGTTTTTAGTGGGATGGAGATGCATTCTGAAGGGTATCTGGGGATAATAGTGAACGTTTTTGTTGTTGTTGTTGTTGTTTTTGTTTTTAAATCCGATATATTTGAAACTTGAAGGCCTAGGTCCCACTGGAAAAAAAAAAAATCGATGATGTGGAAATGAACATTTTTTTTCTACCGATGGCTCCCGATGTTTGAGCCCCAAAAAGACTGAGCAGTCCGTTGAAAATTGACAATTATTAGGCTTCGGGATTGGTCCGTTGAACATTCACTGTTGTTTCGGCTATGACACAATAGCCTTGAGTCCCGATCTTCGGATGTTCCGTAGATTAGGGGATCTTGCGAACCATCCTTCGTGTCTCGGGGAAGATTATTGAGAGTATGAAAATTTGATGGTGGAATTAAGCGACAAAGTCAAGAGAAGACTTTTGGGGGGGTTAAGGGGATGCCCTAAGCAATGTCCAATGTCCTTTTTGACCGTCTCAGTCTAAGACTGGCCAAAACAGAAACTAATTTCTGGGTGCGCTTTTCAACCCTTGCCATTATTTTTTTTTAAGATCGGAAATGTGTCACAGAAAGGCCGCCTAATATCCCCGAATGCCCCCCTGATACTTCGGCGAGACATCACAGACGCATCGGGGATTCATCGGAGGAAAAAAAATCGCGGAAGCTCCGTGAATGCTGACCGGAGCTTCTCTGCGGATATTTCCCCGGCTTGTTTTCCCGATAAAACATCGAGAACACATCGGGAAAATTTCAATGAATTCTTTTTGCAGTACACCCGAGGCCTCCCGATGACTCCACATGGCTCGCGACACTATTTCCATCGGAAGTGCGTATGCATCCCATCCCCGAGGCAAAAAAAATGCCAAGTGGGACCGAGCCTTAAGCATTGAGCGATATAATGTTATCTTTTACCGGCGCAAAGTCATGTTATTGAATAACTGCTGTGCAATCGTAAAAATTTGATTACAATTGCATTTACACGCCCCGATCAAAAATAAACAAGTATTATGAAAGTATTGCTTAGGCAATACTAAGTCCCCTACCGGCAAATGGAAAACTAAGACCCCCCAACACACACACAAACACAACCTGTTTATTTCAGTCATATATATATAACAACATCCAGCTAATTACAGGTTGAGGAAGACCTGAGTGCAGAGATACTGCTATTTAAAAAAAAATCTAATTCCAAGGGCCGTAATTCCGTCAAAAATCAATGGACCGGAACGAAACTCAAACTTGATCTGTAACTCATGGTGATAGACTCACACACCAAAAATTAGATGTATATCTGCAAGTGTTTAGAAAAAAAAATCCGGAAAACTGCTATTTTAACGAAATTTTCTAATTCCAAGGGTCGTAATTCCGTCATAAATCAATGGACCGGAACGAAACTCAAACTTGATCTGTAAGTCATGGTGGTAGACTCACACACCAAAAATTAGATGAATATCTGCAAGCGTTTAGAAAAAAAGTCCGGAAAACATGTGTGTGACTGACTGACTGACGGACGGACGGAGTGCAAACCTATAGTCCCCTTCGGCGAAGCCGGTAGGGGACTAATAAAATGAAAATACCGGGGGGGGGGGACACTGATATTACTGAAAGGGCATTACTTCTTCTGGGTAAGAAATACGGGCTTATCTTTTATTTTCATTCACAAACTGGCATAAAATATTTAATAAGGGTTTCCTGAACCCCCACAAAAAGTGACTTGTGATCATTAGTTTTTGACTCACAGTGTAAAAGACAGTTTTGTCAAAGACTGAGAAAAAAAATCAATTTTCACGTTAAACATAATCATTTTGTCAAAATTGTGGAAGGGAATAGGTTCGAGTTCGACCTTAATGATATTGGCTGTCAAATTGTCGATCTGGAAGCAGTCTTCACACAGAAATTCTCAGAAAAAAAAATCAGGCGCACGTTATAGGGTAGGTGTGGGCCCCTTTTGTGTGTCATTTTTTTTTTTGTACACTTTTAGTTTTAGTTGAAAATTTTTGGGTTTTCTAAGTGCTTAATCAGTGACAAAACAAACAATAGATGTTCATATTTAATATAAAATCTTTAATATCCGTTTTATTTTGCACATAAATTGTGTATTCTGTGAATTAGTATTCATTGACTTATCAGTAACATTGAACAATAACTGATTACCTGGATTTGATTTGAATTAGTAATCATAATCTACACATACATTGTCCCAAAATATGGCAGTTAACAATTTTCAATTTCTTTCATTTCTTAATTATATTCATAAATCTAAAATACACATTTTTTGTAATAATTATTATTATTATATTCGTAAATAATAAGAAAAGTGAACATGATGATGTATAGACCTACTTTTTGTATTTATATATTATATTGAGAGAGTTAGTTAAGAAGAATTTACCTGCTTCGTTAAAATAATACTTACAAGTTACGTAAAAATAGTATAGCTGATGACATTTAGAAACACAACCCATTTCTGAAAAAGTTTAATGGCTAGCGATAGGTATGCATCTTCCCCGCAGAATAGCTTTTTAATTTTTTCCAAAACAAAATCGGCAATTTTTCATACCTGGAAGTTCATCAACCTGGCAGTTAAATTGCCCGCTTTTAATTCAAGATTTAAAATTTTATAGATGTAGAGAAAAGAATTTAAAATTTTTTTTTTAAATTTTTTTAAATAATGTCCAACTTAGTTGTTGTTTTTAGTGGCTAATTTTATACTAATCGATTTTTATGCTATTTCCTAAACATCACCTGTCTAGAATAGTTTTACTGATATAAAGTTTTTGTAATTGCCTATTTTTCTTCAATCATTAGATCGCTCGGCAGACGAGATGTCCTTATGTATCACTCGACAATAGCCTGTGAATCAGTGAAGGTGTCAATCAATTTGCATACACAGTACCTTAAACACATGCTTATCACTAAGTCATGGATGACTGCCGATTCGGATTACCTACACATAAACAGCAGGGGGCCATAAAACAATAGGAGTCTGGCTGGTCAGGTGGTTATGTAGTTGGTTCAGTATGGGGGCCAACAATGGGGATTTCCTCTAGACAGCTCAGACATTATGTAATCAATGGATTTTATAGCCTAGAAAAAAATGTATAACCAGGGAAGCTGGGGGGGCCAAGGCCCCCTCGGCCCCCCCGGTGAATCCGGGCCTGCATTTGAAACCAGTGCTCCAGCTAGGCTAAAATGGCAGGGCGACGCACCCTGTCGCCTTTGAAATATGCCCTGTTGCCTTTGATCTCCGCCCTGCCCCTTTATGACAGTGCCCTGTTCTGCCTTTGTGGGTAAAAGTTTCACCCAATACTGTTTTCACCAAGCCTCAACTCTCAGTGTCCTTTGATTTTTGCCAACAAACCTTAGCATGTGTCTGTAACAATGTTCAAAGTCGGTGTCAATCAACCGACACAAGCTATGATTAAGTCGGCTATTCAAGTAATAAGTATCAACATAATTGTGTGCAGATATTTGGCATTAAAAAGTAAATTTTAATTGCATTTATTACGAAGGTAAGTATTATTGTCTACTACCTGGGGAAAAATACAGATACTATCATAATTTTCAGCTGCATACCCTTTTCTTGCATAATTTTTATGTCATATTTTGATGTCATCACAATTTCTGAGAAAATAACTTGTTATTGTCACTTTTACATCAAGGTCATCGCATTTTATATGTAGCATTGTAATAGAGGTAAGTAACCTTTCAAACCAAAATGCCTCACAGCTGACTTGCGGTAGGTCAGTGGTTCTACCCGGATGCCTCCATGCATTCGGGGTCTTCCTCCACCTGTAATTAGCTGGACGTCGCTATACGACTGAAATACTGTCAAAGCGACGGTAAATTCAAATAGTCAAGTCAAACCAAAATGGCCATCTTATTGTTGTAGGTAAACACCGTGAACATTTTGAAATCAAAATTCAATGCAATTGCCATTGTTAAATGCAACATTTTGTAAATTAAAGATGTTTCAGGAATGTTTTAGTTACCCTCCCCAAAATGATATAAATTGTATAACCTGTTTGACCTTGGGAACACATTTGAATGACCACTGACATTTACCAAAATCAGGTATTATTGACCATTCAAATAATTTTTTTTTTTTATGTGCGCAAAGAATCATGGGTACAGAATAATCAATAGCAGAAATTGGGTTTTCCTAATCAAGACCCAATAACGTCACTAGCTATACTTGTATGCAGAGATATAAATACCTTAATGTAGCTTCGTGATGTATGGTATCCTCGAGTGCCCAGACTGCGCTACACTAAGCTTTCATTGTGAAATGCAACATAAATACAATACATAGAATAGGTACTGTTCACATACAAATTAATTTTATTCAATTCACGTTGATAATGTCCAAAACATTTTTTATAAATGAATATTCCCTCGAAAATAACATTTAACACATTGAATTAGGAATCAAATATTATAACATCATTTGTACTTAACTCGCCACCTATGTGACGTACGTCATATATGTAGAAGTTGCGAATTATATACAAGTGATTTCTATTTATAAAAATGTTAACACAATAGATGGAATGTACAAGATAATTTTATTTAAATAATATGAGCATAAAAGGGCCATTGAAAATCATTTTGCATTATGATAAAAAAAAAATACATACATGTTGTCAAAGGAGCGGTGTGAGATCAAATTTGCAATTAATTCCCGTTTTAACCAAGTAATCATACAAAAATCATCAAAGCTAATTTATGGAAACAAAGTAAACAATTCCTCATGGTCGCATGGTCATGTGATAAAATTTTGCGAAACTATGATTAAAAAAGAAAGGTGGCAGAGTTTGGTCAGTGGTGCAGATACTGACATCGTGCAGTATTTTCGCATGAAGAGAGACAGTGTCAATTTAATGAAATAATAAAGCACTTGTCAATCTCAGATTCAAAATGCACCTGATTTAAGATGGCCCTGTTGAGTGGATTTTATGTGTCAAATGCCCCTGTCATTGGTATGTTACCTACACAGGGGACCTTATTTTGACAACATTAATTATCCATTCCATTACTGTTTGTAAGTGTGTGTCTTTGCTGTACTTATCCTAGGCTGATTTTACAATCAGCATGCCTATAGTTCATTGTGAAATTGTTTAATGAAGTTTTCATACTTAAGACTCAAACTCTTGCATTATCAGATTTTTCTTCAGTGAGGTGCGCATTATCCTCTTTCTTATTTAAACTGTTTTCTTACCATTCAAATAATATTTAGATCTACAGTGGAATAATATTGACAATTATTATATGTCATGAATATAGAATTAATATAATAAAATGTAAATGTTGAATGTTCATTTAGTAAAATCCTAATCGGGTCAAAATAGGTTATGTGATTTGAACCTTAAGTGTTTGATAATACCTGATGTTGCTCTATAAGGCAAAAAAAAAAAGTTTGTTTCCACTAACATAGTCAAAAAAAATAAGGTAGGCAAAATTTTTTTTTTTTTTTTTTTTTTTTAGCTCACCTGAGCCAAGGTGAGCTTTTGTGATTGCCCTGCATTCATCGTGGGTCGTCAACAATTTGGCATGTTAATTATAACACTCTAGAAGCCATATTTTTAGCCCAATCTTCATGAAACTTGGTCAGAATGTTTGTCTCCTTAAAAAAACCTTGTTAACGCTCTAGAGGCCATTTTTGCTAATCTTAAATGGGTCATGTGGAGTCAAAAATAGGTCATGAGGTCAAATCTTAGAAAACCCCTGTTATCACTCTAGAGGCCACATTTTTGGCCCAATCTTCATGAAACTTGGTCAGAATGCTTGTTTTCATGAAATCTTGGAGAAGGCCAAAGTCAAAAAGTAAGTCACAAGGTCAAATCTTAGAAAATCCTTGTTAACACTCCAGAGGCCACATTTCTGACCCAACCTTCCAAAAACTTGGTCGGAATGTCTGTTTCCATAAAATCTTGGACAAATTCAAATTTGGGTCATGTGGGGTCAAAAAGTAGGTCAATATGAAAAATGAAACATGTTGCTCATTTATAATCAGGTGAGCGATTCAGGGCCATCTTGGCCCTCTTGTTAATTTTTCCTGTATGTTTTTTTTTTGTTGTTGTTTTTTGTGGGTTTTTTTACTTGGATATGACAAAAAACAGGGTTTTGCAACTATGGAAACCCAAATGCTAGAAAAAAAAGTATGGATTCAGTACAAAAAAATAGGGTCAGACTGGGTTAGAATATTGAAAACAAGTAACTTTATTTTTATGCCAAGGATTATTTTGAGGTGAAATGTACTCGCAATTTGTACATTTTAGTGAACATCTTTTAGCAACTGCAAACTTATCTCCAAATTCCAGGTATTTTTTTGCTTATTTGTAGGATCCGAATTTCAGACCTATTGATTCCCAATTGAAAATTGGAATTAAAAAAAAAAGATAAAATAATAATAGTAATAATAAAAAATAATCTAAAAGTTATTTGTGTTCATGAAAAAAAAATGCCTCTTTAAACAATATGTTACACAAACTAAAACTAAGTTGCTTTCCTGCCTCTTAAAAATTCCCAATTAGGTGAAATATGTTTATAATCATTCACAATTGGGTGGGATGGGCTAGGGTTCCTTTCCCAAAGTAGGCAGAAAAACCCCTGCATTCAGACCCAAATAAGGTCAGTCATAATTTATTGCAGTATTTTAAGTTGTCCATGGAATGCTGGATCTCTCATCTGCAGTCTGGATTTAGATGCCAGCTATCCTTTGTTCCCAGAGGAAGATTCTACAATTTTCAAGCCCTTGTTCCATAGAATGCTGCCTGACTTGAAACATCTTCCATAATGCTGATGTAAGTTCTTGCTTGACTTATGACACTGGTTTATAATGCATTTTACTCAATAATTTAAATTAAAAAATATTTTTATTTAATTCCACAATTTGGCCTATGGCTTGTTATTCAGTTGAAAATTGTATGTTTATATTTAGTTAATCTCTCAGTTAATTTTATGACTATTCAATTGTTTTGAAATTAAGGGGTACCACTTACTTGGCCTTGTACTGTGTCTTTTTAAAGCTAGTTTATGTGCTCAAACCTCTGCAGCGTTGGAAACCCATGACTCGATGATGAGTACCCATTCCATTACTCCATACATCCCCTGTGGGATTATTAGTTAGCATATGCTTGTTATTGATTACTAGAAAAGACGTGCCACCATTTGTAACCCAACTAGGTAGTGGGGATTTTTGGACCAATAGAAACTCTTTTACTTACTTAGACAAACCTTTACTGACTTACAGATTTTAGATCTCCAATGGAAGAGTTCTCATTTGTGTACTGTAAGCAGCATTTTGACTGGTTGACGTACCTCTTATGAATATCCTTATAATGATAAAGTGCTAGCCAGGTATCCCACAGCTGACAGATGTAATCGGCAGCCGTGGGTATCCAATGCTAAAACCTCTGATGAATAAGCTATCTTGATGGTAAATCCAAGTCTTAAATTAAGCTATACATCCATGTAGTTTATTTTCCATTTTATTGCAATGTTTGTTCATATTTTTGCCTTGATATTGGTGATTTTTTGCAAAAATTGAAATGTTATTCCTAAATTGGTCATGTGTAAATCACATATAATTATATACAACTGAAATATAAACTTTCCTGGATTATATATATATATCTGGATGGAGTACCTTAATTTAATATGAATTTCATCATGAATGGCTTGAATATTTAACAAAAGACATTAACAGAACAGAATTATAGCCTCATGGGGTATGCATCTTTCAGTATGCGATTTAGATAATACACTGTACATGTGTACATTGCATCATCCTGTTAAATATAAAGGCCAAAATGACATCAATATTTTTCAGATTGTGAAGTGGGATCACAGTAACATTCCAGATTCCTGACCACCACCTGTTAATGACAGCAACTTATCAGATGTTGCAGAGATTTCAAGAAAGGATCTTGTAGGTAACTGAGGACAGTCGACATAAAGATATGTTCCAACATTGATGTCATAGATGAGCAATTGGCCTAGGTAACCTTAACATTAGCAAAAAAATTGTATTCTGTAAAAGTTTAATGGTAAATAATAGAAGTTATTTTTTACCTTTATAAAAGGGATGTTTGAAATTAATAATAAATATGATATTTTACTCAGAAAAAAGAATGTCTTGTCTTTAATTTGGGAAACACTTGTGGTCTTGCAGGATAAACCAACATTTCAGACTTATTTAAGGACCAAAATCCTTATAATAGCATTATTTTGTACATAATTTTTTATTTAATCTTTTTTTTACAAAATCTGTAAAATATAACCAAAACATGTCATCTTAAGCTGAGCTTATCTTAGAT
The DNA here is from genome assembly GCA_021229015.1 of Solen grandis. NCBI lineage: Eukaryota > Metazoa > Mollusca > Bivalvia > Adapedonta > Solenidae > Solen > Solen grandis. Next base: position 65,264,351 of record CM037782.1, read on the forward strand.
GTGTAGCAGCTTAGTACTGCCCCTTTAAAGCCATTTACTGTGAAGGAGAAATAGCTCTAGCTAGACAAAATATTTTGCTGTTTGCTATATTATTTATAAAACAATCACTTGTCCAGAATACATAAATCCTTCTTGAATGCTTCAGTTATTGTGTAAACTTCCAGATCATTAAGACTCAATCTGAGACTGTGTGTACTATAACATGATAATATCATAAGTATATGGTATCATCTCAATTTGACATAAACTTGTTGGGTAATTACACATTTTACTCTTCTCCTTTTTTTTTCTTCTTCTTTTTTTTTCATCATAAAAATTCACAAATGTTAAAGCCTTATGTTAGGGAGCAATATTAATTTCAAAGATGAATAACTAATTTTTTTCATTTCAACATTTTTGTCATTAATTATGAAGAATATACAATCACTTCATTATTGCATTATCATCAACCAATATGGCTAACATCAAAATATACAGGAAATGATGTCATAATTATACCCCTGGATTCACCTAGTGGAGTAGGGGCTCTATAGGAATCTTGCTGTCTTACCATTATATTTCGGTCAACAAGTGTACTGTTTACAGTCAAAAATGGAAAGGTATTATATTTTTTTTTTTCATATCAGATTACACAACCTACCAAACTGTTTTTAGGCTCTCTTAAGTGAGTTGTCATAGATTCTGTAAACTTGATATTAGTAGTTTTGTTGCATGAATATATACCAAAGATTTATGATTCTCTAAACACATTGTGATTGATTTCATCAATGTTAATGTATTCTCTTAACCCTTTCCCTCATAGAGGACACCATGAAAAGACCTATGCAAACAGCATAAAACCAGATCAGCCTTCAAGTAACTCGCAGGCTGATCAGGTTTTATGCTGTTCGCTGCTCCTCAGTGGTCTGGAAATGAGGACTTTATAATTAAATTTGGTAAGGTTTAACTGTGGTTTTCTGCAGATCAGGCTTTATGTGGATGTGGTACCTATTGAGTGCGTCAAAATGAGTCTATATGAGGGAAAGGGTTAATTAATATAGTTCAGTTAACTTGATTGATTGAGTCCATTATAATTTTTATTTTAGAAAAAAAAGGTACTTTCTGATGATATAGTTAGCAAATGTTGCATTCTTAGTTGAAATTGTTTATATCTTGTTAGCAAATGTTGCATTCTTAGTCTTGTATTTATTTGCACTTAATGCATTATTTGAGGTAACAAAGTGCTCATGGTGAGCTATTAGAATTGTTGATTTTCTGTCCAACTGATGTCCACAATAAGTTTGTTTAGCAACTTCATTTCTTAAGCAATCTTTTCCAAACTTGGTGACAGTGTTAATGGCTATTCCTTTGGCCAAGTTTGATTATATAAATGATAGATATTGGCCTATTTAAAAATGGCTGCTCTTGTTGCCAAGTTATCCAAAAATGTCATATTTCACTGTGTTTTCACTCTAGCATTTATGTATTGGTGCTTAATAATGAATAAATGCCTTAAATAACTGTATGAATAATGAAAAAAAAAAAAGCATGGTGGATGAATACAATGATTCTGTAAGTTGAAATGTATAATTAATGATACTTTTGTTCCTTAATGTTGGGCTGTTTGTCATGTGATACATATATATATATATACATATATATATATTTAATGTCATTCGAAATATGGTATTTGGCAGACTTTATAGATTCCTGATTTAAATAAATGCATTTTCAACACTATGGTCAGTCATATGTGAATAAAGTAAGAATTGCTGCTATGCTGCTAGAAAATCTACCAGACATTTTGACAGACTGTATTGAAATATTCACATGAATGAAATCAAAATCCCCAGTCAGGTCAGACAGACAGGCACATTTCAGAATATCTGTTATTTACAGAGTTCTGCACAAACTTTAAATTTTATGAATATATTTTTAACAATGCTCTTATAAGTATTACAGGTACATGTATGAGTTAATAGAAATACTAATAAACAAAAGGTGAAATGAACGATCAAGGCAGGTTGTGGTTTACTTCTTTAATTCTGATCGACGTTTCGACTCAAACTGAGTCTTCATCAGGAAAATCAAGTCACTGAAGTATAAAAAATAGGGGTTTTTTGGTACATTGTTCCCTTGTGTTAGTCTATTTTTGGTGACAAATCGTTACTAAGGATTTTATTAAAAATGAAACTAAAAGTGTTAACAAGAAATATCTTTAAAAAAGATATTCGGCGTAGGATGAAAGAAAAACGAGATTTCCAGTCTTCTAGAACATTCCGAGGAAAAGCGCGCGTAAGACCGACGCACAACAAATTTAGTATGCTCTAGAAATAGTTTAGTATTTTTTCTATGAAATATACTTATTTATAGACGGTAATACAAAAAATTATATCTGTAAATAGGCTTGTTTGATATTTGTTCATATCATTATTGCATATGACAATTATGATATAAAAGCGTTATTAGTTGTTTTGGTTTTGGCGAATTAATTTTCAATGAGAGCATCTCGGCAGGCTGGAAGAATTCAATATACATAGTAATTAAGGGGTTTCATGTCATAACACGGTGGATTCTTTTTTGTTGTTTTAAATCATTTTCACAAAGTAGCATTCCTCAATTGATGGAAAAGGATTGTATTTAACTTACTGAAATCACTTTCATGTTTACATCAAAAAGAAAAGTAATAACACCAAGCTGAATGATATATACAAGCTGCACCCCTTATTTACAGTAATTTTATAGTCCATAACGATGCGTTAACCAATAACAGGAGTCCTTTTATTCAGCTTAGAATTATTTACCGCTGTTAGCGTACATTTGATTGGTTTAAGATGCGAGTTGAAATCGAAATTATACAGCTACGCCGAATAATACATTTAAAATGAAAATTGTTTAATTTGAATTGAAGATGCCATAGATGGAGTAAATAAAAATGTCTTTCTCTGATAAAATTGAATTGTCATGTTTGTCAAGGCATAATGTGCTGTTGCTGTCAGAGTTGGTGGGGGTCCCTCTGTTGTTATCCTGTCCTTTTTTGGTGGTGGGGTGATAAGTGGGTGGATATTAATCATTTCCTCCAGTATTTCATCAATGGAAGGTTGTTGTTGTTTTTGTTCAGGTTTCAACCATTTTTTCTCTCCTGGGATAATTTGAAATTTCGGGGTGGTTCCCTTAGTCTTTCAAATGGTGGTGTCCATGGTTTTGGAGGTTCCACATCGATTTTGAATTTGGCTGGGACTTCTTTCGTTCTGTAAGTGGTCAGCTCAGTTTTATGGATTTTCAAACTGTGAAGTCTTAAAGACTCCCTCCTTATGTAGGATTTATTGCAATCGGTGCATTTAAAGACTATGTAAGAGTTAATTCAATCACAATCCCTCGAAAACGTCAAATATACAACCACAAAATAGTCACTCATCGATAAATGTCTGCTGCCATATGCATGTTGAATGACTTAAAATATATGCCACATAGCTTATAACTATATTTCAAAGTGCACGAGTCATATTGAACTCCTAAAAGGACAAATAAACTGAATAATTCAGGATTGATGTATGACTTGATGCGGAATAAGTGTTTCCTATAAAATTTTAGCTGCTCAGTGCAATACATGTATTTAAAGTCACAGTACATAGTTAATTACTTAAACAAATACTCAGAGGGTTAACAAAAGTCAAGGGTGACTGCTACCTAATTGTGCATCAATTAATTAAATTAATGTATAATTCATTGTAATAATTATGCATTACATTATTTATTGTTCAATTAGTTAATTTGAAAATTATAAAAAAATTGGTTTTGCTTACCTGGAGTAAGTTCGGTGTTGACTGAAATTATTGAAGAAATATTTGTATGTATGAGGGTATAATTCATTACAATTCATAAGTATCATTAGGTAATTTAATAGATATAAATAATTTCAATTTGTTTGTTTGATTCAGCAACAAATGGCTTATAATTCAGTACATAAAAAAACAAATGCTTTCATAGTAATTAAATTGTTCCTTATTCATTTAATTATGTTTGTTTGTTGGGTTAAACGTCCCATCAACAGTCTTTCAGTCATTTGGAGACTTTGTCTAATTGAGACAGATATAGTGCTGACAAACTTCAGTATCACATCCCCCAGACATGTGGCATGAAACCACACCCAGTCACATTATCCTGATACCAAGTCAACAAATCCTGGTTGCTGAACGCCAAACAATGGAGCTAAACTAATATCAGTTTTAGGACTTTGGTATGTCGCAACCAGGGATCAAATCCAAGACCAACCGCTACCACGGAGGACACTCAAACTACTCGCCCACCAGGGATAGTCATATAACTCACTTTTAGCTATGTCATGATTAGTTACAAAGAACATCAATTATTAATAAATATATCAAGATAATAAAGAGGTAATTGTTTTTGGTGTAAGATCGATTAATAATTTCACTGAGTGAACATAACAACTGATATTTTCAGGAGTGGCGAAGCCAAGAGTGAAAATCCATCTTTTAATTTTAATGAATGAAATTATGCATCACTCTTTCTCTTTCACCATAACAAAAAATTATTGATTTTAAATAATGCTATAAAGGAAATAATTTATCAGTGTTATTAAAAAATTAAATCAAAATTTAGTGGGATTACCTCGCTTGCATGACATTTTATATGACATCATTTCTTGAATAAAACCCAGCACAAAGAATGCTCCAATCATTTTATAACATAGGGTTGGTATCAAGTTCCTGAGTGAAATTTATGAAAATGGTAATATTCAATGTTACAAACTTATAATTCCCTATATTCCACCGAAAAACATCAAATAAATACATGATTATATTTACCTTCAACGTCACAGGACAATTAATTTCCTTCAACTGAAACAGTAGTTTAATACTCATCTGTTATCCATCTTCACAACACATATATGTTTTTATGTAAGAATTTATGCTCAATTTATTGATATACCAGTATATAATTGTTATTGGTACAAAGTGAATATGTCATGTTCAAGATCAAATAGAGGTTAATATATAAAATCAATTTAAAATCTGTCTTACAGCATTCATAAATCTACCTTTATATTTTCAATTAAAACTGAGTACCTATTCAAGAAATTCTGTAACGCATAATTAATTTTATTTATATTACAAATAAAAGTAATAATTTTAGCAAATTAAAACACAATTTTAAATTTTATATTAATATATTAGAGATTGAAATAAATGGTATGCACTCCCAATATCATGTGGTAACCATAGAAGAATAAAAAGCTTACATTGATTTCAATAAAAACAAGAAATATCTTTAAAAAAGATATTCGGCGTAGGATGAAAGAAAAACGAGATTTCCAGTCTTCTAGAACATTCCGAGGAAAAGCGCGCGAAAGACCGACGCACAACAAATTTAGTACGCTCTAGACATAGTTCAGTATTTTTTCTATGAAATATACGTATTTATAGACGGTAATACAAAAAATTATATCTGTAAATAGGCTTGTTTGATATTTGTTCATATCATTATTGCATATGACAATTATGATATAAAAGCGTTATTAGTTGTTTTGGTTTTGGCGAATTAATTTTCAATGAGAGCATCTCGGCAGGCTGGAAGAATTCAATATACATAGTAATTAAGGGGTTTCATGTCATAACACGGTGGATTCTTTTTTGTTGTTTTAAATCATTTTCACAAAGTAGCATTCCTCAATTGATGGAAAAGGATTGTATTTAACTTACTGAAATCACTTTCATGTTTACATCAAAAAGAAAAGTAATAACACCAAGCTGAATGATATATACAAGCTGCACCCCTTATTTACAGTAATTTTATAGTCCATAATGATGCGTTGACCAATAACAGGAGTCCTTTTATTCAGCTTAGAATTATTTACCTCTGTTAGCGTACAATTGATTGGTTTAAGATGCGAGTTGAAATCGAAATTATACAGCTACGCCGAAAAATTGAAGAAATAAAATACCAATAACCTGATGACTCCAGGGCCCCACTAACACCCTCTAATTGGGGGCATTTTTGCAGATGTGCCAACATCAGCTCCTCTGCTGGTGTCAAGACTGGGGGCGGGCCTCCCCCAGTCTTACGGGAAATTTCAATCATATTTACATTTAAAAACAAATAATGCGATAGAAAATGATTTTAGATAATAAAACAATTTTTAATATTTTTGAAAAAATATTTTATATACATCAATGAATTTTGTAAATATATGCAGGAATTCTTATTTAGTAAATTTGCAATTTGTTCTTAAATTGCTTAATTCACATCCATATGGAGTCTCTATCAAGTACCAAAGGCTACAGCAGGAAACAGTAAACCAATGTACATATAACAACTTAAGTATAGAAAGACCGGTAGCTTTTAAATCAATAATAAATAACATCAACTACATTAATTCAGTAAAAAAAATCATGACATGGAAAACAATATTAAACACCTGACAAAAATTTACCTCTTGTCTTCAAATTGTTGAACAACTTCTTTATTTCAGTTACTTCTCTTTTACAAGAGGCTGTTCCAGATCTATGAATAAGATATCTACATTGTTAAAAGAAACTGTTAATTAACATATGTTACTATACTATTTTTTTTTTAATAACATAAACTTACCTTAAAAATATCCCACATTTTTGTACCATCATTTGTGATATCATTCTACTTTCGATTTGTTGAAATCCACTACATTGAGGCACGAGAACCAGTACCAAAAATAGCATATCGATTCTAGCGCCTCATTCATTGAACTAGCAGAAACAGTACATTTAGAAAAAAAAATATGTATATCGGAAACAATTAAGTTCCACTTTCTCTTTCAAAACTTCCGGGACAAAGGGAGGTAATGATATATATTTCACACTAAGTAACTGTCGTCTTCACATATTACATAATAACATTTATATTTATCGGATTTGATGCATATCAAGTATAATTATTTGGTGAAATAGCGTTATTTTGTAAATATACACATAACAAAACTACTCATTCATCATTTGATACTTTCGCGTTGAATTTTTCTGTTATTTCAACTCATTTCCTTTCCTTAACCTTTGTTGAGCCTGATGTACAACCTTTGAACCGGCTGAACAAAACAATAATCGATAACCATCGATAGAACTGACATTTTGTCCAGCTCGGTCCAGTTTTCTTTTCTTTTCTTGAGTCGATCCATCAAATCTATGCAGACGACTTGTGACAGCTGTACGTCAAAAATTCCCGTACTTTTACGCAAATTGATCTCTGAGGTTAAAGAGCGCCGATTCAGGCCGCTTACAACAGGCATAATTGAGTAAGAAATTTTGCTCAGCTGAGTACGCGATAAAACGACGTTTAGAACACGGCTTATCTTAATAGCTCAGTTGAGCATGAAACTTAGATTTGAGTTTGAGTATGAGTATGTTTTTCACGGGGCCTGGTATTTATAGTAAATCTCGATTCCCGCACCAAAACTTGATCAGAACACATCATTTGATTGCTGATTGTACACGGATTGAAAACACACCAAAAATGGATCGAAAATGTTAGAGAATTGATTAAATATTGATTAAAAACAATCAGCTGATAAAATAATGTCATACTAGAAAATAGTTATAAATAACATGTACAAAGACATAGAATGGTTGCCATGTAAAATTTATGAATTGAACATTTTACACACATTCTTTAAAAGTTCCTTTGCTTTGTTGTTTAATGTGCCAAAGCTGTAGTTCTTGATGTTTAAAAGGAAATTCTGCGCCTTAACCACACCTTTTGAGGCTGAAAAATGTAGCTAGAAATTGTCTTGATTTGTTGTTTATTGTGCCAAACTTGGCAAAGCTGTAGTTCTTGATGGTTAGTAGAAAGTTCTGCTCCCCAGCCACTCCTTTTGAGACCAATATTTGTGGTAACTAGAAGTTGTTGTCTTGATTTGTTTTATTGTGCAAACTTAGCAAAGCTGTAGTTCTTGATAGTGGAAGTTTTGCTCCCCAACCACTTCTTTTGAGGCCAATATTTGTGGTAACTAGAAGTTGTCTTGATTTGTTAATTATTGTGTCAAACTTAGCAAAGCTGTACTTCTTGATGGAAAGTAGGAAATGCTTTTTTCCAACCAAACCTTTTGAGGCTAATATACGAGGGTCATCCAGAAATGAATGAGAGTTGCTAAATTACGTAAAATCTACAAGTGTTACTCACAAAATCTCATCATAGTACCTCAATATAATCTCCCGCGGATGCTATAGTCTACTCCCATCTTTTTGGCAGATCCTGCACTCCCCTTGCTAGGCAACCTTTGTTGATGTCCCTAACGACCGTGTTCATGGCGGCACATAGTTCATTCAAATAATCAAATCTCGTAGTGGTTAAGTTTTGGAAACAGGTTGTAGTCGGGGGGACTTAAGTCTGGCGAATATGGCGGATGATTAAGATTTTGGTACTGCTCGAGCATGTCCCTAACAAATCCGGACTTGTGCGGGGTGGCATTATCATGCAAAATTAATGGCGTCACCTGTAAAAGTTCCGGTCGTTTGCGGCGTATCGCTGGTCAAAGAATTTTAGTCAAATATCACTCATAGTACTCTTTATTAACCGTGCTTCCATGTGTGTTGTCAAAACGCCGTAAATATCGTAAGCGAATTTCATTAACATCTTTGGACAGTTCATACTGCGGCGATATTTCACAGGTCTTGGCGAGTGTGGAGTATGCCATTCAGAGCTTTGGCGTATCAATTCTGGCTCAAATAACCGGATCCATGTTTCGTCAATAGCAACCACTCTATTCAGCATCATTTCACCTTCCTCTAAATATCAATTTAACAATTCAGTGCAAATTTGAACACGTTTGTCTTTTTAAGTTTTTGAGAGTGCATGCGGCACCCACCGCGCGGCGATCTTTCTCATGCCTAAATTCTGCGTCAGAATAACATGAACGGAACTCTTACGTATCCCCGATTCATACGCAATTTCCTCACATGTAAATCTTCTTAATTACAGAGTTGAGAAGTTGAACACCAATTTCGATGTTATTGGCGTCTGTAACTGTCACTGGCCTACTGGAGTAGGGCTTCTTGTAAGATTCCTCCCGTTCATTATTAAAATCCCATCTACAGATAGTGCTAAATCCAACTGCACATGTCGGGTCAACCTCCTGGAGTGCATTATCTATCTTGATATATTCATAAATTTCTTCTTGCATCAGCGCGAACTCATCGCCCACCATTGCGTTGTTTGATATGACGTCATAAAAAATGAAGTAACGTCACAATGCTTATTAACACGTGCGCTTACGCGCAAAGAGTTAATTTAGTTACGTGCCAAGTTTTGTGGCTTTGTTTCATTCAAAAGTTACAAACTAACTCTCATTCATTTTCGGATGACCCTCGTATGTGGCTGGAAGTTGTCTTGATTTGTTATTTAATTATTGTGCCAAATTTAGCAAAGCTGAGTTTTTGATGGTTAAAAGGAAGTTTGTTTTTCTCCAGTCACACCTTTTGAGGCCAATATATGTAGACGTTGTCTTGATTTGTTGTTTATTGTGCCAAAGCTGTAGTTCTTGGTTTTCTCTCCCCTTTGTTGTATATTATTTAAAAGCTGAAGTTCTCGATGCTAAGTAGAATCCACTGTCATATCCAATTTATTAAAATAAAATCATAGTTTTTATTCGTGTAATAAAAAGATCTATTTTATGTTTACATTTGATACGTCTTAATAAGTCTTACCATTGATTCTGTAGAATTACTGCTTCTAGCATAGAAGGCATTCTTTCCCCGGAAATTTAATTTCTACCCTAACAAATGTATTTCGGTTCCCCATATATGGGTGATGCAGATGGCATTCCATCCAACCGCAACCAGTTCAATTGTTATACACTGCCTACCAACGTCTCTCACCACAGTTCACCTAGTTCATGGACCTCCTGATAGTTTGTGTTGGCTCAATCTGCAAATTACAAGACAAAACATTAATGTAGAAAGCATGTTGCTTAACTTATATTTCCAAAATCTTGTCCAGTATTTCTGTTCCCCATACATGGGTGAAGCAGATGGCATTCCATCCAACTGCAACCAGTGCAATTGTTATACACTGCATACCAGCGTCTTTCACCACATTTCAGCTGGTTGATGGACCCCCTGATGGTGTGTATTGGCCCAATCTACAAACTACAATAAAAAACATTAATGTAAAAAGAAGCATGTTGCTAAACTTATATTTCAAAATTCTTGTCATGTATTTGTGTTCCCCATATATGGATGAAGTAGATGGATTTCCATCCAACTGCAACCAGTGCAATTGTAATACACTGCATACCAGCGTCTTTCACCACATTTCAACTGGTTGATGGACCCCCTGATGATTTGTTTTTCCTCAATCTACAAACAACAATACAAAACAATAATGTAGAAAGCATGTTGCTAAACTTATTTTTCCAAATTCTTGTTATGTATTTCTGTTCTCCATATATGGGTGAGGCAGATGGTATTACATCCAACTGCAACCAGTGCAATTGTTATACACTGCATACCAGTATCTTTCACCACATTTCAACTGGTTGATGGACCCCCTGATGATTTGCATTGACTCAGTCTGCAAAAAGGAACAGAAACCAAACATTGCAATATTTTAAGGAAAACCATGCTCACCTAGGCTTATTAAGATCATAAATAAACTGGTTATCAGCATTCTTCTCCACATTCCAACTGTTTGATGGACCCTAGGTGGTTTGTATTGATTCAAACTGCTAACACCAAGACAAAAAGTATCTTTATAAAGCATATTACCAGACTTTAATTTCCAAATTCTTGTCCAGCAGTTCTTTAACTTGCATATTGCAGAAATAAATGGATTCTTATTTATTTGCAACCAGTGCAATTTCGGTACACTAGCTACCAGTGGCACTCACCACAGTTCACCTGGTTGATGGACTCCCTGATGGTTTGTATTGGCTCAATCTACAAACTACAAGACAAAACATTAATGTAGAAAGCATGTTGCTAAACTTATATTTCCAAATTCTTGTACAGTGTTTCTGTTTCCCATATATGGTTGAAGTAGATGGCATTCCATCCAACTGCAACTAGTTCAATTGTTATACCCTGCATATACCAACGTCTCTCACCACAGTTCAACTGGTTGATGGACTCCCTGATGGTTTGTATTGGCTCAGTCTACAAACAGGAACAGAAACCATACATGGCAATATTTTAAGGAAAAAAACATTCTCACCTTACGCTGATGTAGATAACGAATAGTTTCAAGATATACTTCAAGTATGTGTTTTTTCTCTTTGATGAATAAATATAAAATATATCGACCCACCCATAAGTTGACACAGCAAATGGCGTTCCATCCATTTGTAACTTGGGTCGTTGTGGTAAACTGGTTATCAGCGTTCTTATCCACAGTTCATGTGGTTGATGGACCCCCTGATGATTTGTTTTTCCTCAATCTACAAACAACAATACAAAACAATAATATAGAAAGCATGTTGCTAAACTTATATTTCCAAATACTTATGTATTTCTGTTCTCCATATATGGGTGAGGAAGATGGTATTACATCCAACTGCAACCAGTGCAATTGTAATACACTGCATACCAGCGTCTTTCACCACATTTCAACTGGTTGATGGACTCCCTGATGGTTTGTATTGGCTCAATCTACAAACTACAAGACAAAACATTAATGTAGAAAGCATGTTGCTAAACTTATATTTCCAAATTCTTGTACAGTGTTTCTGTTTCCCATATATGGTTGAAGTGGATGGCATTCCATCCAACTGCAACTAGTGCAATTGTTATACCCTGCATATACCAACGTCTCTCACCACAGTTCACCTGGTTGATGGACCCCCTGATGGTTTGTATTGGCTCAGTCTACAAACAGGAACAGAAACCATACATGGCAATATTTTAAGGAAAAAAACATTCTCACCTTACGCTGATGTAGATAACGAATAGTTTCAAGATATACTTCAAGTATGTGTTTTTTCTCTTTGATGAATAAATATAAAATATATCGACCCACCCATAAGTTGACACAGCAAATGGCGTTCCATCCATTTGTAACTTGGGTCGTTGTGGTAAACTGGTTATCAGCGTTCTTATCTACAGTTCATGTGGTTGATGGACCCCCTGATGATTTGTTTTTCCTCAATCTACAAACAACAATACAAAACAATAATGTAGAAAGCATGTTGCTAAACTTATATTTCCAAATTCTTGTTATGTATTTCTGTTCTCCATATATGGGTGAGGCAGATGGTATTACATCCAACTGCAACCAGTGCAGTTGTTATACACTGCATTGCAGCGTCTTTCACCACATTTCAACTGGTTGATGGACCCCCTGATGGTTTGTATTGAATCATTCTTCAAACAGGAACAGAAACCAAACATTGCAATATTTTAAGGAAAACCATGCTCACCTAAGGCTTATTAAGATCATAAATAAACTGGTTATCAGCATTCTTCTCCACATTCCAACTGTTTGATGGACCCTAGGTGGTTTGTATTGATTCAAACTGCTAACACCAAGACAAAAAATATCTTTATAAAGCATATTACCAGACTTTTATTTCCAAATTCTTTAACTTGCATATTGCAGAAATAAATGGATTCTTATTTATTTGCAACCAGTGCAAATTGGGTACACTAGCTACCAGTGGCACTCACCACAGTTCACCTGGTTGATGGACTCCCTGATGGTTTGTATTGGCTCAATCTACAAACTACAAGACAAAACATTAATGTAGAAAGCATGTTGCTAAACTTATATTTCCAAATTCTTGTTATGTATTTCTGTTCTCCATATATGGGTGAGGCAGATGGTATTACATCCAACTGCAACCAGTGCAGTTGTTATACACTGCATTACAGCGTCTTTCACCACATTTCAACTGGTTGATGGACCCCCTGATGGTTTGTAATGACTCATTCTTCAAACAGGAACAGAAACCAAACATTGCAATATTTTAAGGAAAACCATGCTCACCTAAGGCTTATTAAGATCATAAATAACTGGTTATCAGCATTCTTCTCCACATTCCAACTGTTTAATGGACCCTAGGTGGTTTGTATTGATTCAAACTGCTAACACCAAGACAAAAAATATCTTTATAAAGCATATTACCAGACTTTTATTTCCAAATTCTTGTCCAGCAGTTCTTTAACTTGCATATTGCAGAAATAAATGGATTCTTATTTATTTGCAACCAGTGCAATTTCGGTACACTAGCTACCAGTGGCACTCACCACAGTTCACCTGGTTGATGGACTCCCTGATGGTTTGTATTGGCTCAATCTACAAACTACAAGACAAAACATTAATGTAGAAAGCATGTTGCTAAACTTATATTTCCAAATTCTTGTACAGTGTTTCTGTTTCCCATATATGGTTGAAGTAGATGGCATTCCATGCAACTGCAACTAGTGCATTTGTTATACCCTGCATATACCAACGTCTCTCACCACAGTTCACCTGGTTGATGGACTCCCTGATGGTTTGTATTTGCTCAATCTACAAACTACAAGACAAAACATTAATGTAGAAAGCATGTTGCTAAACTTATATTTCCAAATTCTTGTTATGTATTTCTGTTCTCCATATATGGGTGAGGCAGAGGGTATTACATCCAACTGCAACCAGTGCAATTGTAATACACTGCATACCAGCGTCTTTCACCACATTCAACTGGTTGATGGACCCCCTGATGGTTTGCATTGACTCAGTCTGCAAAAAGGAACAGAAACCAAACATTGCAATATTTTAAGGAAAACCATGCTCACCTAAGGCTTATTAAGATCATAAATAAACTGGTTATCAGCATTCTTCTCCACATTCCAACTGTTTGATGGACCCTAGGTGGTTTGTGTTGATTCAAACTGCTAACACCAAGACAAAAAGTATCTTTATAAAGCATATTACCAGACTTTTATTTCCAAATTCTTGTCCAGCAGTTCTTTAACTTGCATATTGCAGAAATAAATGGATTCTTATTTATTTGCAACCAGTGCAATTTCGGTACACTAGCTACCAGTGGCACTCACCACAGTTCTCCTGGTTGATGGACTCCCTGATGGTTTGTATTGGCTCAATCTACAAACTACAAGACAAAACATTAATGTAGAAAGCATGTTGCTAAACTTATATTTCCAAATTCTTGTACAGTGTTTCTGTTTCCCATATATGGTTGAAGTAGATGGCATTCCATGCAACTGCAACTAGTGCATTTGTTATACCCTGCATATACCAACGTCTCTCACCACAGTTCAACTGGTTGATGGACTCCCTGATGGTTTGTATTGAATCATTCTTCAAACAGGAACAGAAACCAAACATTGCAATATTTTAAGGAAAACCATGCTCACCTAAGGCTTATTAAGATCATAAATAAACTGGTTATCAGCATTCTTCTCCACATTCCAACTGTTTGATGGACCCTAGGTGGTTTGTATTGATTCAAACTGCTAACACCAAGACAAAAAATATCTTTATAAAGCATATTACCAGACTTTTATTTCCAAATTCTTTAACTTGCATATTGCAGAAATAAATGGATTCTTATTTATTTGCAACCAGTGCAAATTGGGTACACTAGCTACCAGTGGCACTCACCACAGTTCACCTGGTTGATGGACTCCCTGATGGTTTGTATTTGCTCAGTCTACAAACTACAAGACAAAACATTAATGTAGAAAGCATGTTGCTAAACTTATATTTCCAAATTCTTGTTATGTATTTCTGTTCTCCATATATGGGTGAGGCAGATGGTATTACATCCAACTGCAACCAGTGCAGTTGTTATACACTGCATTACAGCGTCTTTCACCACATTTCAACTGGTTGATGGACCCCCTGATGGTTTGTAATGACTCATTCTTCAAACAGGAACAGAAACCAAACATTGCAATATTTTAAGGAAAACCATGCTCACCTAAGGCTTATTAAGATCATAAATAAACTGGTTATCAGCATTCTTCTCCACATTCCAACTGTTTGATGGACCCTAGGTGGTTTGTATTGATTCAAACTGCTAACACCAAGACAAAAAATATCTTTATAAAGCATATTACCAGACTTTTATTTCCAAATTCTTGTCCAGCAGTTCTTTAACTTGCATATTGCAGAAATAAATGGATTCTTATTTATTTGCAACCAGTGCAATTTCGGTACACTAGCTACAAGTGGCACTCACCACAGTTCACCTGGTTGATGGACTCCCTGATGGTTTGTATTGGCTCAATCTACAAACTACAAGACAAAACATTAATGTAGAAAGCATGTTGCTAAACTTATATTTCCAAATTCTTGTACAGTGTTTCTGTTTCCCATATATGGTTGAAGTAGATGGCATTCCATGCAACTGCAACTAGTGCATTTGTTATACCCTGCATATACCAACGTCTCTCACCACAGTTCACCTGGTTGATGGACTCCCTGATGGTTTGTATTTGCTCAGTCTACAAACTACAAGACAAAACATTAATGTAGAAAGCATGTTGCTAAACTTATATTTCCAAATTCTTGTTATGTATTTCTGTTCTCCATATATGGGTGAGGCAGATGGTATTACATCCAACTGCAACCAGTGCAATTGTAATACACTGCATACCAGCGTCTTTCACCACATTTCAACTGGTTGATGGACCCCCTGATGGTTTGCATTGACTCAGTCTGCAAAAAGGAACAGAAACCAAACATTGCAATATTTTAAGGAAAACCATGCTCACCTAAGGCTTATTAAGATCATAAATAAACTGGTTATCAGCATTCTTCTCCACATTCCAACTGTTTGATGGACCCTAGGTGGTTTGTATTGATTCAAACTGCTAACACCAAGACAAAAAGTATCTTTATAAATCATATTACCAGACTTTTATTTCCAAATTCTTGTCCAGCAGTTCTTTAACTTGCATATTGCAGAAATAAATGGATTCTTATTTATTTGCAACCAGTGCAATTTCGGTACACTAGCTACAAGTGGCACTCACCACAGTTCACCTGGTTGATGGACTCCCTGATGGTTTGTATTGGCTCAATCTACAAACTACAAGACAAAACATTAATGTAGAAAGCATGTTGCTAAACTTATATTTCCAAATTCTTGTACAGTGTTTCTGTTTCCCATATATGGTTGAAGTAGATGGCATTCCATGCAACTGCAACTAGTGCATTTGTTATACCCTGCATATACCAACGTCTCTCACTAAGTTCAACTGGTTGATGGACTCCCTGATGGTTTGTATTGGCTCAGTCTACAAACAGGAACAGAAACCATACATGGCAATATTTTAAGGAAAAAAACATTCTCACCTTACACTGATGTAGATAACGAATAGTTTCAAGATATACTTCAAGTATGTGTTTTTTTCTCTTCGATGAATAAATATAAAATATATCGACCCACCCATAAGCTGACACAGCAAATGGCGTTCAATCCATTTATAACTTGGGTCGTTGTGGTAAACTGGTTATCATCGTTCCTATCCACAGTTCATGTGGTTGATGAACCCCCTGATGATTTGTTTTTCCTCAATCTACAAACAACAATACAAAACAATAATGTAGAAAGCATGTTGCTAAACTTATATTTCCAAATTCTTGTTATGTATTTCTGTTCTCCATATATGGGTGAGGCAGATGGTATTACATCCAACTGCAACCAGTGCAGTTGTTATACACTGCATTGCAGCGTCTTTCACCACATTTCAACTGGTTGATGGACCCCCTGATGGTTTTTATTGACTCATTCTTCAAACAGGAACAGAAACCAAATTGCAATATTTTAAGGAAAACCATGCTCACCTAAGGCTTATTAAGATCATAAATAAACTGGTTATCAGCATTCTTCTCCACATTCCAACTGTTTGATGGACCCTAGGTGGTTTGTATTGATTCAAACTGCTAACACCAAGACAAAAAGTATCTTTATAAAGCATATTACCAGACTTTTATTTCCAAATTCTTGTCCAGCAGTTCTTTAACTTGCATATTGCAGAAATAAATGGATTCTTATTTATTTGCAACCAGTGCAATTTCGGTACACTAGCTACCAGTGGCACTCACCACAGTTCATCTGGTTGATGGACTCCCTGATGGTTTGTATTGGCTCAATCTACAAACTACAAGACAAAACATTAATGTAGAAAGCATGTTGCTAAACTTATATTTCCAAATTCTTGTACAGTGTTTCTGTTTCCCATATATGGTTGAAGTAGATGGCATTCCATGCAACTGCAACTAGTGCAATTGTTATACCCTGCATATACCAACGTCTCTCACCATAGTTCACCTGGTTGATGGACTCCCTGATGGTTTGTATTGGCTCAGTCTACAAACAGGAACAGAAACCATACATGGCAATATTTTAAGGAAAAAAACATTCTCACCTTACGCTGATGTAGATAACGAATAGTTTCAAGATATACTTCAAGTATGTGTTTTTATACCCCCACAAATGAAATTTCGGGGGGTATATAGGAGTCACCCTGTCGGTCGGTCGGTCGGTCCGTCGGTCCGGCGGTTGGTCTACAAATATTTGTCCGGAGCATTTCTCCAAAACTACTGTACCTATGTTGATGAAACTTCATAGGTAGATAGACCTTGATGAGAGGAAGTGCAGTGCATAAGAACCATAACTCTGCATGTATTTTGAAAGGAGTTATTGCCCTTTGTCATTTTTAATCTTTTGATTTTGTCCGGAGCATAACTCCAATACTAAAGTAGCTAGGTTGATGAAACTTCATATGTAGATTGATCTTATGAGAGGAAGTGCAGTGCATAAGAACCATAACTCTCATGCTTTTTAAAGGAGTTATTCCCCTTTGTTAATTTTTTCTTTTGATTTTGTCCGAGCATCTCCAAAACTACTGTCTTATGTTGATAAAACTTCACATGTAGATAGACCTTCATGAGAGGAAGTGCAGTGCCTAAGAACCATAACTCTGCATGTATTTTGAAAGGAGTTATTGCCCTTTGTCATTTTTAATCTTTTGATTTTGTCCGGAGCATAACTCCAATACTAAAGTAGCTAGGTTGATGAAACTTCATATGTAGATTGATCTTGATGAGAGGAAGTGCAGTGCACAAGAACCATAACTCTGCATGTATTTTGAAAGGAGTTATTCCCCTTTGTTAATTTTAATCTTTTGATTTTGTCCGGAGCATAACTCCAATACTAAAGTAGCTAGGTTGATGAAACTTCATATGTAGATTGATCTTGATGAGAGGAAGTGCAGTGCATAAGAACCATAACTCTACATGCTTTTTAAAGGAGTTATTCCCCTTTGTTAATTTTTGTCTTTTGATTTTGTCCGGAGCATTTCTCCAAAACTAGTATTAGTTGATCAAACTTCATATGTAGATAGACCTTCATGAGAGGAAGTGCAGTGCCTAAGATCCATAACTCTGCATGTATTTTGAAAGGAGTTATTGCCCTTTGTCATTTTTAATCTTTTGATTTTGTCCGGAGCATAACTCCAATACTAAAGTAGCTAGGTTGATGAAACTTCATATGTAGATTGATCTTGATGAGAGGAAGTGCAGTGCATAAGAACCATAACTCTCATGTTTTTAAAGGAGTTTTCCTTTTTCATATGTAGATAGACCTTCATGAGAGGAAGTGCAGTGCCTAAGAACCATAACTCTGCATGTATTTTGAAAGGAGTTATTGCCCTTTGTCATTTTTAATCTTTTGATTTTGTCCGGAGCATAACTCCAATACTAAAGTAGCTAGGTTGATGAAACTTCATATGTAGATTGATCTTGATGAGAGGAAGTGCAGTGCATAAGAAAACCACAATGTAAATTCTTAAAGACAGGTTTTTGCAAACAATAAATATGGATGTGAACCATAATTAGACTGCATTTTTATTCTCCTCAGCTACAGATCTGGGGGGCAAATTGTTTTCTTCTGTGTGTCTGTATGTGTGTCTCTCTGTCTATCTGTCTGTCTGTCAAAACTTTTTAGCATTGTCCAAAACTTTTGAACCATTGCTCACACTTACTTTAAACCTTACATACATGTAGTCTTACACTCACGCAAACTTTTGAAACTGTATTCCTACACATGACAGACTTCCGGTGTGGGTATTGATCACCTTTAGTGATAATATTTTTTTTTGGTATGCTTATAAGCCCAAATCCTATGTGTGAACATTCGTTTTATGTGTCATGTGAATACATCCTGTGTCAAAGATGGGGGTGGGGGTATAAATCACCTTCAGTGATAGTTCTAGTTTCTCTTTGATGAATAAATATAAAATATATCGACCCACCCATAAGTTGACACAGCAAATGGCGGTCCATCCATTTGTAACTTGGGTCGTTGTGGTAAACTGGTTATCAGCGTTCTTATCCACAGTTCATGTGGTTGATGGACCCCCTGATGATTTGTTTTTCCTCAATCTACAAACAACAATACAAAACAATAATGTTGAAAGCATGTTGCTAAACTTATATTTCCAAATTCTTGTACAGTGTTTCTGTTTCCCATATATGGTTGAAGTAGATGGCATTCCATGCAACTGCAACTAGTGCATTTGTTATACCCTGCATATACCAACGTCTCTCACCACAGTTCAACTGGTTGATGGACTCCCTGATGGTTTGTATTGAATCATTCTTCAAACAGGAACAGAAACCAAACATTGCAATATTTTAAGGAAAACCATGCTCACCTAAGGCTTATTAAGATCATAAATAAACTGGTTATCAGCATTCTTCTCCACATTCCAACTGTTTGATGGACCCTAGGTGGTTTGTATTGATTCAAACTGCTAACACCAAGACAAAAAGTATCTTTATAAATCATATTACCAGACTTTTATTTCCAAATTCTTTAACTTGCATATTGCAGAAATAAATGGATTCTTATTTATTTGCAACCAGTGCAATTTCGGTACACTAGCTACCAGTGGCACTCACCACAGTTCATCTGGTTGATGGACTCCCTGATGGTTTGTATTGGCTCAATCTACAAACTACAAGACAAAACATTAATGTAGAAAGCATGTTGCTAAACTTATATTTCCAAATTCTTGTTATGTATTTCTGTTCTCCATATATGGGTGAGGCAGATGGTATTACATCCAACTGTAACCAGTGCAGTTGTTATACACTGCATTGCAGCGTCTTTCACCACATTTCAACTGGTTGATGGACCCCCTGATGGTTTGTATTGACTCAGTCTGCAAAAAGGAACAGAAACCAAACATTGCAATATTTTAAGGAAAACCATGCTCACCTAAAGCTTATTAAGATCATAAATAAACTGGTTATCAGCATTCTTCTCCACATTCCAACTGTTTGATGGACCCTAGGTGGTTTGTATTGATTCAAACTGCTAACACCCAAGACAAAAAATATCTTTATAAAGCATATTACCAGACTTTTATTTCCAAATTCATGTCCAGCAGTTCTTTAACTTGCATATTGCAGAAATAATTGGATTCTTATTTATTTGCAACCAGTGCAATTTCGGTACACTAGCTACCAGTGGCACTCACCACAGTTCACCTGGTTGATGGACTCCCTGATGGTTTGTATTGGCTCAATCTACAAACTACAAGACAAAACATTAATGTAGAAAGCATGTTGCTAAAATTATATTTCCAAATTCTTGTACAGTGTTTTTGTTTCCCATATATGGTTGAAGTAGATGGCATTCCATCCAACTGCAACCAGTGCAATTGTTATACCCTGCATATACCAACGTCTCTCACCACAGTTCACCTGGTTGATGGACCCCCTGATGGTTTGTATTGGCTCAGTCTACAAACAGGAACAGAAACCATACATGGCAATATTTTAAGGAAAAAAACATTCTCACCTTACGCTGATGTAGATAACGAATAGTTTCAAGATATACTTCAAGTATGTGTTTTTTCTCTTTGATGAATAAATATAAAATATATCGACCCACCCATAAGTTGACACAGCAAATGGCGTTCCATCCATTTGTAACTTGGGTCGTTGTGGTAAACTGGTTATCAGCGTTCTTATCCACAGTTCATGTGGTTGATGGACCCCCTGATGATTTGTTTTTCCTCAATCTACAAACAACAATACAAAACAATAATGTAGAAAGCATGTTGCTAAACTTATATTTCCAAATTCTTGTTATGTATTTCTGTTCTCCATATATGGGTGAGGCAGATGGTATTACATCCAACTGCAACCAGTGCAGTTGTTATACACTGCATTGCAGCGTCTTTAAACACATTTCAACTGGTTGATGGACCCCCTGATGGTTTTTATTGACTCATTCTTCAAACAGGAACAGAAACCACATTGCAATATTTTAAGGAAAACCATGCTCACCTAAGGCTTATTAAGATCATAAATAAACTGGTTATCAGCATTCTTCTCCACATTCCAACTGTTTGATGGACCCTAGGTGGTTTGTATTGATTCAAACTGCTTACACCCAAGACAAAAAATATCTTTATAAAGCATATTACCAGACTTTTATTTCCAAATTCTTGTCCAGTAGTTCTTTAACTTGCATATTGCAGAAATAAATGGATTCTTATTTATTTGCAACCAGTGCAATTTCGGTACACTAGCTACCAGTGGCACTCACCACAGTTCACCTGGTTGA
Source organism: Solen grandis (assembly GCA_021229015.1). Classification (NCBI taxonomy): domain Eukaryota; kingdom Metazoa; phylum Mollusca; class Bivalvia; order Adapedonta; family Solenidae; genus Solen; species Solen grandis. The sequence continues at coordinate 65,285,907 of CM037782.1, forward strand.
TGGACTCCCTGATGGTTTGTATTGGCTCAATCTACAAACTACAAGACAAAACATTAATGTAGAAAGCATGTTGCTAAACTTATATTTCCAAATTCTTGTACAGTGTTTCTGTTTCCCATATATGGTTGAAGTAGATGGCATTCCATCCAACTGCAACTAGTGCAATTGTTATACCCTGCATATACCAACGTCTCTCACCACAGTTCAACTGGTTGATGGACCCCCTAATGGTTTGTATTGGCTCAGTCTACAAACAGGAACAGAAACCATACATGGCAATATTTTAAGGAAAAAAACATTCTCACCTTACGCTGATGTAGATAACGAATAGTTTCAAGATATACTTCAAGTATGTGTTTTTTCTCTTTGATGAATAAATATAAAATATATCGACCCACCCATAAGTTGACACAGCAAATGGCGTTCCATCCATTTGTAACTTGGGTCGTTGTGGTAAACTGGTTATCAGCGTTCTTATCCACAGTTCATGTGGTTGATGGACCCCCTGATGATTTGTTTTTCCTCAATCTACAAACAACAATACAAAACAATAATGTAGAAAGCATGTTGCTAAACTTTTATTTTCCAAATTCTTGTTATGTATTTCTGTTCTCCATATATGGGTGAGGCAGATGGTATTACATCCAACTGCAACCAGTGCAATTGTAATACACTGCATTGCAGCGTCTTTCACCACATTTCAACTGGTTGATGGACCCCCTGATGGTTTGCATTGACTCAGTCTGCAAAAAGGAACAGAAACCAAACATTGCAATATTTTAAGGAAAACCATGCTCACCTAAAGCTTATTAAGATCATAAATAAACTGGTTATCCGTATCTTCTCCACATTCCAACTGTTTGATGGACCCTAGGTGGTTTGTGTTGATTCAAACTGCTAACACCAAGACAAAAAGTATCTTTATAAAGCATATTACCAGACTTTTATTTCCAAATTCTTGTCCAGCAGTTTTTTAACTTGCATATTGCAGAAATAAATGGATTCTTATTTATTTGCAACCAGTGCAATTTCGGTACACTAGCTACCAGTGGCACTCACCACAGTTCACCTGGTTGATGGACTCCCTGATGGTTTGTATTGGCTCAATCTACAAACTTCAATAAAAAAAACATTAATATAGAAAGCATGTTGCTAAACTTATATTTCCAAATTCTTGTACACTTTCTGTTCCCCATATATGGATGAAGTAGATGGCAATCCATCCAACAGCAACCAGTGCAGTTGTTATACCCTGCATACCAGTGCCATTCACCACAGTTCACCTGGTTGATGGTTGATGGTTTGTATTGGCTCAGTCTACAAACAGGAACAGAAACCATACATGGCAATATCTTTAAAAAAAATGCTCACCTTACGCTGATGAAGATAACAAATAGTTGCAAGATATACTTCAAGTATGTTTTTGCTCTTTGATGAATAAGATAAAATATATCGATCCACCCAAAGTTGACACAGAAATGGGTACCATCCAATTGTAACTATGGGACGTATGTGGTAAACTGGTTATCAGCGTTCTTATCCACAGTTCATGGTTGATGGACCCCCTGATGGATTTGTTTTTCCTCAATCTACAAGCCACAAAACAAAACAAATGTAGAAAGCATGTTGCTAAACTTAATTTCCAAATTCTTGTACTATTTCTGTTCCATATATGGGAGTAGATGGATTACTATCCAACTGTAAACCAGTGCAAAACAATACAAACTAATGTAGAAAGCACGTTGCTACTAATTTCCAACTTGTACAGATTTCCCTCCTATGTTGAAGCAGATCATTCCTCAAACAGGAACAGTCAAACCACATTTGCCATACTTCTTAAGGAATGACCACCACCTGAGGTTTATTGTCTAATATAAACTGGTTTACAGATCATGTCCATCATTCAACTTTTGATGCCCATAGTGGTTGTGTAAGCATTGCAAACTCTAACACAAGACAAAATATCGCAGATTATGGACTAGACTTATAATTCAAATTATGTATTAGCATTTTTACTTCTTTTAAAAAATGATTTTTTTAATTTGAACCTTGAACAATTCGTACATTAGAAGTGGTACAACTTAACATGTTTAACATTTAGGTTCATGACCTACCCAGATCTTTATTCACATTTGTATTCAATCATACAAACTCAAATACAAATACATTAAGTATGTAAGCAGTTCTAAATTAATGCATTCCAAAGTTCTTTTAACGAATATTACATTTCCCATATATGGATGAAGTAGATGGCAATCCATCCAACAGCAACCAGTGCAGTTGTTATACCCTGCATACCAGTGCCATTCACCACAGTTCACCTGGTTGATGGTTGATGGTTTGTATTGGCTCAGTCTACAAACAGGAACAGAAACCATACATGGCAATATCTTTAAAAAAAATGCTCACCTTACGCTGATGAAGATAACAAATAGTTGCAAGATATACTTCAAGTATGTTTTTGCTCTTTGATGAAAAGATATTAAATATATCGATCCACCCAAAAGTTGACACAGGAAATTGGGGTACCTCCCAATTGCAACTAGGGACGTAGTGGTAAACTGGTTATCAGCGTTCTTATCCACAGTTCACCTGGTTGATGGACCCCTGATGGTTTGTTTTTCCTCAATCTACAAGCCACAAAACAAAACAATGTAGAAAGCATGTTGCTAAACTTACATTTCCAAAATCTTGTACAGTATTTCTCTTCTCCATATATGGATGAAGCAGATGGCATTCCATCCAACTGCTACCAGTTCAATTATACACTGTATACCAGCGTCTCTCACCATCGTTCACCTGGTTGATGGACCCCCTGATGGTTTGTATTGTCTTAATATAGAAAGCATGTTGCTATTAAAATCATGTCCAGTATTTCAGTATATCTGTTCCCCATATATGGGTGAAGCATATGGCAAACCTATCATAACAATAAGCACAAAATATCGCAGATTTGATGGACTGACGTATAATTCTATGTAAGTAATATGGTATTTAAGCAATTTTTCTTCTTTTTAACGCGAAATATTTTTTCTTTAATTTGACCTTGAAACAAAGTGTATTTTAGAAGTGGGTTACAAATCTTAACATGTTTTAACATTAAGGTCATCATGACCTGACCAATCTTTACATTACACATTTTGTAATTAACCATAAATACCTATTATCGAATGACTTAAGTATGCCTTAGGCGGTCATAATGTAATGCATTCGCAAAGTTCTTTATTAAATCGAATATTAGCATTTATTTACATATAATCTAACACCGAGTTTTAAAGATATACATATTCTGCTAAATAATAATATGTTCTTTTTTGATGATCTTACGTTGGGCACAGGTTAAATTAGATTATATAACAGTAGGACACGTCTCTATGGTGCACAACTGGCTGCTTTATGTTCCAAGAAAGAGTCGTGCATTACTTCCCTTTGTATTACAGTTTATTTAACTGTAGATATCCCCATGAGCTTTCTGTATCAGATATTTTTAATATAGTGTGTATTTTCTTTTGTTTCTCTTCATGTTAAGGTTCATATTTTATAAAGTATACTATTTTCTACTCAGTGCTTTTTTATTTAAATACATTGACTTAAACACTGACCTGATTTGTTTAAATAATGTTGATAAATATATAATTTATTATGAATTTGAACAGAACCATGCACATAGAGTGTAAATTCTTACAAAGCCTTAAATGCATCGTCATCTATAGATACTGTATAATCCCACTCTTTGTCGTTGTAGACATTTTTTCTTCTTTTTCGTTCTGATATTTCGGTTTATAGCCTTTTTCATTAAAGACAGAATTAATAAAAGATGATATATAAACGTATAAATGAAAAGTACAAAGCTTGGCTGTGTAAACATGACGTCGAGATTTAGTAAATCCAACAAAAACACATAAAGTTTATCATTCATCAACGTTTCGGCTTACGCCTTCATCGGGATAATTTGAATAACAACAAGCGGAAGTTACGTCATAAACGTAACGTCGTAACGCAATAAACTGTACGTTATATAAATGTATCTAGCTTTCGGATTATAGAATACATAATTTCCTATAGTATGAACATATAAAAACATGATATACGAAAAAACGAAGGCTAGCTTATACAATACAGAGTTATTCTTTTACATTAAAAATGACTTTTGAATTCATCCAATTAGGGTATAAAGTCTCAAGTTTATGTATCCAGACTTTACACAAACGATTCATATTATCTTTTTCAACATTAATTTTTTTGAAAACATGACGTCATAATATCACAAAACTACTTAAATCGACTTAAAAATAGTAATGTTACAAGGCAGTAATAAATGTTTTGATACAGTATGGAGGTCATGCTATTCTTGCTACTGTTTCTCGTTATGACCACAATTATCATAAACGCGTGGACAAAATGATAGTGTATGTTGTATGATCATAGGTGACGCAAATTATATATCATTTACCTTGTTTGGCGATGGTGTTGCCATTGATCAAACTCGGAACCATAATTATGATGAAACACCCACGGTTATAGACTTTTGATTGAACCGGCTAGACTTAGGCCAAAATCTTACCGAATCAATACAGTATCGAAAATAAGTAATTGTATAATATCGCCTTTAACGTTTTATTGCAATGGGTTTGATTAATGTTTTATAATCTGCGAACATTTGTTTTGTCTGCATAAGAATTATAGTTTGCGCATAAATATATTTTCGGATCCCCCCCCCTTTTTTTTTAATGTTTGCCATGCCATGGTACTCGAGCATGATCGATGAGTCATTTCGCGCCGCTATGTTTACTTGTAATGTATACACGATTGTTTTGTTTCGTCTGGATTTGAACACTGTTTGGACGTAATAATTCTGGGTTGTTCAAAAATCACTTTGTTCGAGATAACGTATTGTATGTGGTATGCTGTGCAATTATTAAAGTACATTTATACTCAAAAGTTTGGGATATGTAGTTATAATGGGCAGGAACTACAACTGCCTCTTTGTCTATCCATATTGTAAGTTATTATGCTCTGTATTTTTCTAGCAGTAAAATGTTTTCACCGGGTTGATGAATATGGGATTTCCCATATAATCTTTTTTCCGTACTAGGTATATTAACGAACAACAGTTGCAGTGAAATGTTGTTTTCTACGTAACAACACGGATTGATGTACAGTATTTATAGAACAGATTTTTAGAAATACTAATAAACAAAAGGTGGAACGAACGATCAAGGCAGGTTGTGGTTTACTTCTTTAATTCTGATCAACGTTTCGACTCAAACTGAGTCTTCATCAGGATATTTATATAGCAAAATCAAGTCACTGAAGTATAAAAAATAGGGGTCTTTTGGTCACGTGGTTCCATTGTGTTTGTCTATTTTTGGTAACAGATCGTTACTAAGGACTTTATTAAAAATGAAACCAAAAGTGTTAATAATACATTTAAAATGAAAATTGTCTAATTTAAATTGAAGATGCCATAGACAGAGTAAATAAAAATGTCTTTCTCTGATAAAATTGTATTGTCAAGTTCGTCAAGGCATAATGTGCTGTTGCTGTCAGAGTTGGTGGGTCCCTCTGTTCTTATCCTGTCCTTTTTTGGTGGTGATGGTGGTGGGGTGATCAGTGGGTGGATATTAATAATTTCCTCCAGTATTTCGTCAATGGAAGGTTGTTGTTTTCAACCATTTTTCTGGATTTTTGTTTATGTGAATCAGTTATCTTCTGTTAGAGGATTTACGGGTGGTTTCAGCAAAACTTAATTCTAAGGTGTTCACATTTTATTCTGAACATTTTTCAAGAAGAAATAAACAGTTTGCTCACAAGTCCCGATCGATTTTGCGAAAGTATTGGCAGTTTCCCTTTGAATGACGTCAATTCATTGGTGAAATAATGCGTTAATGTGCGTAGCTTGAGAATGAGGATACACCATCCGTATAGAAAATTGTTCCATACATATCGGCAATAAATATGTTGATTTTCCAGAGGGAAATATTACAATAAACAATTAAATTACTCTTATTCAATATTTCGGCAAAAGTTTGCCTTTTTCAATATAATTGTTTATTATATCGGCAATATGTCTTGCCTAATATTGTAGAAATAACAAGAAAGAAATGAATCGGCATATGACGTTGTCATTGCGTATTGATCCTAAGAAAATATGAGCAACAGACATGACGTCATCTTATTTAACGTAACGCTAGTCAGCGGAAATGTTCAAACCTTATGCGTATCAAGAAAAAAAAATGAAAAAAAAGGGTATTTTATGGCTTCTATATTGAATATTACATTATGCTGGGCAGAGAACCAAGACCTTTTTTCTGTTCAGTATTAATCTTTATTTTCATTCAGCCGAATTTGATTTTCTTAAAATATACCATCATAATTTCTATCTTCCAAACGTTATCTCTACATTGTATTTTTTTTTTTCATTGGAAATTCGAACCTTAAATAGTAAAATAGTGTAACCACACCCACACCCACATATATATATCTATCCATTACGGCATATAAGCAATAAATAAGAAACAAGACATGGTTTTCCAGTTAAAAACAATGAAATGACCTGGATTTTTTGTATGATTTGTTGTGATCACTTTCTGCTACACAATTGGATAACTGAGTTTAAACTATATTCCCTTTCCTGCTGCATCTAGCCTTCTCACTTCTCTGGTAGTTTAAGCGTTTTCGTTGGTCTCTGTCCTAAATATTTGCAAAAAAATAATGTTTGGGCGAATTTCCTTCCGGTCCGTGACGTCCATTATTACATTGCGAGCGTGAAGACTCAGTATTCAAATCGTTATTATTTCCCAAAATAACGTCAGAATGAGTTCAGATTTTCTGATGATGATAATGATGATGATGACAAAATACATTAGTACATTATGACGAAGTTTTATTGAAATTAATAGGTCATGTTTTCCTGTTTTGAAGAGACGTATACTTTTGAATATCTGACCAAATAATAGACGGGGGCGTTGAAGCGTTACTATGGTAATACAGTCACATATTGTACGAACAAAAATTATCCTTACGACCACGATTTTACACTTAGCGATACAGAAGAGACAGACATTTATTATGACACCAACATGAATACACTATACAAATATTTATAAGAATGAGCGAAAAAGTATACGAATATCTGGATTAACCCTCGTACTGTGGAGTTCTTGAATGGACCAAAGTATCGGCTAGGTTCTTGTTTCTCCTGAAAGCAACCCTGGGCAGTTGCGTGAAGACTTCTTATAGAATTTGATGAACAGTGGGTAGTAAATCTATGCTGGAATACGTCAGGAACTAGAAACTCTCATTATTGAAGCACTTGCACTTGTTTCTGCCTTGAAAAAGGTTATTCCTGTCAAGGCCATTTACCCTTTTTTGTTGAATCTTTAATCAATATCCCGCTGTAAGCCTCTTTCTTAGTGTTCCTTTTAAATCATCCAAATATTTTCGTTCACAAACTCGTTTCAGCCACAGACACTTGAAATTTGCGACTATGTAAAGATATATTATTTTCAAGGCGTCAGCCAATTGTTTGAACTGCTAAAATATGTCTATCCCATAATATGCAGCCCAGCATTTAATAACAAATGATTTTTATATTTTTGATATACAATGTACATGTATCAATAGTAAATTAAATTATTCAACGATGTGGATTTTTTTATCATTCATTTCCTTGAAAAAACGAAACAATTTTTGTTTAACAATAATGTACATCATTTACACATGTTTGTTTTAGAATACTAATTTAAGTAGGTCATTTTTTTATTTTTTTTTGGTATTGTCAAGATTTAAGCTGTGCAATATAGTTTGTTTTCGCTGTTTCGAGTATTATTTCAAGGCATTTTGGATTTTAGGGTTTGTTTATCTTAACAGCTGTTTGTTTTTATGCCCCCACCAAAAATGGGGGGGGGGGGGTTAGAGATTTGCCTTTGTCCGTCCGTACGTACTATCGTTCGTACGTCCAACCATCCGTCCGTCCCGAAACTTTGTGACACGCATAAATCCAAAAGTATTGTACTACAAACTTGAAACTTCATGGATATATTATTCTGGACATGAATTTGCGCACCTGGGTATTTTCATCGAACCCTCGTTGAATTTGACAGAGTTATGGGCGTTTGTTTTTAGAAAAATATGAAATTTTATGATTGTGACTCGCGTAACTCTGAAAAAAATTTGTACGGCAGACTTGAAACCTCACGATACGACTTGTGTACCTGGGTGTTGGCCTTTGTTTTGGAAAATGCGAAGGGTGGGGGCATCTGTGTCTTCTGGACACACTTCTATAGACTCAAATCTTGGGTCGTTGTACCAAAATAGTGCATTACGATAAAACTGATTCGTTTTATATCAATTTTGTATGTATTTATTTGGATTTATTGGATAATACACTGTGAATAATTAAATAATTTTCAAACTGGCCTTTTCTCCATATCTATATCGTTCAAATTTAACGCTCAGTCTACAAATTTCGTCGGAAGTAGCGCCAAACCATATGTTGCGTTCCTGGATCATAAACTTGAATAACATCTGTGTTCATTTGAACAATTATTTTTAGATAATGTATACACATATACGAACAGACGTACTCACTTATACATATAACAGCACTTTATAAATTAAATTACATATTTTACATACGGTACTGATTTAATACACACACTCTAAAATAACGTTTTGTCCAAAGGCCGTTATCAAAATATAGACAATTATTAGTAGCACTACATGTCCTCCAACCATAATAAAGAAGTAATGTTATTCAGGAAAAGACATTGTACAGTCAACAACACCAGTTTAGTAGGAAGTGACGTCACGTAACGTTGTTTAGTGGAAGAAGTGCGCTAACGATTGGGTCAATTATACTATTCTTATCTCATGATTTTCTATGAGATACTGAAATATATCAGTGAGATGTAATTCATATTTAACTGTTTGAAACTGAGTGATATATAGAATTTTGGTCCCCAATCTGTTCATTGAAATATATAGCAAAGTAGAACGTAAGACGGAAAACGATTTCCATGACGTCATAGTTATGTCATCTATTTCGACGTGATATAGCGCCA